>JAJGRX010001362.1:600000-1127369 GCA_025461125.1 Carex kokanica
TATATAATTAACGGTGTGTGTTATATCATATGGATATTTTTCTTTTGCTATTAATTTTGTTTTTATATTTTGATGGTTGAAGCATTTTGAGGAGTAAGATTTTTAGGTCTTAATTACAAATGAACAAGTAGTTGTGGTTCATAATTAATTACCTCAAGACTCTCTAATATAATCTTACATTATTTAATCATAATTATAGAGCTAAAGACATGTTTTGCATACTTTAATCGGCTTAACCTTCTTTGAATAATGACATGAACTATCTTTTGCCATGCCCAGGTGAAAGATGAACTGGTCCAAAGTGAATTTGTAAATTGTAATTCCCATTTTTCTAAGACATATTATTTGTGTCATGCACTCATGCATCAACCAGCAGAATTATATTAAGATTTTTTATCAGGTAAAATACTAAAATATACGAGAAAAGTTTTTGACATACCATCTGGTGATGCGGGTGGTGTGCCAGAGCCGGCAATGCTGGCCTAACCGAAATGCTACTTCTACCGGCAGGGCTATAGATATATGGAGGGCCCTTACAGTGGCACGATGCATAAGGATCCCCTTCAACTTCCTTCCGGTGGAAGTTCCTGTGGCATCCGCATGCCGAACACTTCAACGCCTCAATTGTGCCGTCGGGCCCACTCGGCATGAACTCGCCACACCCGTCAGTTGCATTTCCTCCAATAGAGGCTGCATGGTTCTTCAGGCATTCTTTGTACTTCACTGTGATGGTGTTCTTCTTGGGGATGGATAGGGGTGTGGCTGCCGGCATGGCGTCTCTTCTCGGGCTGTGGTGATCTTCTGTGGCCAGGTTAGCAGGGCCATTGTTGTTGGCGTTGGCGTTGGCGTTGGCAGGGGTAGGGGTGATGTTGTTGATGTTGTTGTTGTTCGATGTAGTGTGGTGGAGTAAGGAGTGGCCATGTGTGTGGCTAGTATGTGCAGAGGGAATGTATGTGGTGGTCATTGGGATTGGTATCTCGCCTTGGTGGCCTGAAAGATCCATCTTTGTTCTTTCTCTCTCTTCTCCTTTTGAATTCTCTCTGTAATATATTGTTGGCTTAGTGAGCTGTAGTGGCCTGAGGTCGAGAGAGGAAAAATAATCAACAGCTAGCACAGAATTGCTAAAACAAAATAATGAAGAAGAAACGGGGAGATTGATAGTAATAAATGTGAGATGGTGTATTTGTTCTTTTTTGGGGGTGAGGCACTTTCTTGGGACTATAAACACAATTATTAGGGGTCTGTTAAAATATATTACTTTATTAGAGGTAAAAGGACAAATGGAAGCCCTGATTTTCAGAGAAAACCTTATCAAGAAGAAAATACACGGCCTTTTTTCGTTGGAACGAGAGAGAGAGAGAGAGAGAGAGAGAGAGAAGTTCCTAAAGCATATCTTGTGCAACTCAAAATTGATTTAGTAAACAAAGAAATGAAAGAAGAAACACCGTATGTGTTCTTCTTTTGTTTTGAGAACGAGAAAACAGAAGTGAATATGGATGGTTAATTTGAAGAGAGAGAGGAATGGAGGAGAATCGAAGGTAAATTTAACTCACATGGCCACTTTGTCTGCTAAAGCACTCGGTAGCTAACCCCATCATGCATTCCATTAGAGAGAGAGAGAGAGTGAGAAGCACTAAGGGAGAGATTTTAACAGTGAGAAGGAAGCACAAAGGCTTCAAGAAAATAGAAAGAGAGAAAAAGTTAAAGGCTTTTTTACTGGGCAAAGAGTAAGTACTCTGAGAGAGTAAGAGAGAGAGCGCGGGGTGTTTAGTACAAGTAACAAGTGTTGTAAGAAAAAGAAGAAAACAACAACAAAGAAAAGAGGGAGAGGGAGAGAGAGAGAGAGAGAGAGAACAAATAAAAAATGAAATGTCCGGATAGTTTGCTTTGCTTGCACTATCAGGAATCAAGCCAAGCTTACGCCATAGATGTAAGATGTGAGGGAGAGAGAGAGAGAGAGAGCACAGTGGAGGTGTCAGAAAGGAAGACGTACACACAGGAGAGAAGGAAAAGCGAAGTGGCCCGACAGAATTTTAAAAATTAAATTGGTTGAAAAGATTAAAGTACCTAAGTGCCCCTCTTAAATAACGAAATAGACAGGACTTCTTGAGTTTATTTTTATTTTTTCCCTTTCTGTAGAGAGGACTATTTTATTTCCCGGTTGACCAACATATTCCAAAATAATGAAAGCAAAAATATCTCAACCAAAAAAAGGCCTAGAAATTGTTTGGAGCTGAGCTGACATGGCATACACATAATATGCTCCCCCAACAGGGTTTGCTACTTCGTTGTTTTGAATATACCCTGTTTACGGGTGGCAAAAAAGCTCTCGTGGCTCGATCGTGACTCGCACTTGACTCGCTCGCTAAATAGCTCGTTCGTTACTGGACTGAACCGTTAACGAGCCAGCTCGTCACTAGCTCGGTCAAGAACTAACGAGTTCAAGCTGGGGCCTAGCTTGCTCGCGAGCTAGCTCGGTTAGGCATCAATTTGTGAATTTGTATGAATTTGTGTACATTTTATACTGTCTAGCTCGGTTCAGCTCGGTTAAAACAAGATCCAACTAGACCTAGCGAGCCAACTTGTCGGCTCGTCACGATTTCAAGCTGAGGTTTCAACTCGGATGCCCTAGGTCTAGCTCGCTCGGTAAGAGCTCGGTCCAGAATTAACAAGCTGAGCTAGGGCCCAGCTCAGCCCGAACTAACTCGTTTACAGCCCTAACCCTGTCCTGGCGGTTGATCCTCCAAAACTTACAATTAAGTAATAACTTAAGAAGCAATGAACTTGCTTGAAAGATAACCAAGTTTCCTGCAAAAAAAATTAATTGGAATGTTAATAGTCTCTCAAGTGTGAGGTAATTTATAAAAAAAAAAAAAACTTGGCTTCTCTTTATAGGGTTTGGATATCAAATTGTTACTGTGGTTTTTTCTAATAAGTGAAGTTTAATTTTAATTGTTGTACATTATTTTGGATTCTCTCCATTTTACATTTGCTTCTATCACAAATTACAAAGCTAAAATACCATAAACTTCTTCATGTTAAGACAATTTCTCTATTGATCGTATAGATCAGACTCTGCTGCTTTTTCGATCCCAACCATTCAAAATTTTTCATTCGGATATCTCGATAAAAAAACTTTTTCATACACAAATTTCAACGAATTTGAATAGTTGGAATCGGAAAAGCAGAATCCTGCAGACTGATCGCATGGGGTCCCAAGATCATTTATTATGCCGAAATGAATAAATTCAATCAAGTACAAGATCATTTTATAAACAAAAGTATCTCTTTTGTTTTTCCAGAAGCTGTTGATTATAAATAAGAAAAAAAATCAAATAGTGAGGCTATGTTATTTTGGAATACACAATTAGATTGGTGCTATTGATTTTATATCTTTGTTTTAAAATTTAAATAGTTAATTTGAATTGTTTAACATGATCTTCATACAGAAAATATACTTGAAGATTAATTTTATATATTTTTTAAATATGTAGAAAATCACCAGATAAAAATATTCTGAATCATAAAAAAATAGTGCTTTTCTACCTATTTAAAAAATAGTAAAAAAAAACAATCTAAATATCATGCTAATTTGTATCCAGTTTTCTATCCATATATCATTATATAAACTAAACTTTGAACTTAAAGAGGGATTTATATTTTTGTCTACTTTTCTGATACCATTTTGAATTAATAAAGTTTACCACTTTCCCATGTGGTGTATGCTGATGTTCCTGTTATCACCATTAACGAACAGCGCGTTTCAAGTTTTGGGGGAAAAAAAGGTTGCCACTTTTCAACTTAGGATGGGGTAGTGGTGAGAGTCAAAAAAGTAATTATGAGTATTATAAATAGAGGAGGCTTCAAATACCTTCATTTTTTGGGATCCAACAAATTTGTTCTTATTCTCGTGCATGAACAGTAACATTACTATTTTTGTTTTTCTGAATCTAACTGTTCAACTGTTTTGTGATGCGTGCACAGAACAGTTCTCTAAAAAAGTTGTTTCGAGATTCGTTCTCAAAAAAAGTTGAATGGTTGGATTCGGAAAAGCAGAGATAGCAGGGTTACTGTTCACGAAAAGAGAATAACAACAGATTTGAATCTCATTTTTTGTGCATTCACCGTGCCTTCATTTTTAAAATGTTAATAATTCAAAATTTAAATTATAAATGTTAAAATAAAACTGCTAGATGTGATATATATTATTTTCTCTATGTGCTCATAAAAAATTATCATATTTTAGTTTTGTTTTTATGTGAATCAATAAGTTAAAAAATCAACATCTAGAAATTATACACATTAGTATGTTTTTACAAGCTCTTGATGACAACCAAAACAAACTTGAAATATCATAATTTTTTAGACATGCGTAGATAAAATTATGTAGATAATATCTAACAATTTTATTTTGACTTTTGAGTTATTAAAGTTTTTAAAAATAAAGATATAATAGAGCACACAAAATGAAGGTATTTGAACCCTCCTCATATAAATATGATACTCTTAGCACGTTTTGTATTAAATTATTTATATACATTCATTTTTAGCGTATGTCTAGAATAATAACCGTAATATTAATTTCCACGGCACAAGAGTAATTTTCGACAATAAATATCAATACATTACGTACAATCGTTAATTTCCAGGTTTAAATATGTAATACAAATTATTTCCACCTATATAAAGTAAACCGACATAAAAAAAAAAGTTTCTTAATAAAAAAGACAAAATTAGTAAATTCCTTAAGCTATAAATTTTAATCATGGGATATTTTTTAAGACAAGATGTATATAAAACTTTAGATACATGGTAGGATTTCTTTTTGTGTAATAACCAAGGTTCTAAATAGCGTTTATAGCGTCATAGCGGGAAGGCTACAAAAAAAACTATAGCAAATAACGTCGCTATAGCGGAAGCTATTCCAAATAGTGTTTTTTTTTTTTTTACATTCTGTATATTCAATATTTGTACTAAATATCAATATTATCTAAAGTCTCATAGAACAATAAATAACACCAAAGTAATTAAGAAATTATAATATTCATATTGAACCCGTACAAAGTCCAAATTACGATTCAAAATATCCATAGTAATATCATAAACTATCGATTTTTCCTATTAAAAATATCTTAAGCATCATGATTCATGACATAATATTTTCTTTTTCTATTCAAATTTTAATTTTGGTTTGGACTTTTTTTCTATTCAAATTTCAGTTTCAAATTGATTTATCTGTAGCAAGTAGCAACAAATTCAATTTCGGTTTGAGTTTTTTTTAATCTTTATTTAAAACCCATATAAATTGCTTAAAAAAACCATATTTTATAGCGCAAATAGCATACCGCTATAGCGCTGTAGCGGCCGTAGCGCAAATAGCGCATTTTGATGTCATAGCGTAGCGTTTGGGGTCCAAAAACGCTATAGCGCCGCTGTAGCGCGCTATTTAGAACAGTGGTAATAACATATGAAATAAAATTTCAAGGTATTTTTGTTACCTACCGTTTTAGCATATTAGCTCAATTACCAACAGGGGCGGACCCAAGATTTTCGTCAGGAGGGGCAAAAAAATATCGAATCGGATTTAAATTCATTAACCAATTGGGTACTCGATAAAAAACAATGCTTTAACTTATACTTTCTAATTCTTTGACTTGTAATTTCTGATGCTCTGACTTATAATTCTAATTACCAATCAAAATTCAACAAATTTATTTCAATTTTAACCCTAAATTTAACCCGAATTACAAATCAAACGTTCAGAAGGAGGCAAAAAAAATTTCAGAGGGGAGCAAAGTCTGTCGGAATCGATAAATCTCCACTAAAACTCAAAATCCAGAAAGACATCTGCCCCTGAAATACTCTGAGTCCGCCCCTTATTACCAAAGAAAACAGGGATTAGCTTAAGCTCTCGGGATATTCTAAATAAGGATAGGCACCTAGTTGATACACGTGTGTGTGTGTGTGTGTTAGTTTTGGAACTTATAAAATAAATGAAATCCACTATAAAATTAGGAAATGATACGTGTCTCCGAGTCTTCAAATAAGCAGCCACTGTGCCCGGAGCAAGATTGGCTTATTTTGGGATTTCTAATACTGTATTTATTTCTTGTTGAGTATTTTTTTGGAAGACAAAAAAAAAAAATTGTTTTCCTTTGTATAAAAAAATTCCTCGTCCTTTTCAAGGTTATAAGATATATTCTTTAAATGAACATTTTCTTTCTTGATGCTATAAGATATATTCTTGTATAATCCGACGAAAGAGGTATATCTTGTAAAGAGAGCAAGATCACAAACAATTTCAACTAAATAACTAATTAAAATAACTTAATTAATTGCATACTTAAAACAGGTATGACCGATCTATGAGATCTTACTTTAGAAAACTATTATTAATTTAATCTGAAAATTTTGTACTATTCAAATCAAGTGATTTTCTACCTATTTAAAAAAAATAGTAAAAAAATTCTAAAAAATTGTAAAATTTGGTTTGCAAGTACATATTCATATGAAGATCATGTTGAACGGTTCGGGTCGACGGTTAGAATTTTGAAAACTCAAATATTGAGTCGTAGCACGGAGGCCCTCGATGCTACGCATAACACCCTAGCTCGATGAGATAGGAGTAGGTCCGATGGGCATCGGACCTACATTTAGGTTCAATTAGCTTTAGGACCGTACGATTAACATCAAGATCTATGTGCACGTAAATTGATACAGACTTGCACGGTTTTGATGCGGATCACACGGATCTTGATGCAGATCGAATGGTCATCACACCCATCGAACCAAGGTAGGTCCGATGGGCATCGGACCTACTATGATTCCTAGCTCGATACAGTTGATTTTCTATGGCTTTAAAATAATTTTAAAATAGGACGAAGCATATGCATGTCTTGATCAATTACTAAATCAAATTGGACACAATTGGCTACAACTACAGCAGGTAGTTGTGAAGTCCAAGTGTTTACTTAACTTTAAGTTAAATTCCATTTGAGTCAAAACTTTAAATCCATCTTATTCCTTGCAGAAATTAAAGTCCTTGAAATTATTGCAAAGGTCTTAATCTCTTTGCTGCGATGAATAAAGTGTAGCCTATGCAAAGTGCTCAGGGAATTAACTTTTAAGGTGCAATGCAATATACTCTTTTAGCTTTTCTACATCCGAATTGTCTCCTGGATCATTAGAATGTTCTCTCTCAATTTGAACTTAGCATATAAAATTTATTGTAACAAAATTAAAAATTGGGTTACAATTTTGCCTAGGCTCCGTTTACTACCATAATTTTTTTTTTTTTTAAATAGAGTGATGCAACAGTCTAAAATGGAAGGAGACAATTATTTAGAGAAGGAATATTTTTGTAGGAAGGAATAATTTTGTAGGAAGGAGACAACTATTTAGAGAAGGAATAATTTTGTAGGAAGGAGACAATTATTTAGAGAAGGAATAATTTTAAAAAAAAAAAGAGAAAACTATATAGCAATTTTTCATAGAAGATGAAATTATTTAATTTTTTTAAAAGAAAAGTTCATCCAATTAAGAATACAAATTGTATATTTTAGTTTTTTTTATACTTCTACCCTATTAAAGTTTATTGATTAATGGTTGATGTTTTGTTTAAGTAACATCTTTCCAAAATAAATGGAAAGCACTAAATTTGCTTTGTAAAAACCTCCAACTGTATAATAGTTGAAACAAATGGAAAATTTTGATATGCACCCTTTCTATTATAATTTTTACATTTTAATGTTTTAGATTATTTTGCTGTACCAAATTCTAGTTTCATAATTAGTATCAAATTGATCATTTTGCTAAATTCCTTATAGTATATAGCAGTTGATTATTCAATATATTATGAAATCAACAAAACCCAGTTAATAATGTACATGGACTCTGAAGTGGATGATAATACTTTTAAATGATGTGCTGTTGCGTGGCACAATAATATACATACATTCCGAGGTACCTATTTCTGAAACTTCAAATACATGTGGTATAGGGTTGTACAAAAAGCTCGCGACTCGTGAGCCACTCGAACTCAACTCGGTAACGAACTCGCTAACAATTCGTTCATTTAAAATTCGAGTTAGTCTGACTCGACTTGAGTAACTCGTTTAACTCATGAGTTGAGTTCGAGTTGGGCTCAACTCGATCGTTACAACTCGTGGACTTGTTTCGCTTGTTAAATTGTTGTGGATCGTTTGTTAATTCAATATTTACTTCTCATATTATTATATAACAACAGTTATCAGTTCAAGTGTTCAACATTTCAACACCTTAAACGAGTTGACTCATGAGTCACGAGCCAACTCGAGTTACTCGCGAGCTGAGTTCGAGTCAGTGAGCCAGCTCGGTTCAGTATTCTCGACTTGAATCAACTCGACTGACTATCTTCCGAGTTGAATTCGAGTTATCCATAACCGAACTAACTCGGCTCGTTAGCAGTGGTAATAAGGTATGTAACACTTCGGAAATCATGGAATCAGATTACAAACATAATTTTGCTATTTTTTTTTTTAAATATAGATGTAGTATACTATACTCCATAAAGAAAAATAAGGATAGACAAATAAAATTTCACAGTGTCAATGGCTCAATGCCAACAAATATTGCCACTCTAGATAAATGCCATTAATATGTAGTACTATATAAAAAGCATAAATACATCCAATTTGTTATCCACAGCTCGTTGACAAGGATTTGCTGCCACTTTCTTTTTAATAATGGTGCTACTTTGGTTAAAGTTGATAAATTCAAAGACTAATATGGGCATTTTAGATTTTAGAGATAAAATTGATGAACAATTTGAGTATAATCCGTGTAAATACACTTAAAAAATTATATAATTTTCTTTGGCCTTGTTCAGTTTGTACATGTATATTCAATAGAGCAACTTCAATCAATCCACAAAAATAGTTTTTGGAGTGAATACTTGCAAATACATAGATTATGTGGGTCCATATGTAAAATATAATGATAATAACGAAGTATACTTACCTTTTCTCACAAACGAATCCGCTAAAATTCTCATTCGTGAACAGTGTTCCTAAAATTTATGCTTTTTTAAATCCAGCCGTCGAATTGTTTTGAGATATGTGCACAAAAAAAACCACATGTTTTGAGATGCGTGTATAAAATAAATTGGACGGTTGGATTCAGAATTTCAGAAATTTCAAAAACACTGTTCACAAATGAGGAATTTCAGCAGATTTCAATTCCCTTTTCTCAGCGTAACTATACCTCTACCAAGTGCCATGTCATCAATTTTGATACTAAACTCATTATGCAAATATACTCTTTTTCTCCTCTATTCAACTTTTACATCCACATCACTTTATTCTTCATTATCTTGCATCTTTATTCTAAAATTAACCTCAATTCAAAGATCTTTTTGTATCTTGTTGTTATCTTATCCCTCATCATGATCCAGTCACTTTGAATTTATTCATGATCGATACTGTTTGGAATAATCTGATGAATACATGAACTGAACTGAACGTCTAATCAATTTTGTTGGTCGGTGCCCATGAATTTGGACACGGGTTTGTATGCTCAGGTAACTAATGTGTATTAACTTTATTTAATACACATTAATTAGCTACCTTTGTCATTTTAATGTGATCTACTGAGCAACAGATTGTTCAACAATTTTATATTTTATGAAAATTACTTACTAATTTTTTAGATAGTACTAAATTAATATTTTTGGATGTTTCAAAAACAGTGATTTTGTATCTATTTAAAAAATTAGCATACAATTAAAAAATATATATAGAATTTTACCTTCAAGCATATTTTAATATGGAGATCATGTTAAACGGTTCAGATCGACTGTTTGGACTTTAAAAATAAAAATAGAAAATATAAGGCACAATGAAGTATGAAAAACGCAAGGCATTTTAACCCTCCTCCTTTTTACTTATATTATTAACATCATGCAACAATTCAGATAAAGTCTCTCAATAATCCACTCAACTAAAATAATAATAATAATAATAATAATAATAATAATAATAATAATAATTATTATTATTATTATTATTATTATTATTATTAATGTGTATGCTTGTTTCTCTCTCTACCCATATAATCTGTCCCCTTTGCAAAAGCCAAGTTCTGCTGACCCATTCAATAAATCACAAGGCATTGTTGGCTTTGACACAATAAATGCAATTAATAAACAAGTGCTTTTCTCTGTGTAGAGAGAGAGACAAACAGAGAGAGAGAAAGAGAGGAATTAGGATAGAAAAGCATGTGGTGGGGATTTAATTGTGGCGAGCAGAGAGTGCAGGAGCAGTCAATTAAATAGGGTGTTGATTTGGATGACTCGCTCATCACGCATCTCAATGCGCTATCAAACCAACCTACATAATTACATTGCACTATCCCCCAATACTAGGGTCCGGATCCCCTAAAGTAACCCAATTTTTGGGTTTGGATCGAGACCGTCCGAAATCGAATCTGTCGCTCGAGATCACCTCGGGATTCGAACATGTCCCTCTGGGATGCGTGCGCTCCATTTTAGTTGGATGGTCACGAATTCGAATCGGACGGTCCTGATCCAAAACCCAATTTTTGGGTTACTTCACTGGATCTGAATTTCCAATACTAGGGGTGCAAAGTGCAAACGGATCGGATACGGATCGGATAGTGGTAAAATCATATCTGTATCTGTTTTTATTTTTTGAATACGGATACGGATCAGATATTAGACTGATATGTACGGATACGGATCGGATATCGGATATCTGTAGATACAAACATAAATATTTTTATAATATATATTAAACTATGAGTATAGTATATATCTGCTATTCGGATACGGATAACTAAAATTCAAAATCATATTCGTATCTGTATCCACACAGAAATTTAGTATACGGATACCGTATCAAATTTTCAGATAAGGATCCGGATACGGTCGGATAATATCCGATCCGTTTGCACCCCTGACTCCAATACAGTATATACATTATACTGGACAGCGTATACAATTCTCTCACTCTCTCTCTCTCTGCCATCGCAACACCCAACCCCAAAGGCAATTTACCTATCTGCCCTTTAACCGAATTTTTAGTCCCACTAACTCCATAAAAATTTTCTAGAAAAAAAAGGTTTTCTCGTTTGAATTTTGTTAGATTAATTTGGGGAAATTTTATGGTTTGCCCTTTTCTCACAAAAATTAAAGCAAAATACACCTGTTTAATTTTATTTTTTTCCAAATTACCCTTCTAGACCCCTCATCTACTCCCTCTGAAGTATTAAGCACAATTTATTTATAATTTTTTGTTTCTTCTTTATGTATTTTATTTAATAATTTTATCAAAGAATTTATTAAATAAAAAATTTGTTCGTTAAAAATTTTTATGTACACAAGTATCCTAGAATTATCAAAGCATCTGTCAATTATAAAACTTTTAACATTTCAATTAGCTTGAATATGACTACTTTTCCACAATCATCCATTAAGCTAATAAATTATATAAAAATATCAGAAGATACACAAATATACTTAGCATTTACATAAATTTTATGAGGTATTATTTTGTAACCAAAGTTGCTCACACAGTTATAGTTTTCATATTAATTTAACACTCATATGTATTTTGGACAAATGTTTAAATAATGTTTATCGCGTCATAACAAAATGGCTAAAAAAAACAACGCTATGTTCATATTGTGCCGCTATAACGCTGATAACATCATAGCTTTTATGGTCTGAAAACACTATAATGACGCTATAGGATGCTATTTAGAACTCTGATTTTGGGACATTTCTTTCAATAGAGAGTTTGTCGATGCAGGATTCCTACAATATCAATTTAATAAAGGAAGACAGGGAATTGATGACTCCAATGACATTTTGAGTCTCTATTTTTTGTTTTATATTTTTGGTATTTTTTTAGGGATAAACTGAGGATTGTATGTCCAGATAAGTGTCATGATAGTTTATTTTTTTATGGATTTTTAATACTGTTATATGTATCATATATGAGGAGGGATCAAATTACACCTTTTTTTTTGACACACTTTGACACTTATCATTTTCAAAGTCCAATAGTCGATCCAAACCCTTCAACATGATGGATATATTAAAATGTGCTTATAGATCAAATTTTACATTTTTTTGAATTTTTTTACTATTTATTAAGATGGTTACAAAATCGCTGTTTTCATACCATTGAAAAATAACGATTTTGTAACCATCTTAATAAATAATAAAAAAATTCAAAAAAATGTAAAATTTGATGTCCAAGCACATTTTAATATGGTGATTATGTTGAACTGTTCAGATCGACTGTTTGGATTTTGAAATCGCAAAATTGACCTATAAAAAAACAGTGTCAAGATGTGTTAAAAAAAATGGTGTAATTGGATCCCTCATCATATATTTGCTATCTTTTAACTATCATTTATGTGCTATCTTGTACCCATTAAATTTTCAGAACGAATTTTTTTTAATAAATTCTTTGATAAAAATATTAAATAAATACAAATTGAAGAATAAAAAAAATTGTAAACAAAATCTGCTTAATTCTTGAGAAGAAAACTTTAGGGTTAACAAAATAGAAATGAGGAGAGAGTAGATGAGGGATCTACAAGGTTAATTTGTAAAACAATTTGGAAAAAAATAATATTTTGATTTAGTTTTTGTGAGATAAAGGCAAATTATAAAAAGGAGCGGTCGGTGTCAGATGAGCATCAGATTCAAATTAGTCAGATGTATGCTTAAAAAGGTTTGATCGGTTTACAATCTATGCATGCCGCTTTAACATTCATGCGTAACGCTTCAATATACGTTTGGATCAAATGTACACGCATCATGAAGTGAATCACACAGTTCAAGCATCAAACATCAAGGGCCTGTTCGGCCGTGTACTGTGCGCGTGAGAAAAAACAAAATTCACTCAGAGTGAATTTTTTTTTCCCACGTGAACAGTAAAAATCAGTTCAAATTTTTTCAGTTCCGATATCCATTCCCCTACCCATGTGTCCATCGAACAGGTCCCAAATAAATTTGGGTCTCATACCCATGGGATACACCCCACTTCCACCCGTTATGGGTGATCGATCCAATCTACCATAAAGGGATTATGAAATGCAACTAGTAGAGTGGGAAAAACATACCGTGACAAAAATTATGAGGGGTGGTCACGGCACGCGAGTCACGGTGTGACTCGCGTGCCGTGACTAAACGTGCCGTGACTAAACGTGCCGTGACCAAACGTGCATTAGTCACGTTTGATCGCATTTAACGTTTAAAAAAAAAATACGAAACGATTCTTTAAAATTCAAATGTTTTAATTGAAATTTAAATGTAAATATTTTAATTAAAATAAAATTATACCTTATAGGAAGGTATGTTAGTGTATTGTCTCGTGATTGCCGTGACTGGCGTGTCTACCGTTCCGTGACTCGCGTGTCCCGTGCCGTGCCGTGCCGTGACCAAGGCAATTTCCGTGCCGTGCCGTGCCGTGTCTTCTTTGCCAACAATTGGTCACGGCACGCGAATGGTCACGGCACGGGACACGCGAGTCACGGCACACGAAGGACACGCGTGCCGTGCCGTTACCGTGCCGTTCCGTGACGGAATCGGCTCCGGCGTGCCATTTTTCCCACTCTAGCAACTAGTCTTGAAGAAGGATTATAAAAAGGAAGGGTATTTATTTCCTTGATATGAATAGAGATTTGAGTCGGAACATTAAAAAAAAAAAAAACCAACTGACAGTGGGCCAGGAAGTTGATTCGGCAAAAGGAATACGGATCCAAAACTTGGGCCAAAACCTGAAAGAAAAAAAATAAAAGAGATTTGTTTGTAAAGCTACTGCACCAAAGTGTGCAGCTCGGTACATCTCTGAGACAAGATTTCTAAGATAAAGTTCTCATGAGGCGGGTAGTGAACTGTATAGTGTGGCGGGTCACACTTATTTATTTGAAGTCAAAATTTATACTCGTCAAATTGTGTTGTGTGTTTCCTTGTGACCGTCATGTATATAGTTAGAAATTTAACAATTTATATGTCATGACATGACATGTCACATTTTAAGATTTTGACAGGTTAACATGTCATATTCTTTGAACGTGTTGGGTTGGAAAATTTGTTTGACTCGAGCATGAAAACGCGACATGTTCAATGTCAAAACACAAAACACAAAACACGATACAAGATGCATAAAAGCACTTCTGACACGACACACGCCACATTTCAGGTCAGCAAGTACGTTAACAATGGGATTTAGAAATTTGTACAATTATCAAATTAATCCTTCAAATGCAATAATATTGTGTAATTTTATTCTTAGAGGCCTAACCTTAATATAAATAAGTAGGATAAACATTTTTTAACCAAAAACTCATGAAATAATCGAATTAGGTTCTTTATGCATTTTTTAAGAAAATATTTATGAACAACAAAAGCTCAATTAAAAATCAATTTTTATCTACCATTTTTTCTCAATTTTAGAAACATCAATAGTTTTTGTTATGCATGCTAAGAGTGTTCATTTTCTTTCGCACGACATGCGTGATGCGAAGAATACAGTGGCACAACTACATTGAATTAGGATATAGGTTTGTGTATAATCGGGTTGTTACTTATTTTTAAATTTTTTTTGTCAATTCATAAGTAACTCAGAGACTAAATTGATTAATTCAGAACAATCCTAAGTGCGGAATTAGAAAATTTTGATATAGATGATTGGAAATTAAAATGTACAATTGTGGTGAGTGAGATTTGAAATCAAGACCTCTTAACAATAAAATAAAACTTTAAGCACTAGGCTATAACTAAATATATGTCATTTATTGAGGATGACTAGATTATATAAAATGTTTAAAAAAAAATAAAATTAAATTGCTATACGTATAATTAAAATTTAAAATCATCGGAGTGACTTAATCATCTTTGACTAAACCTTAGATTCGTCCCTGGTTGTATTAGTATAATATTTCTGTCTGTCCCGATAAAATTCCTGACTGCTCCTGGCAGTACACAAATTGGTGGATTTTCAAGAGAATTTTTAAAGGTTAAATATGCACAAAAACGATCGAATAGTTTTAAACTTGCGTGGAATTTTTCTACACTGCAGAAAATCTCAACTGGCATATTAACTTACAGGGGCGGACCCAGGATTTTCGTCAGGGAGAGGCAAAAAATATCGAATCGGGTTTAAATCCATTAACCAATTAGGTACTCGATAAAAAACAATGCTTTAACTTATATTTTCCAATGCTTTGACTTGTAATTTCTGATACTCTGATTTATAATTCTAATTATCAATCAAAATTCAACAAATTTATTTCAATTTTAACCCTAAAATTTAATCTGAATTACAAATCAAACGTTCAGAGGGGGGCAAATTTTTTTTCAAAGGAGATAAAGTTAGTCGAAACCAATAAATCTCCACTAAAACTCAAAATTTAAAAGAAGCAGCTGCCCCGTAATACTCTGAATCGCCCCCGTTAACTTATCGATCCATGCCTCTTGTGATGTAAATCCGTGATACTATCTCTATATATAGGAATGCAGCAAATAATTCATTAAATAAAAATTAGAGATGCATGCATCCTCGAAAGTGCTAATGGTTGCAAACTATTTTTTCTTTTTCTTCTCATGTCAGCAAGAGTTTCGCCACCATGTCGCATATTTGCGCGACAGATATCCAAATAATATCAGGACCACTGAATCAGGTGTACCTTCTTATATGGGGTGGCCTTTGATCAATCAGGACCGTACAACTTCTTGCTGAACCTCGAACCCATAATTGTTTGCATTTAAACATCTTGTAATAAATGACACATTGATCTATGTATGATTTTCTTTTATTGAACTTTTATATATGGTGTTAGTTAATTTTCTCCCAAAACCATCCGCCTATATATACATGTAAGAATCGTAGGACTTGTTAGGATGGATTATATTGACAAGTTTGTTTGGTGCTCATAACAATTGGTTGAATATAATACGAATTAAATTTGATGCAATTTTTAAATCCGCTAGCTATTCATCGAATGGTAGGAAAAGTAACCGTTCAATTTTACTTATATTTAATCATGAGTAGAACTAAGGTGCTCTTAAGCTCACCAAGCCCTTTGTGAGCTTAACTCAAAAACCTATCGGATTGACTTCAAACGATATTTTCAAACCGTTAGATGTTCAATCTATATTAAATGTGCTTGGAGACCAAATTTTTTATTATTTGGAATTTTTTTACTATTTATTAAGCTGGTTTGAAAACCGCTGTTTTTATTAAATTTCTGGATCATTGAAAAACATCGGTTTTCAAACCAGCTTAATAAATAGTAAATAAATTTCAAAAAATGAAAAATTTGGTCTCCAAGCACATTTTAATATAGATTAAACATCTAACGGTTTGAAAATGTCGTTTGAAGTCAATTCGATAGATTTTTTAGTTAAGCTCACGGTTTGGCTTGGTGAGCTTAAGAGCACCTTAGTTCTACTCTTTAATCATTGACTAAAATATTTCAAACTTGCATCAAAATTTTACCTTTCTTTTTTTCTTTGACTAATCGTTGAAGGTCAAAATATCCAACAATCCATCCAGATTATGAACGTGCAATTTCAAAATTTTACTTTTCTATTTTGATATTTTTTGTTAATGGTTAGTGATTAAAATTACCATTAACAAATATATATATTGATAAAAAAAGTTATTTATGAAATTTTAAATTATATCTCTTCAAATAACATAAAAGTAAATATTTACATTCATACTCAATTCTAAAATTTCGTCTCCATCTCGCTTCACGACCGGATCTGTTTCTTCGACCGCCACTATGCTCCGATGATGATCAGATCTACTCACCGTCGCGCTCCGCTCAATTCTGATCTCTCCCCTCTCGCTCCACGATTAGATCCAATTTTTCGCCCGCCGTCATGCTCCGACGACGATCAAATCTACTCACCGTCATGCTCCGCTCGGATCAAGATGAGATTTTACGCTCCGAACTCCGACAATACCATACTTTTGGCTCCGCTCGGCTCCGAGTCCTCCCCTCTTTCTTATTGTTCTCTCCGCTCGAGAAGATAGTACCAAGAAAAATAGGAGATATTGTGTTGAAAATAAGACCTACAAGGAGTGAAATTAACTGAGTTGGATGGGGGGTGGGATGGAGGAGGGGTAAAGTGGGGGTTTGAAGTGGTGCCAAAAGAGAGAAAAAGAGGAAAGCGCTCCATTCTTCTATTTGATAATTGTTTTGTCAATTGTAACAAATTGTTACATAGATACAATTTGTCGATATATTCTTTCCATTTCTACTATAGTACATCGATGTACTATAGTAGAAATCTTTGTTGAGTAGAGTTGATGTATGGGAGATATCTCTAAATTTTTTTTATCATGCACTCAATCTTTACTTATGACAATTGACATAAGTTTTACAAAATAGATATATTGTTTGTTAAAATAATATATTTTAGATCAAAATATTGAGTAGAGCTGTGTGTGGTATTTTTTTTGTTCGATTGTTCCATTCAAATTTATTTGTTTTCAGGGGCGGAACTAGAAAATTTCAATAGAGATGATTGAAATGAAAATTCACAATATGTGTTGAGTGTGATTTGAATTAATGTTATCTCAAATACAAAATAGAGTTCTAACCACTATGCTATAACTAAACATTTGTTATTTATTGAGAGAAGCTAGACTATATATAAAAAATAAATTCCACTAAATTTTAATGTACATAATTAAAATTTTAAAATCATAAGAGTGGCTTAGTTATTTTTGAATAAGTCTTAGATGCGCCCCTATTTGTTGTTATATTATATTTTTAATGCATGTTTTAAAAACTTGATCTAATTATTGTACGAGCCCTTAATTATTTGAACGGTCAAAGTTTTATTTAGATAAGTTATATTATTTGAACATATATTTCACTCAGCTTTGTAGTAACATAAATCTTGATCGTTGATTAAGATTAGTAATATTTTTTATTTCATTTGATAAGAAATATTAATAGTCTTAATTGGCGGTTTATATATAGCACACATGTAAAGAGAACCGTCTTTAAACAGTCAAGATTACTTTAACAATGTATTTATTCGACCAACTATATATATGGAGTAGAACTAGGGTGTTCCTAAGCTCACCAAGCCTCTTGTGAATTCAACTCTAAAATCTATCGAATTGACTTCAAACAACATTTCCAAACCGTTAAATGTTCAATCTATATTAAAATGTGCTTGGAGACCAAATTTTACATTTTTTTGAATTTTTTTACTATTTATTAAGCTGGTTTGAAAACTGCTGTTTTTATTAAAAAAAATTACTGCTTGGTGAGCTTAGGAACACCCTTGTTGAATTTTGATTGGTAATTAGAATTACAAGTTAGAGCATCAGAAATTACAAGTCAAAGCATTGAAAAGTATAAGTTAAAACATTATTTTTTATCGAGTACCTAATTGGTTAATGAATTTAAACCCGAGTCGATATTTTTTTGCCTCCCCTGACAAAAATTATGAATCCGCCCCTGCTCGTAGTGTTATTCTAGTACCGTAATATGGAGAATTTACGTGCGAGCGAGCGAGGCAATTCCACACCCGGTACAAGTTGCATGTTCTCACTAAGCCACAAAGAATCAGGGTTTAAAATTTTGTTTTTGAATTGTGATGAGCTCTTCTCTTGTGCATCGGATTCAAGGGACCACAATTGGATGCAATCCGGGACCAAAGTGCATGCGATCTATATACACTCAAGCGATTATGTGATTATTATCCGATTCCGATCCGTTAAGTTGTCTCGATCTATCTCCATCTACCCATTCCCTTTAGTTAGAATTCCTTTATTTCGCTTTTTTTTAGCGGTCCTAATCTCTTTAGTTTTGATGTGTTTTATGCAGTGTTCTAAATAGCGCGCTATAGCGTTTTTGGACCCCAAACGCTACGCTACGACATCAAAATGCGCTATTTGCGCTACGGCCGCTATAGCGGCCGCTACGGCGCTATTTGCGCTATACAATATGAGTTTTTTTTTTTTTTTTTAAAGTAATTTATATGGGTTTTAAATAAAGATAAAAAAAATCTCAAACCGAAATTGAATTTGTTGCTACTTGCTACAAATAAATCAATTTGAAATTGGGAATAGAAATTGAAATTTGAATAGAAAAAAAGTCCAAACCGGAATTAAAATTTGAATAGAAAAAAAAAATAGATTATGTCATGAATCATGATACTTAAGATATTTTTAATAGGAAAAATCGATAGTTTATGATATTACTATGGATATTTTGAACCGCAATTTGGACTTTGTACGGGTTCAATATGAATATTATAATTTCTTAATTACTTTGGTGTTATTTATTGTTCTATGAGACCTTAGATAATGTTGATATTTAGTACAAATATTGAATATACGAAATGTAAAAAAAAAAACGCTATTTGGAATAGCTTCCGCTATAGCGACGCTATTCGCTATAGCTTTTTTTTTAACCTTCCCGCTACGACGCTATAAACGCTATTTAGAACCTTGGTTTTATGTGTACATGAAATTGGGGCCAATTATCAATGATAGGATTTTCTCATTATGAAATTGGGGCCAATTATCACTACAGTCTAATTTTTTTTTTATCTCTTCAATGATCTAATTCTATCTCTTCAATAAAATAGGAAGTATAAAGAATTTAATTAAATTGGTCGAAATTAATCTTACTAAAATTAATGAAATGATCTAATTCCATCTCTTCAATAAAATAGGAAGTATAAAGAATTTATAATAGAAGTAGATTTGACATCAAATTCTATTTTATTTCATTTGTCATCACTACAGTCTAATTTTATTTTATTTCACCACAATTTTTGTTGTAACAAAACTTTTTTCAATTATTCTGTAAAGAATAAAATTTTGTCAGCATGTAATTTGTGTAGATTTTTTTTTTTTTGATGAAGTGTAGATTATTTTATAATGTGTTCCGGAGGGAGGAAGTGTTTATACACAACATAGAGAAATCAAATTCTTAAAACAATAATGTAAATATAAAAACCTCTGCAACAAAATATCTCCTAAAAAAATCTTTAAATTCTTCATTTTGTGGTAAAGGAAGGTTCAAGCTCCTTTCTTTATAAACCCCAAATTATGTTAGATTTCTTTATAAGCCTAATTGTATTGGATTTTAATCACCAAGAGCATCACTTTAATCAATTGTTTTATGTGTTATTATAATTTTTTAATCTTTTTTCAAATAGATAGAGAAAAGGAGAAAGACATAAAGTCGTGGATTTATCACATGTTAAAATATAAAAATTTAACATAATACTATCTCATTATATTTCTCTTATTACATATTAGAGACATTTTCACACAAATTTTGTGAGATGTCAATCAGATGTAAACGGCATGCACTTTGATTACTGAGACAAACAATTAAAGCATATGCCTAAGACAACTTTGTGCTTGTAAAACAAACAAGCTCACAACGCAATTCCTGTTAAGAATAATTAATCCTTTAATACTAATCAGACATATGGTTTCCAGTTCGGAAAATCTAAGAGCATCTACATTCTAGCAATTCAAATGAGTTTCTAAGTAACTGTTAACCAATTTTTAGAAATTAATGTCTCTAAAGTTTCTAAACTCTCACATTTCTGAAATTAATTTTGGAGTTTCTATTAAGCCACGTCAGCAATAAATTAAAAAAAAAAATTTGAGCCAATAATTTGACCAATATTGAGTTTATAAATAATTTATTAATAAGAAATTTTCTTACATAATTGCTAAATAAGAAACTTTTCCACATCCCTGAAACTAAATTAGAAACTCTAATAGTTTCAAGAATGTAGATGCTCTAAGAATTAAGCACACAATTCTGAAAAGTACGTATATACAAAAATGAAAAGAAAAGTGTAATCTTTCCGTAACCTCAGTGTAATCTTTCCGTAACCTCCCTTCTAAGCAAGACTGTAATATCTTGCTTACCGTTTTAAAAATTACGCACATAAGCTTGATTATAAATTAAGATATCATTAAAGCAGCTTAACATTAGTAAATCGTCACGGCTTGGAGTGCGGATTAAGTAATTTCATAATTAATTCATGCTGTTTTTACACACACACATATATATATGAGGAGGGATCAAGTTACAACAATGTTACAACATCCGTTTTTTGCGATTTCAAAGTCCAAATCGTCGATCCAAACCGTTCAACATGATCTCCATAATAAAATGTGCTTCCAGATCAAATTTTACATTTTTTTGAATTTTTTTACTATTTATTACGATGGGTACAAAATTCAATGGTATGAATTTGACTAGTTTTTGTACCCATCGTAATAAATAGTAAAAATTCAAAAAAAATGTAAAATTTGATCTGGAAGCACATTTTATTATGAAGATCATGTTGAACGGTTTGGATCGACGATTTGGACTTTGAAATCGCAAAAAGCGGATGTTGTAACATTGTTGTAACTTGATCCCTCCTCTATATATATATATATATATATGAGGAGAGATCCAATTACACCTTTTTTGGTGACACATTATGACACTGTTTTTTTTATAGGTCAATTTTGCGATTTCAAATCCAAACAGTCGATCCGAACCGTTCAACATGATCACCATATTAAATTGTGCTTGGAGAGCAAATTTTACATTTTTTGAATTTTTTTACTATTTATTAAGATGGTTACAAAATCGCTGTTTTTCAATGGTCTGAAAACAACGATTTTGTAACCATCTTAATAAATAGTAAAAAAATTCAAAAAAATGTAAAATTTGATCTCCAAGCAAATTTTAATATATCTATCATGTGTAACGGTTTGGATTGATTATTTGGACTTTGAAAATGGTAGATGTCAAAGTGTGTCACCAAAAAATGTGTAATTTGATCCCTCCTCTATATATATATAGAGAGAGAGAGAGAGAATGACTAATATCAAAACGTTTGTTCCTGAGCTCAGGAACAAATGATTCTATTCTCCAATTTCAGAAGTTCAAACAATAAATATAAACCTTTAGATGTTCAATCTATATTAAAATGTGCTTGGAGACCAAATTTTACATTTTTTGGAATTTTTTTACTATTTATTAAGCTGGTTTGAAAACCGCTGTTTTTATGAAATTTCTGCAGCATTGAAAAACAACGATTTTCAAACTAGCTTAATAAATAGTAAAAAAATTCTAAAAAATGTAAAATTTGGTCTCCAAGCACATTTTAATATAGATTGAACATCTAACGGTTTAGATTTGTTGTTTGAACTTCGGAAATTGGAGAACGGAATCGTTTGTTCCTGAGCTCAGGAACAAACGTTTTGATATTAGCCACTCTCTCTGTCTCTCTATATATATATATATATAGGGATGGGCTATATATGGTGAGCTATGGAGTAAAACGAGTTTGTACTTCACGTCATATTTTTATCTTGAAAATCCAAACAACCGATCCGAACCGTTCAAGTTGTTCTCCATATTGAAATGTGCTTGGAGACCAAATTTTACATTTTTTGGAATTTTTTTACTATTTATTAAGCCACTTTGAAAATCGCTGATCCGGGTGAACAGTAGCAAAACAGTAAAAAATTCTGGACCAATGGATCAGCGATTTTCAAAGTGGCTTAATAAATAGTAAAAAAATTCCAAAAAATATAAAATTTGGTCTCCAAGCACATTTCAATATGGAGATCATGTTGAACGGTTCGGATCGGTTGTTTGGATTTTCAAAATGAAAATAATGAGGCGTGGAGTAAAAACTTGTTTTACTCCATAGCTCACCATAGCCCATCCCTATATATATATATATATATATATATATATATTATATATCATCTAAAATCATAAAAAGTGTATTCCAACTTTAATTCCAGATTTTTGGTAATCCAAATATATTTGAACTAATATGCTTGCGTGTTTTTTTTTTTAATAAATTGTAATAGTCTCGGTTCAAAATGGATCATTTGATCAAATTCAACGGCTGCTATGTATAGGGCGAATTTTCATTAGAAGTAGACAAGATAATAACGAATATATAGGGTATAAATAACTAATTGGATTTAACTCATTAGCTAATTAAGTACTAGATAAAAAAAATAATACTAACTTATAATTTTTATATTCTAATTTTCAATTTTCAATACTCTGACTTCTAATTTTCTATGTTCGAAATCCAAGGAGTCAAAATAATTTTCAGGAGGCAAAATTTTATAAACATGTATATCTTCTATAAAATTTCAAAATCTCGGAGGGAGTTGACCTCCTTAAACTCACTTGGAACCACCCATAATTATATAACAAAACATAATCCTAGATCTTGAATACTTCACATGTTATGCCAATACATGGTAACTCAACTAAAGCTCTAGCATGACAGGAGCGGATTTAGAATTTTCGTCAGGGGGGCAAAAAAAAATATCGAATCGGGTTTAAATTCATTAACCAATTGAGTATTCGATAAAAAATAATGTTTTGACTTATACTTTCCAATACTTTGACTTGTAATTTCTGATGCTTTAACTTATAATTCTAATTACCAATCAAAATTCAACAAATTTATTTCAAATTTTAACCCTAAATTTAATCCAAATTACAAATTAAACGCCCAGAGGGGGGCAAAAAAAATTCTAGGGAGAGGCAAAGTCGGTCGGAACTAATAAATCTCTATTAAAACTCACAATATGGGGGGGGGGGGGGGGGGGGGGGGGGGGGGGGGGGGGCTGCCCCCTGGATACACCTGTGTCCGACCCTGTAGCATGACATGACATGCCCATCGGTATACTAGACGTGTTGTGCAGATACGTGACGCGTCGTGTCTCGTGTGTGTGTGTCTGTTTTTTTTTTTTTTTTAAACCCTACTGCTTGATAAATTCGTGTGTTTCTCTTTGTTTTGAAATTTTAAGCCCTTACAAATGTAGTTACATTCATGACTAGCTATGTAACATTGAGAAACGGAGTATAAAAATTAAAAACACTATTTAAAATTATTCGTTACATCATTATTTTTCTATTTTGCCTTTAGACAACACTGAGGCAAGTAGGCAACTGAATCTTGTAGTACACGGGCCAATTAATATTTTGGGACACGTACTCTAAGGACCATTCGTAAAATTTGCTCACAAAAAATTTATGTGAGCAAAATTAGCTTGTGATTTTGTCATATATAGAATTCGTGATGCGCAAAAGGCGCTCTTGGCAGGGTCATAATTCCCACCCACTCACACACACACACACACACACACACACACACACACACACACACACTCACTCACTCTTTTATCCTGTGGAACGTGAAATGCTGCAGCCTCCACCGTTTTCTATCTTAGATATTAATCTTTCCTTTACTTTCATTCATTTACTTACCCTCTTTATTACTATTACTATGTCTAGTACACTTTTTCATCTCCAAACAATGAAAAGAAACCCCTCTTCTCTGCCTATTTTTATCTCTCTCATAATCACTCCTAGTCCTAGCTGTAAATGTAATCACATCATTCGCAACGTATAACTTTGTGTATATATACGACCTACGTCTACGTACGGCCCTGTTTTTAGTGCATTGTCTTGTCGGATTCGGGTCCAACCAAACCAAACATGCTATGTACAGTTCATTGGATCCGACTCCGCTGTTCTCCAAAGGGAGAACAGGACCCTGTTATTCCGATCCCACCCATTCACTTTTATCGAGATTCGGGTATGAAAAACTTTGAACGGTTCAGATCGGAATAACAGGGTCCTGTTCTCCAATCTGGAGAACAGCGGAGTTGGTTCCCAGTTCATTAAGCGAATTATCTCAAAAAACCATATATATATATATATATATATATATATATATATATATATATATATATATATATATATATATGAGAGTGGCTAAGATACAAGCGTTTGCACCAAGGCCTTGGTGCAAACGAATGGTTTTCGGATTTTCAAAGTCCAAACGGTCGATCTAAACCGTTAGATGTGATCTCTATATTAAAATCTGCTTGGAGACCAAATTTTACATTTTTTGGAATTTTTTTACTAATTATTAAGCCACTTTGAAAATTGCTGATCACATGGTCCAGAATTTGGTTGCACTGTTTTTACTGTTTACCCGGATCAGCAATTTTCAAAGTGGCTTAATAAATAGTACAAAAATTCCAAAAAATGAAAAATTTGGTCTCCAAGCACATTTTAATATAGATTAAATATCTAACGGTTTAGATCGACCGTTTGGACTTTGAAAATCCGAAAACCATTCGTTTGCACCAAGGCCTTGGTGCAAACGTTTGTATCTTAGCCACTCTCCTTCTTAAAATTTGTGCCTAAAGTAGTTTATCTCTGGGATGAGGAGAGAAAATTAATCACATGGACATCTGTAATTATAAAGAAATATATTTCTTATATATTTTATAATGAGGATAGATTGCACGACAAAATATGAATCATCTGATAATAATATATTAGAAGAGAATTAAATCAGATGAATATATGAGGATGTTCATCATGCATGTAACATATATGTGAAGAGTCTGAAAACTTAATTTTATTTATGAAACATGTAATTATTTGGAGAATTATTATTTTAAGAGCATAATTTAAAATATTTAGAACTTTTTTGCTCTTTATATCAATGTTACCCTCATTAAAAACTCTTTGTATGTTTTCTAAGTTTTTTGTAATTAATGCAATGTTAAGTACTAAATTGAAGAATATCAAATATTGTATCTTTTCATATTCAATGGGACACTTTTATTCTAATTTTATTTTTTATGTTGATAATTTGATTAATTTTTAATACAATTTAATCATGAATTACTTTGAGAACAACAGAAAACAGTGAAAACAAGGATTTGAAACAAAAAGCTTTGAATAGTAAGCCTCACTAAAGCTTTGAATTTCCTTATTCTCTTTTGACAAAGGTCTTTCAGTGATTCTTTTATATCAGTTGTTTTAGGAAATAAATATGTTGTTATTTCAAAGGAATAACATGAACCAGTTATTCTGATTCTAATCATTCAAATTTTTTTATGCACAAATCTCAACAAAAGAAACTTTTCCATGTGCACATCTCAACGAAGATCAATAGTTGGGATCAGAATAACAAGTTCTTGTTATTCCTTTAGAATAACAGCGGATTTATTTCTGTTTTTTTAACGTCTAAATTGTAAGAGGTTATAATATTTTTTTCTTGCTCTCATTCTAGGTATAAAGACTTCAATTTTGTTGAATTTTAACTGTTAATTAAGAAATTGTTCTCTGCATGAAAATTTGTTCTTTCAAAATCTAATAACAACACCGGAGAGGCGGAGAGAGTTGAGAGTACTTTAACTCAGGGGTGAGTAAATTTCTCATAACTCGTAACTCACTCATAACTCGCTCGCTAAATGTTCATTAACAACTCGCTATAACTCGCTCATTAACAACTCGCTCATTAACTTAATGAGCCGAGCATGAGCCCCCAACTCGCTCATAACTCGCTCATTAAGAAATTTGATCATTAATACACCGTTCTGGATTTGTACAGTTCTGAATTTGTATATTTTTAAATTCTATATTTTTATTATTGTTTTGATAATGCAAATTTGTAAGTATGTGACAAGGAGATAGCTTTGACCTTTGAGTATGTGACATGTAGGGCGGTGAGAACGACGAGAAGATAGTTGTTTGATTTTGTTAAATTTGTTTATGGACAATTTTTTGTTAAAATATGTACTGTTTAATTAGGTTAATTATGACAAATTATTAAATTCTATAAATAAAAATTAATTTTTGAATGATGTATTTTAAACAACTCGGCAACTCGCTAATTATCAACATACTCATTAACAACTTGCTCTAACTCGCTCATTAAGCTAATAAGCCGAGCATGAACATACCTCAACTCGCTCATGCTCGCTCATTAATCACCCCCACTTTAACTCAAAAAAAAAAAAAAAAAATATACGCATACAAATATACACCGATAGTCTGATACTTGATTAACTTAATTTGTTGTATTGCTGTAAAAAGCGCAGAACAAGCTTTTCGTACATAGTTTCTCATAATTAGCATATAGACTTTGTGAGCTGTTAAGAAATCATGCGTTGTTACAGCTTTATACGGTGTAATGCACAAATGCGTGAATTACTTGCTAATGGCACAGCAATCGAGTATATAAGCTAGTTTGCCAATGAACTCAGCTTTTACTGGAACTTAATAAATACTTTAAATTCGCAACAACAACAAAAAAAATTCATCATATTTGTCTTACACGTGTTAAAGTGAGGCTATATATATATAGAGACTGGCTAAGCTCAAAACGTTTGCACCAAGCCCTTAGTGCAAACGTTTTGGTTCTCCTATTTGCAAAGTCCAAACGGTCGATCCAAACCGTTAGATATTTAAGCCATATTAAAAAATGTGCTTGGAGACCAAATTTCACATTTTTTGGAATTTTTTTGCTATTTATTAAGCCACTTTGAAAGTTGCTGATTCGGATAAACAGTAAAAACAGTGCAATAAAATTCTGGACCGTGTGATCAGCAACTTTCAAAGTGGCTTAATAAATAGTAAAAAAATTCCAAAAAATATAAAATTTGGTCTCCAAGCACATTTCAATATGGAGAACAACTTGAACGGTTCGGATCGACCGTTTGGACTTCGAAAATCCGAAAACAAATCGTTTGCACCAAACCCTTGGTGCAAACGTTTGTAGCTTAGCCACTCACTATATATATATATATAGAGGAGGGATCCGATTACACCTTTTTTGGTGACACACTTTGACACCTACCATTTTCAAAGTCCAAATAGTTGATTCAAACCGTTCAACATGATGGATATATTAAAATGTGCATGGAGATCAAATTTTACATTTTTTTTGAATTTTTTTGCTATTTATTAAGATGGTTACAAAAATTGTTGTTTTCAGACCATTAAAAAACAGCGATTTTGTAACCATCTTAATAAATAGTAAAAAAATTCAAAAAAATGTAAAATTTGATCTCCAAGTACATTTTAATATGGTGATCATGTTGAACGGTTTGGATCGACTGTTTGGATTTTGAAATCGCAAAATTGACCTATATAAAAACGGTGTCATGATGTGTCACCAAAAAAGGTGTAATTGGATCCCTCCTCATATATATATATATATATATATATATATATATATATATATATAAATAGATAGGCTATGGTGTTTTGGGAAATAAAGAGAGTGTTTTACTTTCCGCTCATATCTCAATTTTTAAAGTTCAAATAGTCCATCTGAAGTTCTCAACATAATCTTCATATTGATATGTGCTTGGATACCAACATTTTATATTTTTTTGGAAATTTTTTGCTATTTTTTTAGAATTTTTGAAAATCAGTGTTTTTGTGAATTTATTATTATTATTTTATTTAATGAAAAGTTATGATTTTTTTATTTTAATAAGTAAAAAGTTACCTGATCTAATAATTATGGATCATCTAACAATAGTTATTCTAGATAGGTAAAATATTTAGTTGGCGAAGTTACTATGAACAAGAATTTTGCATCAACATTGGTTAAAAATAAAAAAGAATGTTGATGGCGGCAATAAAATGTTTAAAGTTATATATGGTATCCTATACTTGAAAAGAGACTGAATGAGAATACAAGGTGAAAAGGAACATGCCTTCGTTGTTCCCAAAACATACACAGTTTATATAGCGAAAAAAGAAACAAAATTAATGGTAAACAAGGATCCCGAGGTATGAGAAAAAAAGCGTTGAATCTAGGAATTGTCAATTGTCCCTTGATCAGTCGCTCTCTGCGTGGGTCGTGCGCTTTCGCTTTTTTACTGTTTTACATGTACCAGAGCCCAGAGGGCCAGCATGCAAATTACACGTTATAATGAGCGACAGTTCTTTTTTTCTGAAAATTTTGTCTAATAAAGGGGTTTCAGTTTTGTTCTGTTCTTGGACTCTTGTTCAGCCTAAAAGCCCAGATGGTTCCCTTCGGGTTTTGGATGCCAATTCCTTGTGGGTCGGGTTTGCCACGCACATACCCAACCCAATTTAATTATCTATGCAGTTAAAGAGGGGCGGATTCAGGATTTTCGTCGGGGGGCCAAAAAAATATCGAATCGGGTTTAAATACCTAATCGGATTTAAATCTATTAACCAATTAGGTACTCGATAAAAACAATGTTTTAAGTTATATTTTCCAATGCTTTGACTTGTAATTTCTGATGCTCTAACTTATAATTCTAATTATCAATCAAAATTCAACAAATTTATTTCAATTTTAACTTTAATTTAACCCGAATTACAAATCAAACGTTCAGAGAGGGGCAAAAAAAATTCAAGAGGGGGCAAAGTCGGTCGAGACCGATAAATCTCCACTAAAACTCAAAATCTAGAGGGACAACTGCCCCCGGAACACTCTGGGTCTGCCCCTGCAGTTAAATGTGGATTTGAGAGCTTAAACTATATATTGAAGCATCTCAAATGATAAATTTTAAGTCAGTCAATCACAACTGGAACAAGGATGTATGATAATTTCAAATTTATAAAAAAATTACTTTTTTTTTGAATTACCAAGAGATTGACAACTAAAAGGTTGTGAATCTTTTTGGTGGGTTCTTTTTTTTTTTAAATATTTTGCTCGATCATTTAAATGTGGAACTTGGAATTTCAGTATATAATCTTAGATTTGTTATTAATTTGTAAAGTATATTATAAGCTTGGAATTTAAATGAGTGTCTTGATAAACTTTTTATGTTTTCTTGAGCTCATATTTTACTAGATCAAGTTGTAAAAATATAAACGAATATAATTAACTATGATTGATTAATTTAAATGCATTTATTTTTGTATCGTCATTTAATATTATCTATTATTAAACGAATTTGCAAAATCAGATATTTATGTGGTTATTCCTAATGAAAATAAATAAAATCAATATTTTGGATTCCATATTTAGGGTAAAAAATTAGAAACTTCAATAAAAGAGTAATATATTATTATTTTATATTATAAAAGCTTTGTAGCACTAAAACTTTTCCTCAAATAGAAGATACCATATAAATTACAAAAATCATCACAATATTACCAACGTGTATCCATAAAATCTTTATTATACACGACTAAAAACATCAATATACAAACATAATTTCTCCATTTATAAAAAGTTGTGACCAGTTTTAAGATCGCAGTTTTCAGGCACCTCCCCTGTTATTTCCAATTTTTTTTTTCTCAACATCATAACATGCATCTATTTGTGGCAGTTACCAAATTATTCATGCATTCAAATCCAGTTTTAAGGTTGCTAGCACCTCCCCTGTTCATTCCAAATTCTTCTCAACATACACCTATTTCTGACAGTTTCAAATTAATGCATTTAAGTTCCTGTTTTGTAATCTCTCTGTGCCTCACCGATCCTCTATTTTAGAGATTCCACAATCATATAAACAGGAAGTGCACTAAGAGATCAACACCTACTGTGAGTTCGTTGTAATTCATTGAACAAAGATTTTCAATCTCTCTGATTTTTGCTCTCTACTGGTTTTTATTTCCAACCTTGTTTGTGTACCTTTTGTGCGTTCAAGATGGAACAGAACGGTAACCTAAAAAACTACTGGTCCACAAGTTACACCGCGCCAGATGAAGAGCATGGACAATCACTTGAATCACAGTGCATTTCTAACTTCTTTGATGACGACGGTCGCCTAAAAAGAACAGGTTTGATCATTGTTTTTTTGTTTTTTAACTTCTAATGGAGTTTAATCATGCTATAATTGCTGACATGTAATATATTTTTTGTTATTCAGGGACTGTATGGACAGCAAGTGCACACATAATAACTGCTGTTATTGGTTCTGGCGTGCTATCTCTGGCATGGGCAATCGGACAGTTGGGTTGGGTTGCAGGTCCGGTTGTCATGCTCCTCTTCTCTTTCGTGACATATTATACATCGGTGCTTTTATCTGATTGTTATCGCTCGGGGGACCCCTGCACAGGCAAACGCAATTATACATATATGGATGTGGTTGAAGATAATCTAGGTATGTTGCTTTTTATATATCTGCATTTACCTATTGTTATCTCCTCATGAATTAGCATGTGCATGCATATATGTGGTGTGAAATATCCTCTTACTCACTTTTTTTAAATATGTAGCTGGTATGAAGGTTAAGATATGCGGTATTCTCCAATATCTGAACATCTTTGGTACTGCCATTGGATATACAATTGCTGCATCTATTAGCATGGTGTAAGTATGACCTCAGTTAATCAGACATGATTTTTTTTCCTAATAGTATTGTTTCTGGTGCCAAATACGCTTTGTTGATTGTTATAAATGGTTTATTATTGTTAAACAGGGCAATTAAAAGATCTGATTGCTTCCATAAGAATGGGAAGGACGATCCTTGCCAGATATCAAGCAACATGTATATCATCATGTTCGGTATAGTGCAGATAATTTTCTCACAACTTCCCAATTTTGATAAAATTGAGTTTCTTTCCATCGTCGCCGCCATCATGTCATTTACCTATTCTACCATTGGCCTTGCTCTTGGTATTGTTCAAGTAAAAGGTAATTTATCACAACTATATATTCAAAATTTCCTTCTTTTTCTTTTTTTTTTTTCTGTATATAGATATATACCAAAACCACACGTAGTAACCGCTATCATTTAGTGTTAACTCAAGCTAAAGAAAGATGTTTATTTGTGTATAGCAAATGGAGGGTTCAAAGGTAGCCTCACTGGCATAGGCATTGGAGCTGGATTAGTGACACCAGCTCAGAAAGTGTGGCTGGTTTTCCAAGCCATCGGTGACATTGCATTTGCATACTCTTACTCTATGATTCTCATCGAAATTCAAGTAAGCATTAATTTCATGATATCATCAAGCACTTTAACTTTTGTTTTTCTATATCCAAAAAAAGACACATTGTTAAACTAATTAATGAAATACATTAATCCATTTCTATAGGATACTATCAAAGCGCCTCCTCCATCAGAGTCGAAAGTGATAAAACGGGCGACGTTTATTAGCATTGCAGTTACTACAGTGTTTTACATGCTCTGTGGTTGCATGGGCTATGCCGGCTTTGGTGATTCTGCGCCAGGAAACCTGCTCACTGGTTTCGGGTTTTACAACCCGTTCTGGCTTTTGGATATAGCTAATGCTGCTATTGTTATTCACCTTGTTGGCGCTTACCAGGTAACTTCCAAAAATGTAACATAGTTATAATTATTCCAATATTATGAAAAGTATGATAGTATCTAGTTGACATGCACCTTGAAAAAAAAAGTACCACTTCAAGACCAAATGATGCAATGAAACGATATATAAATATTAATTGTTTAGTGCTTTAGTTGTTATCATCTTTATTCCAATGACAACCACCAGGCAATATATTTATTTTGTATATCTAATCTAATTGATTTGTTATAAAACAGGTATATTGCCAACCTCTCTTTGCATTCGTTGAAAAATGGGCAATGCAAACATGGCCAAATAGCCAGTTCATTACAAAAGAAATAACGATTCCGATGCCTTTATCCAAGTCGTACAAGCTCAACCTCTTTCGACTGACGTGGCGCTCTCTGTTGGTGGTGCTAACCACCTTCATCTCCATGCTCATGCCATTTTTTAATGATGTAGCTGGATTTCTTGGTGCCATAGGATTCTGGCCACTGACAGTATATTTTCCAGTAGAGATGTACATTGTGCAAAAGAAGGTCCCCAAATGGAGTACACGCTGGATCTTCATGCAGCTTCTCAGCATCACCTGCCTGATAATTTCAGTGGCCGCGGGTATCGGATCTGTTGCTGGAATTGTATCGGATCTAAAGGTGTATAAGCCCTTCAAGACAACTTGATGATTTAGGAGCTCTTTTTTTTTTTTTTTTTTTTTGTAAAGAGAAGTACCAAGAAATATAAGTTAATCTATAATAGTTGTGTCTAATTAAAAGATGAAGCTCGGTTTTTACTTTGCAAATTATTTGGAAATGTTGATCTGTGATTACAAATTAGAGAAGGATTAATAAACCAAAGAAACTGTACCGAATGAAGAAGAAAGTATATAGTCGCAGCAATTTGGTGATAATCTTTGTTGCGGTTTCACCTTAATTAATTTTTGTATTCCTTTTAATTTGATGGAAGTGGGTATTATTCCTTTTGATTTAATTCGATTGAAGATGAGGGGTTCCCGTTAGAGTGGGAAAAACGTGCTGTGCCGTGACTAACACGCCGTGACTTTGGTCACGTGCCGTGCCGTGACTAAATAATTTTTTCACGTGCCGTGCCGTGACAAAAATTATGAGGGGTGGTCACGGCACGCGAGTCACGGCGTGACTCGCGTGCCGTGACCAAACGTGCATTAGTCACGTTTGATCGCATTTAACGTTTTAAAAAAAAATACGAAACGATTCTTTAAAATTCAAATGTTTTAATTGAAATTTAAATATAAATATTTTAATTAAAATAAAATTATACCTTATAGGAAGGTATGTTAGTGTATTGCCTCGTGATTGCCGTGACTCCCGTGACTGGCGTGTCTACCGTTCCGTGACTCGCGTGTCCCGTGCCGTGCTGTGTCGTGACCAAGGCAATTTATATGCCGTGCCGTGTCTTCTTTGCCAACAATTGGTCACGGCACGCGAATGGTTACGGCACGCGAAGGACACGCGTGCCGTGCCGTTCCGTGACGGAGTCGGCTCTGGCGTGCCATTTTTCCCACTCTAGTTCCCGTTATTTTGATCTGACATTCGCTGGCGTCATCCCACAAAATTTAAATTCCGTCTCGCACGAATCCTCCGTAGCTGCAGCTGTCGTCCCCTCCACGCTTGCCACACCTTCAACCCTTACTACGTTTTGCTCGGTCTCTCTCTCTCCCCCCCACTGGCGCCCTCTCGAAAGTTTTATCTTCTAAAAAAAAAAAGATGAGAACAAAGTGCGTGCGCTCTCTCTCTCCCTCTCTCCCCCCTGCCTCCGACGAATCTGCAGTTGCTTCCTCTCCTCCTCCGACGAATGCCCGCTTGTATCCCAAATCCCAATCCTCCAAAACCGAGGACGAAGCAGCCTCCCGGCAGTCCCTGTTACTATAAAATAAAATTAAAAAAATAACTAACCTAGCATCATTTTTACTAGATAAAAGCAACGCACATGGTCTTGCTTATTTGGATTGTATTGAGAATTTGAGATATAAGTGGCCTTAAACTATGATTAGAAGAAAGTTCTTGCTCGGCACTATTTGACTCGATTTGTCTTGGTTCTTGTGAAGTTGAACTAATTGGAGATTTAGGTGCTTATTAAAATACTTGTTCGTTTTTAATATCCAAAAATATAAAATTCAAGATCATTAGGTTTGGCAAGTAAATTAATCCGAACAGATTTTTGGAGTTCATAATTCGCAACATCAAAACCTCATTCGAGCAAACAAATCAAGCATAGCTAGGGAATCAAATTCAAACAATCATATCATATGAAAGAGGTTTTCAATCCGCGCAGTAGAGTGAGAATGGGGGTGAAAGCTCCTAATAGAATCCTGACTCGTGGTGAATTGAAGCAAATATTTGATTCTTTAGTTCCAACATCACTGAACTCTTCACAACGTCAAATATGGTTAAAACATGTGGAAGAACTCATTGACTCTTATCAAAGCTGGGTTTGCAATTTAATCCAGATTCAACCTTCAGAGTTTGAGTACAAGGGGTTTTAGGGTCGATATACATCTTATTTTGAAGCGTTTAGGAATGCACTGAGCAAATCCACAACGCGGAAATTTTCCAACCGGATGAACAAGTCGAGGGTTCGAATTGAGGTTTATCTTCACAAGAGAATTAGTTACCGACTTGAGCGACATTTCAAACTAAGCGAACAATTCACATTTCAAAAGTAAGACCTTGAACAATTCAAGCACCAAATCATGACTGATTCTCAAAATAGAAATTCAAAAGCTCACAAGTTCGATTCTATAATTCAGTTCTCAAGCAAAATAGTCACAAAGTTAATTTACCTTTGTTTTGAGCCTGGCGCGATTCTACTTGAGACCTAGCTCTTTTTTCTCCTCTACATCGTTTTTGCTCTCTGACTTTGATGAGTTGTTTTGTTCTCTCGGACTCGCGAGAGTCGTTTTTGCTCTCTAACTCGAATGGTTTTTTTTTTTTTTTTTGCTCTCCGACTCGGAGAGTCTTCTCTCTCTCTCTCATCTTGCGAGGCTGAAATAGAGCGGAGGCATATTTTTTATTTAACAATCAGAATATTGATTGGGCCGTTTAATTTAACTATCCCGCTGAATAAAAAATGGGCTGAAACATGGTTCAAATTGGAATAGTGATTGGGCCGTTTAATGTTAACTATCGTGCTGAATAATGACTGGACCAAATCTTTTAATATTTTTCTGCTCACCGGACCGTGCTTTTTAATGATTTCTGAGTCAAGGATAAGCACTATGCTTGATCGCACCAGTATCTCCTGTGGAGTTTAAGGTGCAGAGTCCTGTGGAGTTTTCAATCTGATTCATTCGTTTTGATCGGACGGATCAGATCAGATTAGGGAAATTTTGTTTTTTTTTTCAATTCGGACAAAATCTGATCTGGTCCGTCCGATCAAAACAAACGGATCAGATTGAAAACTCCACAGGACTCCGCAGAGGATGCGAATTCATGCTGGATCAGGAGTAGACACATGGTTCAAATTGTATTGCACTTAAAAAAAACAGAAAAAAAATCCAAATTTGAACCATGTGTCTTTGGATCTGCCTGTGTCTACAGCCCTACACAATCCAAATTTGAACCCAATCTGACGGAACCCAATCTGCTGCTCTTTTTTCAGAAAAACAGGTACATGTTTTTCTTCATCCCAACTTCATATACTTTTAACTATTCAGATTTGGAGATGAAATCTGATGCTCTTGTCTTCTCTTCAAAAACTGAACCGTTAGAATATTTAAATAGTTGGATGAAGAAAAACAAGTCCCTACCTTTTTTTTTTTTTTTTTTAAAAGCAGCGAATTCTCATTCCAATCTAACACCCATATAAATACTGATTTTCTTTAATTAGCATTTAAAAAAAATAAAAATACAGAGTCGCCAGCACCCTGAATTTTATTTTTTAAGTTAGCAAGAACACAAACATAACTAGCATACCTCTTAGGGATGACATGCAAATAGGGGTGAGTAAATCGCTCATAACTTGTGACTCGCTCGTAACTCGCTCGCTAACAACTAGCTCATTATCAACTCGTTAACAACTCGCTCGTTAACTTAATGAACTGAGTATGAGCATACCCCAGCTCGCTCATAACTCGCTCATTAAGAACTGAGTTACATGAAATCATGTCACATCCAATCCCAACCGGATCAAACCCAAACCCAAATCCAACTTTGTAGGTCTGTGACAAGGAGCATGTGACATGTAGAGCCATGAGAACCGATAAGAAAATAGCTGTTTGATTTTGTTAAATTTGCTTATGGATAATTTTTTGTTAAATTATGTACTGTTTAAACAGGTTGGATTATGACAATTTGTTAAATTCTATCAATATTAATTAGTTTTTGAATGATGTATCTGAATAAAAAAACTCGAAACAAATTCAAATTGCCTACAAGCTTGATTTCTTAACGAGTCGCTAAATGAGCACGAGTCAACTCGAGTATTTAACGAACCGAGCATAAGCACAACTGTCAACTCGGTATTGTCTTCTCAACTCGAGTCGACTCGCTCATTAAGCTAATGTAGACACCCAAAATTGTATAATCTTGAAAGCAAGTAATATATTTGCACCGAACACGAGTTCTGAAATCAAGGATGTAACATTCATGCTTCTATAAAAAGGTATGATTTACAATTCAATTTTCAATTAATATTTAGTTGAATATGCACACAACAAGTTGAATATTATCAGGTTAAGCTTAAAAGAATTCATGTTATGCCAAAATTGCATGATTTTTTATGCCTTAATTTGGAAGAATAAATTACGACAATGCATTTTAATACTTGAAATTAAGAAAGAAAATATTGTAACATATATTTCTCAAATAATTCTATCTACGGGAATACTTATCACGCCAGTCATTTTGATCGTTGATTTTTCTATCCACGATTTTAAGATGAATTCTAGTAGTATATATATCATCTCATAAAGATAAAATCTAAGAATATAATGAGAAAAATATATTTCTAAAGTATATTATCTCATAAATTTAAGATAAAATCTAATGGGAAAAATATATTTAGTTTTTGTGATAATTGACTTTCTGATGCCACAATGCATACTTTATTTAACTATAGTAATATCGTACTATATTATTGCTACAAAAAATCACTAGTTTGAACTATAATAATATTATACTATAGTCACCTTAATTCTTCCATGCACTAAATTACACCACAAATAATTTAGAGCAAACAAAAGTGTGTTAAAATTGATTATCAAGTTTCAACTATGATATGTGACTACCTCATACAAAATTTTCTACCATGGTAACTATCAATATTTATGCAGTAGCCAAAATATGTGAACTGCAATGGTTTAGGCAAAATCCACACGGCACCTATTGTCATCTTTTACAATTCATGTGTGGAACTATTTACCTACTAATCTACTATAAATGGAGCCATGCATTTGGTCCGTGTGAGGCCATCAAATTTTTGCATTTATGAGACTTATGATATTTTGATCAAGTAGTTGTATTGGAATCTTAGAATGCACTGACATAAGCAGTGATTGTCTCTTTTTGCTGGTGCAATAATTCAAGCACCATAAGTTGTTTTGATAATAACATCTCCTAGTGAAGGATAATAGCTTTAATAGAATCTATTTCCTTAAATAATCCACATGGTTTGTATGATTTTCAAAAAATAAAAATAAAAAGAAGTTATTTGTCATCGCAATCCTAACATTTTTTAGTTCATATTAGACAAATTTCTAGTTAGTGGTCAGTCAAAGTTTTACATCGACTTAAATATTATATATTCCCTATATGAATCATTAGAATATTTATATATCTACAATTTTAAACGCTGATTAGTTTGAGGAGCTTATTAATATGTCACATAAATATATCCTAAAGATCAACATAAATTATCATAAATATATATAGTTAGCTTATTTAAAGCCTTTTATTGTATATACTAGCTTATTTGTGACCCTCCATTTACACCCATATGCATCATGGATATATTATGGTCTAGCACTTTACGTGTCACACCATATAATACTATTTCAACTAGTTTTGTCATACTATATATTTTCAACTACATATAAGAAGCCATGCAATTATTCTCTAATTAGAAACCTATGTGAGACGTATCATTTAGAAGTATGAGATTTGCACAAGAAATAGGAGCCTAATATATATGTACCATGTTCTGACATTACTTGCACCATATTTAGAAATATGCAATAGTGACCAACTATAGACTTCTCAACATGTTCTGACGTTACTTGCACTATATTTAGAAATATGCAATAGTGGCCAACTATAGACTTCAATTAAAAACCTTGTCGTTGCCTAGTACACTAGTCTCAAATTTGCACTCTATGGAAATACTATTCAAATACTATATCAAAACTATAGGAGAATCTATAGCAACCATGTCAGGGCTTGAGTAAAGCTTTAGAAAAGATAAATGTTTGACCCTATAGCAAGTAAGAATATTTTTACCTATTTGGCGTTTACCCTTAATGAAAGAAGAAAAAAAGCAACCTAAGGATGGTAGCGCATGCTACTGGTAGCAACTCTAGTGGAGTAATCAATAATATGCATAGCACTTTAAAAAAAATAAAAAAAAAATAATAAAAAGAATATATATAATAAAAAAGACCAAAGTAGTAAAGAATCTGTAGGTACTGCTTTGAACTATTTTTTTTACTAGCCTTAGTTGATAACATTTTCTTTTTGGTACTGCTTGGGCACATGGTGATGATAATACAATTTACAATTCTAATGGATGTCAACTAGCATGTGATGTGCTTTTTAATTAATCAGACGAGTTTACTAGTGAAAAAAAAAAGAAAAAAAAAAAAGAAGAAGAAAAGGTTATCAAGTCGTTAATGAGATTGATATATATTCTAATCAAATCTGGGGCTTTAAATAAATAAAGGGACAATGAACATATAGCGAGTAAAGCTTTAATGAGATTGATATATATTCTAATCAAAAGGGCAATGAACATTGTGGCTGATTCTTGTGAGACATGGTACTATCCTGTACTATTTTAAACTATAGGAAATACTATTTAAACACTATACAAAAACTATAGAAGAATATATCAATCAACTCATATTAATGCATATAGCGAGAATATGGCTGCCATGTTCCTAGATATATTTGATGTTTTAAGAATGTGTTAAATATCTAAAGCACCTGAGATAAGTTTGTCTTTTGTTTTAAGTGTTACTTTATGAGATAAATAATATCAAAATTGTGTTCAATGCAGGTTTAGAGAAGAGACAACTAATATGAGATATGTTGAGACGCTAGGAGCTACAGGAAGACTTCAACAACTATAAATACCCTCCATATCCACATTCTCAGGGGACGGCTGAGAAGATAAAAAAAAAACATAGCAAAAAGAGGAAAGGAGATCAGCCCAAAATTAGAGTGAAGAAAAATTAGCTTTTGAGAAGCATTTTAGTAGAGAGTTTAGTGTAGTGAGTTTAAATGAGAGACATAATAAATATGTTTTCTCATTAACTAAGTCCTCAACTCTCAACCTCCAGTCATTCTAACAATGAAGATGATGATCTACGTGACTTGACATTTCTATTTTTATTCCCTTTTAATTATTTCTTTTTTTTTTTCTATTTTTTTAAGTGTTATGTTTTGTCCACTTCACTTTGTAATCTGAATAATTGTTGAAATATTATATTTTTTTTGAAAGCTAGAAATTAGTAAAGACAGGTTTTCTTTCGGGTGAGTGTGGTGTCTAACACCTTTCACATTCATAACCAAGATACGAACCTGTTATCTCTGGAGACCAAAGTAAATGGTATTTCCCATTTTCTAATGGGTGGCAACTCCAAATAAAATTTATATCACACTTAAGTGGTTGAGTCAAGTGTCAATCTAGTAGCACGGTAGCTACAGCTAATGAACCGAACACAAACATATTCCAACTCGCTCAAATTCGCTCATTAATCACCCCTACATGCAAATATAGTATCTGTCCTCTACGTTTAGTTTTTTTAGAGTTAGAAAGGTCTTGACACAGTGTACAATGCAAAAAGGATAGTTATGCGCTAAAGCCTAAGGCTAACAATATAAAAAAGAATCCTAAAAAAAAAATATAAAAAAGAAGTTGGTTTTGAAACAGATTGGAGAAAAACATTGAAAAAAAAAGTTAGTATCACGTCAGGAAAGAGAGAGAGAGGCATTATGGTATAAAAAAAAATGTAAAATAAAGAGATTCAAATTTACTGATTTGTTATTATTCTCTTCTCATTTTATTTCTTTTTCTCTTTTTTTTTTCTCTTCTCTATTTATTTGCCAATTCAATGAAAAATCCATTCAATATTAGAAGCCCGCCAACCCACTAGAAAATCCAACCAACAACGAGAGACTTTCTCACTAGACGGGGAATCCAACTAACGCCACGTTAACGAGGGGGTCTAGTCGAACCTAGACCCAATATATACATTTCAACGTATGTTCAACACATGTTGACTCATTTCTTAACTTATCTATTACCTTCCATGTTCATTTCATTTAACACTACACAATGATGTTCAACGCATCCTACTTACAAGTCTCATGATCAATATGAATAATCCTATTGTATTTCTAAACAAGCCAAATGGATCGTTCAATTCAACATTCACAATTCCAAAAATAAATAAATAAAATGCACACAAAATGATAAGTAACAATTTGACAATGTCCAGGAAACCCGTACATGTTGTCGTGGAGTAGTTCACTCCTGCCTCTACGTTACTTCTTACTTCAGAATTCAGACCTAGACCATGTAACACGAGTTTCTAATTAAATTAATATTTATATAGGTTTCTATGTATCTATTGCTAATTAATTAAATTGGCTGTTGTTAAATATACAATCCGAGTGTCATTCAAGATATAAACAAAATATATTCGTTACCATACGATCAGACATATAATGGAATTTGTTTTTGTCCGAATACACTTCCTAATATTTAAACAGAAATATACTGGCTACTGTGCGATCGGACAAATATAATGGATTTTGTTTTTCATGAGGAATGGGATTAAACTGTTGACAAGATTTTAGAATATACTTCTTTGTAATAAAATAATTTTAGGGTTATCGGTGAATAAAAACCTAGAGTTATCGGTGAAAAATTACCATAAAAATAAATAAATAGATGCAAATCAAGAATTTTTGGTGCACTTCGGTGGAAGTCTAAGAGAAATTAAACTGTGAGATTTTATTATCATTTAATCAATCTACCGACAATTTGACATCCATAGAATATTCTGTTTTAAGATATACTTATCATTTAAGAAATAGTTGAAACTATGCAATTTAATTATGAAATTTCAGGAACTATTGACCATTGAAATAAATACTAATTTCCACCGATTATTAAGAGATTTTATTAAATAATATAATACATCCTAATAAATAAATAATTTCAGAAAAAATATAACTCTCACAAATTTTATCAACAAAATATGATCTAAAGATTATATCAGAAAATAAAATAGAGAAAATCTTTATTTTTCAGAAAATATAAAACTTCTCAGAAATTCTTATCAAATAGATAAATATAATATAAAGATTATATAAATAAGATAAAATAGAGGAATGGTATCATCAATCAATCGGTGAGTATAAGAGATTGTCTAATCAATTTAGCAATAATTGAACATTAAAATTAATTACGAATGAGAGCATCTACATCCCTGGTACTATGAGAGTTTCTAATATGATGTGGCAGTTTCTAATCCAGTTTCAGAGATGTGAGAGAGTTTCTTATTAATTAGAAACTATGCATGAAAGTTTCTTATTAAGAAACTGTTTATAAACTCCACGCTGGCCAAATAATTGGCTCAAATTATTTGTCCTTATTAATTTATTGATGACGTGACTTAATAGAAACTCTAAAATTAATTTCAGGAAGTGAGAGTTAGAAACTTTAGAGACCTCAATTTCTAAAAAGTGGTTAACAGTTATTTAGAAACTCATTTGAGTTGCTGGGATGTAGATGCTCTGAAAGAAAATTATCAAGTATAGATATCTAACCTTTTCTCTCTTTCTTTAATCTTCTGTGAAAAATTAGCAGAGAGAGAGAGTACGGAACAGAGGAGTTTTTTTTTTAATTTTGCAAGTATGTTTGGATGGGAGCTAGAATAGTAAATTTGATAATAGTAAATGAGAATAGAGAAAAAATAGTGATTTTCATATTAGTGTGAAAGTGGTGCTATTTGGATTAGTAAAAATGTTATTTGGATTATACATGTGGAATAGTGAATAGCTGTAACCATTAAATAATAGTGTTAATAATGTGCTAATTAAGAGGAAAGATAGACAAGTGAGATCTCAAACGAATTGTCACGACGTGAAGACAGCGGAAGTGATATCAAATTTGTCATTTCGAAACTGTATTGACGGAAATTCGAAAAAGAAGCATTTTTTTTCTCTCTTCACACTTCTGAATAGTAGCTATTCCAACATTTATAATGAATAGAGAATAACAACTATTCTAACCAGTGTTCTAAATAGCGCGCTATAGCGGCGCTATAGCGGCGCTATAGCGTTTTTGGACCCCAAACGCTACGCTACGACATCAAAATGCGTTATTTGCGCTACGGCCGCTATAGCAGCCGCTACAGCACTATAGCGGTCCGCTATTTGCGCTATACAATATGAGTTTTATTTTATTTTATTTTTTTAAGCAATTTATATGGGTTTTAAATAAAGATAAAAAAAATCTCAAACCGAAATTGAATTTGTTGCTACTTGCTACAGATAAATGAATTTGAAATTGGGAATAGAAATAGAAATTTGAATAGAAAAAAAGTCCAAACCGAAATTAAAATTTGAATAGAAAAAAAAATAGATTATGTCATGAATCATGATACTTAAGATATTTTTAATAGGAAAAATCGATAGTTTATGATATTACTATGGATATTTTGAATCGCAATTTGGACTTTGTACGGGTTCAATATGAATATTATAATTTCTTAATTGCTTTGGTGTTATTTATTATTCTATGAGACTTTAGATAATGTTGATATTTAGTACAAATATTAAATATACGAAATGTAAAAAAAAAAATGTTATTTGAAATAGTTTCCGCTATAGCGACGCTATTCGCTATAGGTTTTTTTTTAGCCTTCCCGCTACGACGCTATAAACGCTATTTAGAACCTTGATTCTAACTATTCTATAATAGCTTCTATTATTATGTCATCCAAACATAGCCTTGTAATGGGAGAACTTGATAACTCAAAGGGAACAGGCGCTATTCACAGTTATAGGGCGGTTATTTTTATGGGAGTTATTAATTCAAATTGAAAATTATCTTTGATAAGGTTTCTCACTGCCGTCTGTACGCCAAATCGATTCGTTTTTAAATTAAATGTTAATTTATATTTGTATGTTAACGTATACGAATATCAATTAGAATATATTCAAGATTCCTAGTTTGCATTCTTATTAAATTAAGCTATTTAAATAAGAAAGGAAGAAAGGTTGCTAAATAAATTTTCATCGTACCTTAATTAATATAGTATTTTCAGTACATGATATTACATGACTCTAGGATGATAAATTGTTAATATGTCATAATTTATTTTCTATTCCTTCTTTAATCCCTAAATAAGAATTTTTGTTTCATAAAAACCACTTAATCTCTAACCCTAATACACTTGTTCCTTGCAAAGGTTGCATCAGTGAAATAATATTAAAAGTTGTAGATAAATTACAATTTGATTCCAAAGTATTATATTATTTTATTATCATGTTGTATTATTATTATGACCAACAATTATATTTTAATTTAAAGCATTGTTTTTAATTTAAATATATTATAATAAAAAATTTGTGAGCGAGGCTGAAAAAAAGATCAAGAATTATAATGTTTAAGAAAAAAGGATTCAGCCATAAAGTATCAAACCATCCCAACAGCAACACGGTAAACACCGCATAGAATCCTAATAATTACATCCCAGCTTATTAGTGAATAGATTCCTGCTTAGCGCGCACTTAAAGTTTCCGACCAAGTTAACCGCAAGATAGGAGTAGGTCCGATGGGCATCGGACCTAGAGTTAGGTTCAATTAGCTCTTTTACCGTACGATTAGCATCAAGATCTATGCGCACGGAAATTGATACATTCTTACACGTATTTTGATGCATAACACACGAATCTTGATGCAGATCGGATGGTCATCACACCCATCGAACCAAGGTAGGTCCGATGGGCATCGGACCTACTCTCATTCTGTTAACCGCAAACAAAATATCTATTTTTCCCACTTCTGTCTTGTCATTTCATCCTCTCACCAACCCAAATCTCTTCTCGCAGGTTCCAAAAATGAATTCAGAGTAGGTCCGATGCCCATCGGACCTACTTTGGTTCGATGGGTGTGATGACCATCCGATATGCATCAAGATTTGTGTAATCCGCATCAAAATTTGTTCATGTTTGTATCAATTTCCGTGCGCATAGATCTTAATGCTAATCGTACAGTGCTAGAGCTAATTGAATCTAATCCGATGCTCATCGAAGCTACTCCTATCTCAATCGCGCTCGTGGGAGAAGGACTCTTACACGCTAGAAATATCTGTCTTTTCTGGAAACTTCAATTACGGCCCATTTCTTACCTTGTGCTTTGATTTACTGAGCCGGAGCTACTCCGTAACTACCACCTTGTAAAGAGAGAAGGCGAGATCAAAAGATGAAGATACTATGTGATGTATGTGAAAGCTCAGAGGCAGCGCTGTTGTGCTGTGCTGATGAGGCGGCGCTGTGCCGGCAGTGCGATGATGTGGTCCATGCGGCCAATAAGCTTGCCAGGAAGCACCAGCGGGTCCCACTTCTTCCTCGCCTCAACCCCCCTTCTTCTTCTTCTTCTTCTTCTCCGTCTTCTTCAAATCCTTTGTGCGACATTTGTCAGGTACTAGCTTCGGATTCCTTCCTTGTTTATTTGATTTGATTTTAGCTTGATTTATTATGCCTCAATTAAGCTCTCAAACCAAGCCATGGTTGATCAATTATGTGCCACTGAACGTTAATAAGAGGCTATTTAACTTCAATTAACCAATTAAAACTCGTAAATATTGAATAATGATAATAATAATAAGGATTATAGCGTACATCCCTCTTTTATGGTGCATTCATTTGATATTGTAAGAAAGATTTGTTCAAAATAAGAAGTTTAAATTGTATATTTTTTCTGTCATTTTAGATGAGGCATGTATCAAATTTGAGCAGTTTTGAATTTGATTGATAATCCATCAAAAAGTCATTCAAACTCCATCTTTAAAAATATTAAATTGTTTGATGGAAAGGTAAATGGCTTTCAAATTGGCCCAAATTTATTACACTGTTCAAAAATGAAAAACCTTTATAATTTCAAATTTTAGTTTGAACAGTGTTTATCCAAGATATGGATGTTAGAACTATCAAAATGATAAAGCTATTATGTGTTCATATCTTGATCGCTGTCTTAGCAGTACGGATGTACCATCAAAGATGAATGTTACAATGTCAAAATGATAAACTACGCGTTCATATCTTTATGCTCAATTTACATTTTTTATTTTATTTATCTAAACACCTTTGCCTTTTAATGACGAATTACCAATCAATACATGAAGACCAGCAATTATTTTTCGTTACCTTATTTGCTTATTATTGATCAATTGATGGTGAGGCGCCATTATCAGAAGATTAAGTTTTTTATTTATTTGACACTAAATTGTATAACTTGGTATTTTCCTGCTAATATATGCACAGTCAAATGAATTTTGTGCATTAGGATTTGGATAGGAATTGTGAAGTGATGAAGTTGAAGTTATTTAGGAGGTTGTGATGTTTCTTTCAATTGTGTTATCTTCTGCAATTATCTACAAATTAATATTGAAAACAAAGGATCACTTCAGTTAAAATTTTATTGTTTTTGCCTTTTTGGTTTGTTATGCATCGTATTTATTTCTAAGAAAAAGATAAATATAATTCTATATAGATTTCTTCTTTTGGTGGTTGGTTTACAAAGCAAGATAAGCAAATGTGACATTTTATATTATGGTCACTGCAAAAGGGGCTGCACTGGTTGTCAACTTCTTACCAACTGCATTTTTGTATTTAAAAATAGTTTTGAACTTCAATTAAGCAAATATGCTCATGTAATGTTCGTGATAAATTTCTGACATAGACATACAATATAATTGAAAAAGAAACTCCCTCAGCTATATGTCCTCAAATCTTGGTAATGGAGGCATTGATTTTTTCCCCTAACTTTTTTATTCTTTAGGAGAAAGCCGGATTTTTTTTCTGCTTAGAAGACCGTGCTCTTCTTTGCCGCAACTGTGATGTGTCAATACACACTGCAACCCCACACGTTTCAAAGCACCAACGGTTTCTCATAACAGGAGTCAGAGTCGAGGTGCAACCCTACTTGACCAGCTATACCAACAACGCTAGCAGCGCCAGCCACGGAAACAGCTCTGACAATAATGGCATTAGCTCTCAGGTCAAAATTACTCCAACAAAGGAAAAAAATTCAAAAGACATGTGGATGGATTTTGATCATGCACATGAGGAGGCTGATGTGTTGAGGTCCCCATGGGAGTGGAATGAACTTGTTTTGGAGCAGGGTTCGTCTGGCTTAACAGGTACCTAGGGCTCCTTATTTATGAGCAAGATTAGAAGAGATTTTAGTTTCTTTGATATGGTTTGGTTAGCCCCTTTTGAGTGGCGCGTTGGTGAACTAATTAATAATTTATGCTGTTTTGTTGGGGTATGTTTGGTTGGGTTGAGAATAAACTATTCTTGAGATTAGGTTATTCGGAATAGCTTATTCAGTGTTTGGTTGGGTTAGAATAGTTAGAATAGGGAATTCAAACTTTTTGTTTTATTAGAATAGGCTATTCTTAAGGTTTTGAGATTTGGCTATTCTAACAAGACAAACAATAGCTATTCTTGATTTGGCTATTCTAGCTATATTTTGATGTCTTATTTGTTGTTAGACTTGTTAGGAAATCATTATAAGGTGACAAAAATGTGGGCACCTTATTTTGATAAAGATTGATGATATTCTTGATTAAAACTGATGTTAACATGATATTGTACTTGTGTTTTATAATATTCAATCAATTGCATGCAGTGTAATTGATCGCATTCATTATTTTGATTAGTCATATTAGGTTCTCCGAGTATTTTACATAAAGAAAAACAAATTTTTAGTTTCAAAAGAAAGGAGGTAGAAATCCGTAGAATTACAGGAAACGTTTTTGCTCTCTCGTGGGAGCAAATTTAATCTACCTTTTTTCAATAAAAATTTGAGCTATTTCTACAATGCAAATGTTGTATAACCGGACTTAATGGGCTTTTGTTATTGTTTTTATGATAACAAGAGGAGAATTTTTCTCTCCACTTTTGAAGGAGATTCCTTCGTTCTGTTACTTTAAGATTAATATCGAAATGTGAATTAGTTCTGTAACGTCATGCTCGGTGAGTCTACTTAAGCTTAGAAACAAATCATTCAACCCAAGCTTCAGAACTGTATTAGCTTTGATTAGATTCAAATATAAAATGGTACACAATGTTCAAATCAGCAAAAAGAACTTTCCGCAACTGCATCTAGATTCTAGGCTCTCGAGTGGTTTGTGTTTCTTGTACCTGTCATTACAGGATTATGATACCAATCTAGCAAATTACCAGAAAGGAACTGCTCTTACTCCAACAAATTAGACAGGATAATTTTTTTTTTTTTACAAGTCCTTCCTACAAATGACTCTTGACTCCAACCAATTCCAGTTATGCAAGAACAAACAGAATAATTGCAAATTAAGGGTACAATATCTCCAGCAAGACCATCTGCTTTGTACATCATGTATTAAAAAAATAACAGAAAATAATAAGAAAAATGACAATTGTAACTTATTAAACGAAAACAGAAGCATTAACCAGTAAATTGTTCTCTGGTTAATATTACGAGTGCTGTTTAAAGCAAACACAGATAAGATCTTTTACATCACCACATGCAAATTGAAGATAAATCACCAAAAAAAAAAAAAAACGGGAAACTAACGGATTGCATTTGTGCTTCTGACTTCATTGCAGCACCTGAAACAATGGTACAAATATTTCAAGGATTATTAAAAATTTCATTTATAATTTACCTGAGTAAAATTTATGAGATTGCATATAATTCATAACATACACGGTGAGATTCCTCAAATTAACAAAGCACCTTTTTACCAAGTTCGGTTCAAGGCATTTTGAACCCTTTTGGGCAAGCTATTAGTTTATATTGCTAGATTGAGCTCCTATTTGTTTTCTGAAACCAGACAGACAAAAAAAAATACAAAATAGGTACATGTTCTGTGCTAATTGATATAGTACCAGATTTCAGTACAATTCAGAACCAAAACAGCACTACAAATTTCAGTGCTAATAGGCACCATAAGCACATAACCTAGGCACCATAAGCACATAACCTATTGAAGTTTTAAGTGCTTTCCTTCCAGAAAATTTCTGATTAAAGGTTGCATGTGACCATCAAGGATACCTATTTGGTGTGTACAGAAAAACTATAAAAGAAATATAACAAGACAATATGATCAATTTCCCTGATTAGAAAAACAGAACATATGAAGAAGATTCAAAAAAGAGCCCATAGATAAAAGAGGAAATGAGGAAGGATTAGCAACTAGAACCTTAATTATGTTCAACACAGAGACCGGGGAGGGGGGGGGGAGGGGGGGGGGGGGGGGGGGGGGGGGGGGGGGGTGCCTATCCCAGCTTAAATCACAAACATTACATATACAGGTTCAATATCTTTGCTAAAAATCATTGGCACTGTTCAATGCAATACACCATAATAACTTTATACAGAAGTATACGCCAACAGCGTCACCCAAATTTTAGAAGAAAAATGTTCAAAGTACCATGACACCATGAAATATACAACATAAATATGAAACATAGTCTAAGAACAAAAGGATCTGGTTGTACTCTTTTAGAAAACAAACAAACCATAATATGTTAAATGAGGAGAGTTCAAATGCTTCCATTTTAATTTAAAACTTAAATGTCAAAATAAAACCGTTAGATGTGATGTATATTAGTTCTACTGCACATAAAAAATTATCACTTTTCAATTTTTGTTCTATATCGGTGTATTTTTGCAAGCTCTTGATACCAATCAAAATGTCATGATCTTTTACGTGTGCATAAAGAAATGATATAGATCATAACTAACGGTTTTATTTTGACATTTAAGTTTTAATTTTAAGTTATTGTAGCTCTAAAATTGGAGGCATTTGAACCCTCATCATGTTTAATTAAGCAGCTAACAGATGTCAATTACACCAGAAGCTTGTTCTAATCAAATAACAATAATCAAACAAAATCAACCTTTGTAAGGTTGAAGATAAAAGAGATTTTCCTTGGATAATAATTAAATTGGAAGTTTCAATTGCCGCATCAGTATGAGAAGCCTACTCTAACACATCAATAATTCAAAATCTACATACAGCAACTAAATTTCTCAAATTCTTATCAAGGACTCAAATCCTAGGTAACCAAAAACCAGATATGGCTGCTAATTTGATAAAAAAACCAGATGTAGTTGATAATCAGGAAACAGAACAACAACAGAAAATAGAATAGTAGCAAAAACCACGACTACCATCTAACTTCACGATAAAATAATGCTCAGAACCTAATCATGATGTAAGAATCGGAAGAAAGGGGGATCTGAGACTGAAAAGGCGGTACCCTAGAAGAGATCAGTGGTGGTGAGATTCCGCGGCGTGGTGAGGCTTGGGGGCGGAGAAGTGGTTGTAGGCATACTCCCCGGCGACGTATATACCGAAAGCGACAAGAGCGATCCCGAGACCAGGGGTGGCGTGGCGGAAGTTGTTTATCATCATCGGGTGGCGCCGCCACTCGTCCCGCCGCCTGAAGAACTCTCCCGTTGGTCCCAGTGATTTCGCCATTGGTGTATCGATTCCTTCCGATCACTCCTCTCTCTTTCTATTTCTCCTCTCTCGATTCTCGATCGAAACTCGTCGGCTCAGAGATTCTAAATAGATATCCGCATTCCAACTCAGACCGAATAGACCCGAAAATCGGACAGTCGGGATCCAAACTCAAAATTTGAGTTACTTTAGTGGATTCGGACCCGCCACAGGACGACTACAAGAATTCAGAAGGGAATCACGCTTTCCCTCGTGTATTTTGGGCTTTGGTGTATTTCTCCAGAGAGAGGATATTGGGGTAAAATGGGCCGACTACTTACGGTTACGGATAAGAATAATCAATTCACAAGTGAATGAATTTATCGTATAGTATAGATCATAGTATAGATCGGGTATCGGTCCACGAGGATAGTGTATTAAAAAACTAATAATAATTAATTCTAGGTTTTGATTGTTTGGTTGTTTAATTGGTTGTTTGGATAAGTTGAATTATCGAGACAATTAGCAGTAAAGTAAATGTTTTGTGTATAGAAGAAAACTTCTATAGATTAGGCTATCGATCCTTCTTACTTATTTACTCTAGTTTCTGGTTGAAAAAACAATTGCATGCGGTGTTGTCACCAACCACATGCGAGTGCTAAACTTGTCAATTATAGTTTCTAACTCCAATCGGAATCACATACGGTTTGATCAGAACCTTGTACGCCCTAAATTGGTATCAAATGCAAATCTAAGAGATGCTAATCCTAACTTAATGCTAATCACTCGGATGCTATAGCACCCTAATTGAAAAGAACTGGTAAGGGGATGGGACCCATACTTCACCCCAATTAATTGCATAAAGATCAATGATAAGTCTCTATTACAAAGACTAGAAGGATTTAAGTTCACAGTTACATACTTCCTTTATACCTTCCGTAGTTGAAATAACCGAGATTACCCCACTATTAATCTATAGAACGCGACGTTCGTCTGCAGATCTATATACTAATAGGTTTCTAACTGAGATCAGATCACAAGGAATCAACAGTGACGTCTAATTTTCTTGTTAGATCTAGATAATTGTACCCTAATCCTAATAGGTCAACCTTATACGCCTAAACACTACGGTGTAGCTATCACCATACGGACGAGGTTAGCACACACACCAAATTAAGATATTAATACAAAGAATAAAATATAGTAGAATTCAGATCAAGCGCAAATGATAAATAAAATGAAACTTTTAGATTAAACTCATAAGAATTCAAAATTACATGCATTCGCCTTAGAAAGGTGTTGTTTAGCCTCTCATGACAATATCAACAATAAAAAATACAAGAGACATGATAAAAACAGTAAGAGATAGAGAGATGGAAAGAATACACCTAGAGAGTCTCTTTTGATCTTCTACACGCCGTCTCTACCTCTTAACCTTCTCTTATTCTCTAATGGAGTTTATGTGTAATATTCTAATTGGCTCCCTTAGCAAACCCTAGATCTAGCATATTTATAGTTTACTAAGATATCTACTCCTGTCAAGATGTATGTTAGTGGGCTTAGTGGAACTTGGCTGCCAAGTTTAGTGTTGTAACTGTTGTCTGTTAGTTATCGCATGCGGTTGAGAGTGATTGCATGCGGTTAGATATACATCCACATGGAGTTCCTGCGCTGCATATTCTTCTTTGTTTGTAATGCACCTATATGTGTTTGGCAGGCCCACTTGCATGCAGATGGGTGGGCAACCGCATGAGTTGACCTATGTGTCCAGAATGCTTCATTTTATGCCTGTTTTAGTCCTAAAAACACCAAAAATCTGTAATTCTATAGAATCAAGTAAAAATAGCAAAAGTAATATGATTCAACCTATTTTAGACATTTGTAACTCGAATTTTGGTAGTATTTTAGGTTAAGTGATAGAGACAATCACTACTTATTTCAGCCCTATCATGGGGCAATGAATTGAGGATTAATATTGAAAGTTACAGAATGAACATCCACATAAATCATATTTAATTTGATTTACAAGAAAATTATTTTTAATTATAATAAGCGGGTTCAAATGCCTCATATTTTTCATACCTCGTTCTACCTTATATCCTATATCTCCGTTTTCAAAGTTCAAACTGTCGATCCGAACCGTTCAACATGATCTCCATATTAAAATGTTCTTTGAGACCAAATTTTATATGTTTTGGTAACTTTTTACTATATTTTAAGATGGATACAAATTCACTATTTTTGGACCATCCAAAAACAATGATTTTGTATCTATTATTTTTTAACAAATTTTCAAAAAATATAAAATTTAGTTTCCAAGCATATTTTAATATGGATTGATTTTATCTAGGGACTCATATATTGCCAATTTTTTATTAATAGGAAAACAAATACAAAAACATCAAAATAGGAGTAGGTTTCTATAAAATTTTGAAATATAGGAAGAACGGGACGGTTTATCCCGTCCGTTGCACGGGATAAATCATCATGTCCAGCTAATCTCATCTCTAACCACGCAAACTTGCTAAATTAAAAAAAAAGAAATGGATGGGATAATCCATCCCGTCCAGTATTGTTCAATTTTTTTCTATCATCTCTACTCTATGTACTTTCAAAGAAATATGAAGTTGCCAAGAGAATTTTCAAAAAATATATATATGAACAATACTTGACAATATGGACTATCCCGTTGAGGATATTTTTTTTTAGCAAGTTTGCGTGGTAAGAGACAAGATTAGCTAGACGGAACGAGATGGTTTATCCCATCCACCTATTTTTCTTATATTCAAAATTTCATAGAAACCTACTCTTGTTTCATAAAAAATCAGCATATATTGGGTATCATCCTCTTTAGCGAGATATAGATAAACGTTCTGAGCGTGGCTGTGTCTGGGTGGCCTATATGGCATTTGCTTTCTGCATTACAGGTAAACGTGCCATTTTATTAGGAGATCTATCTTCTCGTTTGATCTAATATGGAAAATGGAAGTGCTGAGCAGAAAAATGATGGAACGGGATATGAAAATGATCGAACTACTAGTTATAACACTAAAGGGAAATTTTTATACAACCAAAATAACAAAATAACCTGGAAAGGGGAAGTTTTGGTGATGGCATCAGCATGTACCAATAACGCATCTTTGGTTCGTGGAATCCACGGGAGAATTTATAATGGTATTATAGCACAATGATTGAGAAAGAATACAACGTTTCGAAACAAAGCGTCAAGGTCTGCTATTTGTACCTGAAAACTTGAGAAATGCCATTTTAGCTAATTGTAATTGCGACAGTAAATGACTACCTGCAGTTTAAGCAGCACATTTTCTTAAATAAGCCAGAAGAATATTGAAGTTTGCATCACCTTTTTTTTATTTTATGATATTATGAACTCTTGCAAAATATGAATTTCCACACCTCCACCTCATCCGTTCTGTGAAGAAAAAAAAAGCAAATGACCAGACAATTGAAATCTCCAGAGTTGCCATCTTACCAGTTGCATGGAAACTTGTTATGTTTAAAAACAAATTAATCATGATTTGTTTAATTTAGCATTCCAAAGCACAATATCTAACTTCAAGAACATGCTTACATCAAAAGTCAATGAAAGTCATAGCGACATCCTTCAAAATTTGTTTTCAGATTGCCTCAGAACTCCCAAAGTATCTCCTTACATACACAAATGTTCCCCAATATTAAAAGGAAGAACTCAATAAAAGTTCGATATTACTTCAATCAATTTCAACATCAAATTGATGAGAGGATAGAGCTCATGATAATGAAACATTTACAGCAAGTCTAGAGAATCAGAAAAATCGAGTTCTAGGAGATTCAATAAACCTTCTAATGCCTGAAAAAAATGCATAATCACCTAAAGAGATATATGAAAAAAAAGGGGGACAAAGCTCCATTTGAATCTGAATTGTTTAAAATCTCAATTGTTCAATCTACTTTCCCTTATCTTTGACTTCCCACATGGCCCAAAAAGTGAGAGACTGCTGCTGTTTTTGTTGGGGCTCGCAATAACTCCTTGTTTCACCTAAAGATGGATGATATATGACATTTTTAACTTAAAGGTCGATGAAATTCTCAGAAAACCAAATAAAGACAAAAAAAATTGAAATGATACCTTTCGACCCCGTGAGCCTTGAGTTCTCCAGCAAAGCAACCCATTACATCCCGGTGCAGAGCCAGATTCATAACCCCTGTTAAAATATAGCATCATTTAATACTAGTATTACCCACAGGTCTGGACAATGTTACCAATATTTTTTCTATACTCATTCATTTGTTTGTTTATATGGCAGGCCAAGTGACAGTATACAAGTTGACTTATAACTTGGCATTATTCCATTTACAAAGCAAAACCTACAATAATTTCTGTACAGGACACTGCAAAAATAATCATGTATACCCATGCAATGCAAGAAGTACCTAACAAACCATCCCAAGATCCCCCCCCCCCCCCCCAACCCAAACAAAAAAAGAAAATATAATTTACAGCTCTCCTAATATCAATAAAAGCACCAAAATTACCTTTCTTATCTTCCTTGTAGATGTAGATATAAACTGGCTCTAGTTAGACAGTGCAATGAGGACAAATAATATTTTCTCTTGTGTTTTTAAGTTCTGCATGCCACTAAACATTAAACTCTAAACCCTAAACCAAAAATGTTATATATATCAGAGTGAAAGATTTTTTCATCAAAACCTTTATTTGCACATACGGTTTGCTTATTTTCATTTCAGGGGAAGGTCCCAATATCTGTTTGTGCAACAAAATAAAACCACCACCTCATGTTTTCATTTATATTTCAAAATTTGAAATCCAAATGTTGAATCTAAACCGTTCATCTTGTTCATTTTCATCAGAATGTGTCCACATAAAACTTTATGATTTTTGGAGTTCATTTAAATCTGGATCACAATGTCAAAATATGAACGCATTAAAGTTACTCATCAATTCATCATTAGTCTAGATTCATTACTTTTTTTACCACCTGATTTAGTATATAATTGAACTTCAAAAATCATAAAATTTTACGTAAAGGCATCTCTCATAAAAGAACAAGATAATTGGTTTGGATTTGACTTTTAGGTTTCAAATCTTGCAATATAAACGAAAAAGTGAGGTTGTGGCATTTTTTTTTATTTGTGATGGCCCTACTAACAATGTTCCGCACTTGTACCACTTACGTCTTTTCCTTGTCAAGGCTTGTCGTATAGTTTTTGCTATGCAACAAACTCGGAGACATCACAAGCCCATTCTCTCCCTGCACCTTGACAAGTTCTTCACCAATCTTTAATGCCTTAATCTCACGACTTATCTCCTCATTCCATTGCTCTTTTGATTGAGCCCCACTATTCTGGGGCAAAACTTGGTTCTTCTCTGGTTTTGGCTGACTAGTCATCCCAGCCTGAAGCCATGCATTCTCTAGTCTTTTTTGGGACGATCCATCGGAGGTGTTAGGATTTCCTCTGGAAAAAGATGAGCCGGGATCTGATCTGGACGCTCCCCCTGTAATGGAGGGGTCAGGCATCAAGCCAATTCTGACCTTCACATTGCATCTGAGTACAGTCTCGATTGAGTTGGTTATGCTGCTGAGGTACCTCTCCGCCCGGGATTTTATTTCGCTGTCCTCAAAAGCTATGCATGCAATCAACACACCTTCGTATTTAAAGAAAAAAATATAAATAAGTTATAGGAAGGATGTACTGCAACAAAAAGAAGGTTTACAATTTTATTGAACATGGGAGGAGTTATTCTCATCTACAATTTAAGTGATTGAAGGTGTTAGGATTGTAATTTAACAATCCAGTAAAGCATTGGAAATATAGCTACTTTTTCTTCGAATGCTGGTAAAAGATCAGCATACTTCCAAAGTATTTTAAGTTCAAGAAAAGGACCTCCAGAAAAAAAAAACAAAAAATTTAAAAGGAGCACATTTGAACAGGTCAAAAACTGAGTTGACTGCACAATATAGCATTAATGGAATAACCTATACTAAAAAAATCACAAGTTTAAATATTGTCCATGAAGTTTGTGCTTCCATAAACCCACATGTGAGAAACAAAAGGCTAATTTAATATCACAGTAACTTGCAGTGGGACTCCTGTATACCTAGCAGTAAGTTGTTATATAAAACACTGAAAATTATAGTAGTAAGAAAATGCCTCCCTCCCATATATGAAAAAAAGCAAGATATTAATTTCCATTAAAGCAAATACCTATCTCCTAAAAATGAAATGTTCTACTTGTCAATAGATCAAAACAGCATACTGTAAAGTAAACTAAGCAAGATGGCATGGGAATTGAGCCAATAGGGAAAATATTCTATTAATAAATTAGTCCGTTGGCTATGCAATTATTGAGAAGAATGTGTAATGGCACCAAAAAATCCTATTGGTTCTTCTCTTAAAAGGTCTAAGAATGACAATTATAAATTTGCCACATAGCGTACTCTCTATGTATTCAGCCTCACAGCTTGCAGTTCTTGGCATTAATTGATTATAACAACAACAAAAAAAAGGAAATTCTCACCTTCATTCTCATTGATTGAAACCAACTTCCCATGGTCAAAAAGCAACTGCCTGAGCGTCTTTAAATGGCACTTCTCAATGCACCGCCTCCAAATCTCTCCCAATTTGTCCTCACTCCTACTTTTCAAACAAGCTCTCTTCTCAGCGGAGTTACAATTACTTGTGTTTTCTGACAAGTCAACCAGGGTTCTGTCCTTATTTGAGTTTGTATATGTTCTGGTGCTCTGTTTGGAGCTAGTGCGTGAGTGGTTTGTGTCTGAGAGTGAACTAGAGCCAAGTTGTAGAAGTGCAGCAGTGAACCATGTGGATCGTTCACTGGATAGGCGAATCTGTTTCTCAGCATCAGATAGAATCTTTAGAGCTTGTTGCAATCTCTCCAGCTCAGATTCAGTTACTGAGAGGAAAAAAAAATGAGAAAAGTAGTTGACACTGATTTCAAAGATGAAAGCTTAAAAAGCAGCACTAGATAAAAATACAGCTTGTTATTTGAGCATGTTTATTGGTCGGAGTTCAGGTAGCCACAAGGGTATTTCAGAAACAGTAATGATCTTGCTCGCCTGGGACAATCGCCCAGATTTCATCCAGTTCAGGTTTCACACTTTTTTCACTCAGAAAAAGAGAACCATGTACATTTGAAGAGTGAACCATACACGGATTTTAAAGCGAATAAAAGGTGAACCTTGTCCACGGAAAGAGAGAGAGGCTAAATATCCTGGGCGATAATTAGCACCCCCATCTTTCAGGAAAAAGGGAAAATGTAAAAATTGGAAGCTACAGATAGCTTTCCCAAAAGAAGGATACTGTTATGTAGTTTAACATGTGGTAATCCCTTCAAACTGACAGTTCATAGCAACCTGTTACGCATGCGGAATTAAATACTTTCAAGGTGAAAGAACCTAAGAAATGTTTATACCTTAACATCAGCTTAGTAGATCGAAAAGATGATAAGTTCTTTCCACATGAGAAAGTTCTTATACAAAATTAGTTGAAATTTCTATATTAGAGCAAAGCCATTACCTCTCGGAATATCCTTAGTATAAAAGGATAGCAATAGCAGCAAAGGTAGCTTTATCTTATGAAGATCAGAAGAAAATATCAAACTCTATATTGATCCAATTAGGGTTTGATCCAAATAGAAAAAATAATTAATTAAATGTGGACAATCAATTTAGAGTCTTGCCCTTTTTATTAAAATATAGATTTGCCAATGATGTCATAAATGGAAACAGCTATGAAATGACCTGGAGCTGATTAAACAGGTTAGTTGGGGACGGGATATCCATCTCATAAACTGGATCAACTAAGAATTTTAGATCACATCAAGTGACTGTGAGATCTATTTCAACAGGAAATATAATTTTCCAAGTTCTTATAATATGCATTGTTTAATTAGGCAAATACCAACAAGTCATGAAAGCATTAGATCTCCCTATCAATAATGATGGATTGGTCATATCAGGTCAACTAGGACCTCTACATATCAACTTAAGGTTACAAAAACCCTTATCTTCTGCACAATAAAGAGGAATAAAATATGTGACTTACATCGTCGTCCTCCTAGTGCTGTACCGCTATTCCTCGAGTTGGCTAATCGATATGTGCCAGCAATTATATCCATTATAAGACCAGCTAGCTGAGACATGAGTGCCATGGGGTCCACACCCGAATCCATCAATTCCCTCGATCTTTTCACTGTCTCAGCAGTATCAGCTGACATGGCCAACTCTAATAGATCCAGCAACTTCTCATCTGATACAACTCCTACCTAAAATACAGATTTTGTACATTATAATTTAATTTAGCATAGCCTATAGAGAATATATCTTGAGAACTTAAAAAGACTATGAAAAAATCTTCATCTCCTTCTTAATTTTCCTCCTAAGAACCAAAATCCATGTATTTACTCAACAACTGAACTCAGGGAGGCTGGAAGGGTGTTTACATAGATTTCTGAAGGAATTGGGAGAGGATATAATGAATTTCTATTCTTGACAAATCTCATATATATTGGGGTATATGCAACATTTCTCATTTCCGAAACTTACTTGATTTACAAAAATATATAGAAAGTCTTGTGTTCATTTATTTGTAATTTTTCATTACTACCTTCTTGTCATTCTAGAAAGGTATTCACAAGTGATTTATACTCATCATTCTTATCATGCTAATTCTTTATAGATTTTGTAAGAGGAAGAATACAGTAAATTTTATATCCTTACCAAATCGTTTACGAGAGAGGTAGTGATCTTTTTACCAAGTAAGCTCAACTGATCCAACATGGTCTCAGCATCCCTCAATGACCCGTCAGAGTTTAAAGCTATCAGATCAAGCGCATCCAAATCCGCATTTAACCTCTCTTGGATTGAAATTTTTCTCAGCCGGCAAACCATGTCTGCCTCCTTGATTTTTGAAAAAATGTACCTCTGGCAACGTGACATGATGGCACGCGGTAGGTTATCTGGGTCAATTGTTATGAATATGAAGACGACACGTGACAACGGCTCATCAAGCAATTTCATGAAGGCCGACCACGTCTTGGTTGATACCACGTGGCACTCATCTATGACAAAAACGGTGTACCTTGTAGAGAGAACATCTGCTGGCATATTTTTCACCAAGTGCCGAACTTTGTTTATTCCACTTTTATTAGTGGCATCAACCTCTATAAAATTCTTTCCAATACTCACACACTCATTACACACACCACACGGTTTGATTTCTTTCATGGGGCCCATGCAGTTGAGAGTAGCAGCAAAAACCCTAGCAGTGGATGTCTTGCCAGTACCACGCGGACCCTGAAAAAGATAAGCAGGAGCAATCTTGCCCCTTACAATCGCATTACTAAGCGATTGTGTGACAATACTTTGACCGACTATTTCCTCAAATGCCCTTGGCTGGTACTTGTGACTTAAGCTTCTCTGGTTGGTTAGTTCCAAATCTAGACCCGCTTTATTATTCAACCCGAATTCAATCCCATCATAGCTTTTGCAACTAGTAGACCACCTCCTTCCATCCAATCGACTCACCGCCTCCAAATCAAGTTCTCCAAAATTAGTTGAAATTTCATCTGACCCCGAGTCGAATGGCGAATCAACTTCACCATTAGCCAACAAAGGCAGCCCAGGGGAAGCATTACTTTTGAAATTTTTTCTTTTGTTAGAACTTGCTGACCTCTTTCTACTATGATTACTATTAATATAAACATTGTTACTACCACACAAGAGACTACTGCTTTTCTTTCTAAGAGTATCAGATAACGATGGCGATTGCGAATAAAAATTGGACTTTTTTGAAAAAATGCCACACCCCTTTCGGTCAAGTAATTCATCACCATCAAAAGAAGCACCTGCACCATAATAGGAGCAGGTAGAAACAGGGGTGCAAGAGAACGATGAGCCTTCCCTTCGGATACTTTTCAATATTTTAGCAGGATTAGACCAACTGCCACATGAGCCTGAGAAAAAGGGAGATGCAGTACGGGACAGATAGCCACCAGGTCGGAAGTCGTCAGACTGTTCAGCCAAAATTGGTATCTCCAATCGAGTTGTGCCTTTTCGTGGGCCTTTGTATCTTTTCACCCTTCTGACAGGTTTTCTAACTGTCATCCCGGTATTTGAGCCCACCACATTGTACTCATGATATGTCTCGCTCTTCGATTCGCTGAGGCTTTCTTCAGCCAAGCTCTCATCTTCCTCTTCTCCTGATTTGAACCCACTCTCGCTGGACCTGACTGACTGGTTCCTCCAGTTGTACAGGTACACCTTGCGCTTGTTTTTGCCTTTAGAAAGCACATTAGCTGAGCTCTTTGGAGTTGGGTCGGCTTTTACACGATCATTTGGAATGATGGATGAAGAGGCAGCAAACGATTTTGAGCTCAGTGGAGAGCGATAGGATGAGCATGTCTCTGGGTCGCGTAAGAATCGTGCCTTTCTGAGCGCAGTTAGTTCCTTTTTCAAATGGAGCTCGCTAGGACCCACGCAGCCTTCTACCATTATGTAATCGCTTTAAAATTTGGAAATTCAGGAAGGCCACAGAGTAGGCAACTCCAGCGTCTTAGCACTGTCTGTAAAGGGAGGCAAGAAAATTAAATCAGTTGAATTAATCAATATACCCCTTTTTGTGAAAATATATACAAAATTTACAGATTAGTAAATGAAGTACTGCTAGTAAGTTGCAGTTTTTCTGACTTAATTAGACACCTAGTAATTCAATATGAAAGTTAATCATTAAGTCATAAAAAATGCCTCTCATACTAGAAGAAAAAAGCCTAATCAGAGTTACGATTTTCATCTACTGCGTACTATCTTGGTTGGTTTACCTGCTATAGATGAGGATTTTTACAATGGCTTATCATGCAAGTATTTCTCATATCAATCTATGAAAAAGAAGTCAAGGATAATTTTTTTTATGGAGGTCAAATTGACAAGGTAATTTTACAAAGTATAGTCAATCTGTCAATACTAACTCTTTGAAGGTCAATCTGCCAGCACTAACTTAATTAGAATAGTTAGAATGATAATTAGCATAAATAGCAGTTACTAACTAAAATTTTCCTCCGTAATTGAATGCTGAAATCCTAAAACAATTAGATGAGCAAAAATATGATATCATTTAAGCAAAAAGAAATTAAGAAAGAAAACCAAGACAAGAAGATGATATCATTTAAGCAAATTGAAAAAGAAGAAAATCTTAGTTTTGGCACAGATCAAACATTAAAACCGATGATTTCCCTACAGCTAAGCTTTCGTTAAGAAACACATTATCCAAGAAAAAATATGTACAGGTCGCCATGTACCTGGAAAAGAAGAGACTGAAAATTACACTGGCATTGACGATTGAAAGTGGAAGTGTAAACTACTCACCTAAGTGGCCAAGATCTCCAGCAAAGGACAAGTATTTAATAAAAAGAGGCTCCGATTTCGCCTACAATCATGGCGATGATACCTACATTTCACCTGATCAAATTAAATACGTGAGAACTAGATTAAGAAATATCACATAAATGGAATATTCTTTAAAGAGGCACCTTTTGGGAGGGAAATCACCTAAAACACAAAACCCCTACAGAATTTCGCGAAATCAATTTCGCGCTTTTACGGAGAAGCGACCTCTCCGTCGTCTCCGATCAGGGTTGTGCAGCTGTTCAGCGAATGAAGTGGAGATGTAGAGGAATGTATGGACTATGAGCGAAATACACAAGAGGAAGATTGTTAAAGTGACCCCAGAGAGGTATGGAGAGACGAAGGAAAATTGTTTATTTTTTATTTTTCTGTTAAAGTGAACACTGGCATCTATTTTAGTTAAGGATTTAATATTTTTCTAAATTTTTAATTATGCCTTTGTTTAGGGTTTTGAGTTGGACTGCATGCACACTCTCTCGCTACTTTCTAGTAATTAGATTTTCTGTGGCCGAAATTATATCGGGCAGTATAATACTACCTTAAACTTACCGTGAAGATGCACATAAATATTAACATATAGAAACCGGCCACGTGGGTGGGGACAAACCGAAATTGTAAAAGGAAAAAGTTTCCCCCCAAATCCGCTGAGATTCTCATTTTGATAGTAATTTGATTTCGATCCGGTCTTTAACGCCCAAATCATTCTCCTTGGACACTCGGAAAGCATTAATGATGCTAATTTTTGGGCAAACAAACATAAGAGTTTTTTTTACGTATATTTTTGGGCAAACAAACATAGAAAGTGCCATCATTTTTAAGAAGATGAACTTTTGAGTCTAGATGTAAAATTAAATTTAAATTCAAGTTCCTCACATTCAATAAATAATTGGATCGGATTTTACTGTTTTAGATTTCTAGCGATCAAGCATGCGGTAAAGATATTGACAGAGTAGATTGTCCTTCATGCAGCGCACGAGTTATGTGAAGTAAAAATATTAGTTTTGCGCTGCATGAAGCAAAAAATACTCTGTCAATATCTTTAACCCCAAGCAGATGATGATGTACGTTACACACTCCACATAACCACCGCAATTTATGATACGTAGATTCAATCATTTAGCCCTGAGGTTTCAAGTCTAACAGTAAAATAGGTCGGAGTTTGAAGTCAAAAGGTATAGGCGCATGTTTGGTCCCTTGTTCATAATCGACTTCAACAGATAATGGGCCACTTTGATTAATTGTTTATGTACTGTGCTTGTCTTATATTTTAATCATCCATTAACTAATAATTGATTGGAATTTGGAATCAATGCACATTCATTGATGAGTGCGACTGTGCCAGGCTCTGTGGCGCAACAATTTACGCATGCATGAGGCAACTCGCTGACATAGTGACAAGATTCGCGAATTATACCTGAATAATTCGTTTTTTTTTGTGATGCCGAACAGAACGCTGAATTATTCGGTTGACCAAACTTTGACCGAATTATATCCGAATAATTCGCGAATTTTACGAACTTTTTCCGAATTTTCCGAATTATTCGCGAATTTTTTCCAAATTTTTCCAGAACACATTTTTTTTGGTTTTTTTTTGCTTCCTTGTAGGACTAAGATCTCTGATTCGGATTATTCCGAATCATTCCCGAAATATATTCGAATTATTCCCGAATTACAAATTTTTTGACCTCAATGAACTTTTCCTAAACAATTAAGTTGTCACTATGCTCGCTGATATACGGGGTTGCACACATCTTTTAAAATTCATCTGGAGAAAGGTATGATTTCTTTTTCTGCAATTGAATCAAATTCCTAAAATGTTGCACTATTTTATCTCATGGAATCGGAGAGCGGTCCGATACTAGATCGGAGCCATCCAATTCATACTAATATTCGTGCGGACAATTTTAAAATTTGTGTGGATCAAATGCACACAAATCTTAATGTGGATCATGCGGATTCGACAGAGCATTGGACCGGCCCCAGTTCCAAATGGATGGAATCAAAGCTTCGTAGGAACTTTTGTATAGTTGAATTATGAGATTAAACCACGTAAAGTTAGTTAAGATGACGCTATCAGGTTAAAAATTCAACATCAAGTGAGATTTTCGAAAAAGGACGATATTGGTAATTTGATATAATTACTGGTGGAAAAAAAAAGAAAGAACAGGTGAGATGTGTGTTGGTTGCAGTTGACATATTGATTTTTAACATTTTTATTTTATTGCAGATTTGAAATTTGAAAGAAATATTTTTTGTAAATATTAAATAGTTAGATGATTTGATTTCTACAATTTTTATAAAAAAAAAACACATAGTCGATCATTTAGACACTGCCAATGCAATAAAAAAGAAAAACATTTTTGTTTTGTCGGATCTAATTTGGATAATTGCTCGATAAGAACAAATTTGATCTGATTAGCGCTCGGATGGCTTTGATCTGATCCTGAGCGACTGTAAATCTGCTGGTATATCTGTGGGTTATATTTTCTAGTTCTTGAATTTTGTTTGTTTGTTTTGATCTTCTTGTCCATTACAAGATCTTGATCTTAGATTTTTTTTTTTTCAAAAATTTTTTTTGGGTAGAAATTTATAGATTTTAAGAAAGAGTGTGAATATAATTGTATTTTATTGATATTTATTATGTACAAAAAATATGCATTTATAAGTCAATATTTTTTTTTTATGGTTAGTAGTTAATTAACTCTGCCTGTGTAGTTTCTACACAGTCTGTTCCAAGCGAGGATCAAGGAGGAGGGTTTGATAGGTGTGACGAGCCAACGATAGACCAATGGTCGAAAAACAACCATTCTCTCATGAAATGAAACCCATAGATATTTCGTTGGGGCGTAACCGTCATAGCGACGCACCATATCGGAACCCGGGTGTGGTGTTAAATGAGCAAGGGCCGAGTCGTCACCTTATTAGTGACGCGCCATATCGGAACCTGGGTATGGTGTTAAATGAGCAAGGGCCGAATCGTCACCCTGTTAGTGATAATAATGAAGCTATGGCACAGACAAAGAACCGAGATCGCACCAGAGATCCAAACATGTTTTATGAAGTGAGTGTCGATCAAGGTGATATGAAGGTTTGCAAAGTTGATACGGACATCAACACAGCTGACCCGCTAACAAAGCCTCTTTCTCAAGGGAAGCATAGGATGCACACCGCCTCTATGAGTATGAGATATACTAGAGAGTGGACTACAATGCATATTGTTAGGTGCCGCTTGTAGTTTATGGAATCGAAAGGAGTTTCAAATTTCATTGCCACGTGACATAGATCCCACAGGGTCACACCAATAAGAAATTAATTAAAAATGCTCATTAATTTATTTGACATGTATGGCATGACAAATAAATTAGTTTTTCCACCAAAACATGAGAAATATAATTATTTGGAATAATTATATAGAGGAGGGTTCAAATGCACCCAAATTTCTATGCTCCCAATGCACCCAAAAAATATATATATATATCTCCATTTTTAAAGTCCAAACAGTCGATCCGAGCTGCTCAACATAATCTTCATAATAAAATATGCTTGGAGACCAAATTTTATATTTTTTAGAATTTATTTACTATTTTTTTGGATATATACAAAATCATTGTTTTAAGGAGATTCTGGACCATCCGATAAAGTGATTTTGTATCTATCTAAAAAAATAGTAAATAAATTCTAAAAAATATAAAATTTGGTCTCCAAGCATATTTTATTATGAAGATTATGTTGAGCGGCTCAGATCGACTGTTCGGACTTTAAAAACAGAGATAAAGGATGTGGGTGCATTGGGAGCACAAAAATGTGGGTGCATTTGAACCCTCCTCAATTATATATGATACTACAATTAATTAGATTAATTGTATTAATTCAAATAAGGAAACATATAACTTGGCCCAATAAACAAAGTCCAATCTTCAATGGCTGTTGTTAATTATGGCCCATGTTTATTTAAGAATTGTTTCCAAAATTAAAAGTTTGCCCAAAATAGTTTACCACGTTTTCTGAAAACTGCTACGCAGTATTTCTGGAAAGGTAAAAGAAATATCTAGAACTTTGCCTCTCTGGAGGAAAGCCAAATTAGAAATAGATCATGGTAAAAAACATGGTAAAACGTGGTGGTTATTTTGGGCCACCATGTTCTGTAAACTGTTGCGCATGTTTCATATTTGGACCATAACGCCCTCATATGATGTCCGTTTTGGGCGTATTATATATGGATGGAAGGTTAAAAGAAAGATCTATAACTTTTCTTTCAGAGACATAATCTAGTTCGAATTAGATCGTGGTAAAAAACGTGATAGAACGTGATGTTAATTTTGGAAACAGAATTCACATTCCTTGTTTGCTATATATATTCTCTCTCATCCTTTTGAGAGGTAATTCATTTTTTAGAGTTGAAGTTCTGCTAAAATTCTCTCTCATTTCATATCTCATGTGTTGAGAACTCTAAAACTCAAAAATAGTTCTATGGAGGATAGGGATTAAGGAGCAACCAAGTTAGTACTCTCTAGCAAGAGGAATATTTGGTTTCTAATTAATTTTTTGGTGGATACCGTGGATGACTTCTACTTTTGAGTCTCATCTTGGTGCAAGGCGTTCTAGGTCACGCACACATCAACCACCAAGGCGGTGCAAGACATCAATCACCATTAGCATCAACAAGGAGGTGAAGGCTACAACCCTACATCTCAAGGACCTTCCTTTCTTGTTTGGAGACAAGAAACAAAAGGTATGATATATGTTTATTGATTTGGAAATTTGAATTTGGTTTGATTTCAGTCGCACGTGATAATCTCTTTTGGTACTTTTCTTGTCAAAATTTTGAAATTTCGCTACCTTAAGTACCATAAGAACCCAACATGATTCTAACCTCGAAAATAACTCGTATGTCAGCAATAAGCAATAATTTATTGGTAACCGCAAAGCAAACGTTAGTACGTTCAAATAACACCCTAAAAATTTCTAAATAACCGTGTCACTCAACGCCTGGCCAATACGCTTAACCAAGAGATAGACATTACTCGGGGGCTAACCGATTAGTTCAATCTCGAGAAAGAACCTTTCAACTAAAAAAAGCAACAAACCCGAAAGCATCACACTGATGCATTCCGGCTTCGGGGGCTAATGATAGGGCCATGTACCAAGGGTCCTAACGGATCGCTCATGGGCCAAGAATAGACCGGGATTCGGACCCCCTCAGGGGCCAACCCGAGATCAAATACGAAAAGCCCAAGGTTCGTTAGCAACTAGGCCCAATAAGGCCTAACGAGGCCTCGTCCAAGGCTGGTGTCCATACAAGGCGGGTGCGATTTAGTGGCCGCCAAATTATGCAAGCGTCACCACTCCTATGCGAGGATAACCGCTCCTATGCAAACTTCCCTAACCGCTCCGACAATGCAGAATGACGGTTAGGGGATGAACTATTTAAGGCAGGACGCCCCATGAAAGAGGGGTCGAACTTTTACTACACAGGCGAGGTATCATAGATGATAGAGTTCGAATACCTCCTAACCTTTCCAATTCGGGAACCGACATCCTTTTTACTCAATCTCGGTCTGTCTCCCAGAGACAGGGCGAGCCCAATCCAGCTACTTTCCACATACGTCCTACTCTCTCCGAGATAGAACATATCAGGGTGTGTGCGGCTGACCTAGATCGCCAAAAGAGAAAAAGAGGGAAGCGGCTCTTCAATGTTGTGTTCGAGTCATATATATTATTAGGACTCATAACAGAAATTAGTTAGATAGGTTATAATTGTAATAACAAATTAGTTAGAGAAGTTATGCTTCAATATTACAAACTTCTCTAACTTCTGATTACAATAGTAACTTATCTAACTAATTTCTGATTATAATCATAACCTCTCTAACTAATTTGTTGTTATTAACTAATTTCTGTTATGAGTCCTAATAACTCTCAACCATTTAAATTGACTCGGTCAACTCTTGTGATTCTCAATTAAAATTGCTGGTACTACAAAATCAGGGTATGCATATTTGCTGATGTTTGCTTGATCTGATAAGAGAGATCAGATAAAAAGAGAAAGAAAGGAACAGGAACAGACGAAAACTTGATGCAACAATAAAATGAACTCTATATGAATGGCGGTCTTGACTTTGGTCAAAGATTGAATTTGTTTTTTGGTCAAGATCAAAGATGCGCTAACAACAAATTAGGCACTAAAATTACCAAACTTGATTATTTTAATAAGAACCTACGCATGTCTGAACTAGGGGCGCACATTGAGTTTGATTGGTTTCCACATGCATATTGAGTTTTCCTATGCATGGCTTCACCAACCAAACCTTATTATCTTAGATTTAATATTAATAAGTCTATTTAGATTTTAGAGTGATCTGTTTTTATGGATCTGACATAGCTTCATGCCAACAAGTGGTTCTTATCCTCTTCATACTTCGATTGACCGCTATGTACGGACCCTTTTGAATCGAACGGTCCGGATTCGTTCTACATTTACCGTAGTATTACTACGTCAACTTTTTTTTTTTCTTTATAAAACTCTTCTATTTTTACAGAAATTGACATGTATTATTGTAATTTCTTCATATTACACTTTAGTTGTTGGATCCTCTTTAATGAGAGTACGGCTAATGTCATAATGTTATAATTTCAACATAAGTTATAACGAGTCATTTTTTGCGAATTCAAAGTTCAAATAGTTGATCTGAACTGCTCAACATGATCTCTATATTAAATGTGTTTGGAGACAAACTTTTATATTTTTTGAGATTTTTTTACTATTTTTTTAGATAGGTACAAAATTACTGTTTTGGATGGTCCAAAAGTATCTGAAAACAATGATTTTGTACTCATCTAAAAAATAGTAAAAAAATTAAAAAAATATGAAATTTGATTTACAAACACTTTTTAATATGAAAATCATGTTAAACGGTTCGGATCGACTGTTCGGACTTTAAAATCACAAAAACTGACGCGTTATAACTTAGGTTGAAATTATAACATTATAACAATAGCCGGACTCCTTTAATTATATATGTTATAAAGTATTTATCGTTATCCTCTTCATCATTTTGCAAATAATGTGCACATTTAAAAAAAAAATAACATACTAAAATGCAACGCACGGAAATATGGCCATGATACATAAAACTTTTTTTGGCTGATTGAAAAGGGGATCTGAACGCTGTGTTCACGATTCGTCTTGAAAAAAAGAGTTCATACAGAATTATTAACGCATGCGTTCACAATTCAATTTATCCACCTCGTTCAGTCTGTTTTTTGTTTAAACATGAAAACTCCTTTTAGCTCTCTGAACGCATTAGTTCAGTCAAACTATTAAGCATGTGTTAAGAAAAAATGCATATATTGTAGCCGATTTTTTTTAAATATTATTAAAAAAATAACAAATATACCCTTGGTTTTCAAATAGTTTGAAAATTGACCTAACCGCCTCACTGTGGGGCGGCCAGCTTCAATACCAAGCTGTCCCACAGTGGGGCAGTTTGATTTTGCCTATAAATCAAGGGGTACCCCTCCTGGAATTTGCCCCATCCCATTTCAAATTTTTACTCCCTCTCTCCCCTTTTTCTCTCTTTCTCCAGCACATCGCCTCTGTTTTTGCATATAAGTCCTTCAATTTTTTTATTTATAACTTTAGTCCAAAATTATTTAGAAATTGTTAAGAAGTAATATAAATTGTTAGGAATGGTTTAGAAATTGTCCAAAATTGTTTATAAATTGTTAGGAATTAATATAAATTGTTAAGAATTGTTTAGAAATTGTCCAAAATTATTTAAAAATTATTAGGAATTAATATAAATTGTTAGGAATTGTTTAGAAATTGTTAGGAATTATTTATAAATTGTTAGAAATTAATAAAAATTGTTAGAAATTATTTAGAAATTGTTTAGGAATTATGTAGAAATTGTTAGGAATTAATAAAAATTGTTAGAAATTATTTAGAAATTGTTAGGAATTATTTATAAATTGTTAGAAATTGTTTAGAATTAATAATAATTGTTTAGAAATTATTTAGAAATTATTTATTAAATATTTTTATTTAGTTTGCAATAATAATAATTATTAATTATTATAAATTGTAAAAATATGTTAGAAATTGTTAGAAATTATTAGGAAATGTTGAAACTTATTAGAAATAATTGGAAAATGTTACAAATACCTGACATGGTTTAGAAATGTCGTAATTTTTTAATTAGTGGTCCAAACACCAAAATTAGGGTTGTAAAAATATCATACATGGTTTAGAAATGTCGTAACGTTTTAATTAGTGGTCCAAACACCAAAATTAAGGTTGTAAAAATACCAAACATGGTTTAGAAATGATGTACTTTTTTAATTAGTGATCCAAACACCAAAATTAAGGTTTTAAAAATACCAGACATTGTTTAGAATTGCCGGAGCTTTTAAGTTAGTGGTTGAAACACCAAAATTAAGGTTTAAAAATACCCGACATTGTTATAATTGCCATACTTTTTTAATTAGTGGTCCAAACACCAAAATTAAGGTTTTAAAAATACCCGACATTGTTTAGAATTTCTAAAACTTTTAAGTTAGTGGTCGAAACACCAAAATTAAGGTTTAAAAATACCCAACATTGTTTAGAATTGCCATACTTTTTTAATTAGTGGTCTAAACACCAAAATTAAGGTTTTAAAAATACCCGACATTGTTTAGAATTGTCGGAACTTTTAAGTTAGTGGTCGAAACACCAAAATTAAGGTTTAAAAATACCCAACATTGTTGTAACTTGATATTTTCAAATTTAGAATGGCTAGACCTAGACAGGGACGATCACGAGATACGGCAGACTGGAGAGAGTTCATAGGCTCCTGCTGCAGAGGCTCCTACTGACACTTTTAGTCCTCTTCTATGGATCTGACATATTGAGCACCGTGTCTTATTGGCATCTGTTGAGTTATGTTAGCATTTTTGTGTAATTTAAATATTAGTATTTAATATGATATATAAACAATCTGACACATTGACATCATTGTTAAATGCAGGACGAGAGGATGTTGACAGTGAGACATCACCATCCCTGAGATTTCTTACACCTCTCATTCATTGATGGAGCGGTACATCATGAATCCAGGCTTGTATCAGCTAGCCCTCATGCCTTAGAGCAAAATCGATTAGGTGATACGTGCAAAGGGTATATGTAAAAAGCTTTATCCTCAAATACACTTTCGGTTTAGATTGCAAGTATACAATCCTACCGTGTAGTATATTATCGGGTATCGAACCACAAGGAGTAAGGTAAATACTAAATTTTCAACTTTAGATGATAAATTTCAGAAAAGAAATAAAGTAAAGTGCAATAAAGTAAATTGGGGGGGTTTGTACTAAAAATCCTAAGGTTGGGTTCAATACCCGAAGGAAGGAGTTTTTAAACAATTAAAAGTAAAGTAAAAGAGAGAAAAGTTGGTTTGTTTTCAAGGTTTAGAGAATCTAGGGGTCTTTGGTCTACAATCCCTTGTTAATTCTATTTATTCGGTATTTGCTTAAATTCATGTATGATTTGATGAGGTTTCTAACCTAATATGTCATTAAGGATCACTTTCATGAATTAATAACGTGTCTAAGTAATTCGGACTTTACTTTTTAGGTTCTTCACCCTAGCTACCTAGACTATAAGCTCTTGTTAGTCTCTCCTCTCCTCAAATATTGGTACTTCTCAATTAAGTTCATGATACCAATATCCGACTCGATTTGAGATGTCCTAATTAGGGTTTGACTTCTCGTTTAGGTTCTTCACCAAATCCCTAACCCTAATTTCTGTAGTTCCGGCTTAGATTAAATTGGTTAAAATCTTAATCTAAAACCTAAGGTATTTGCATTCACAATTTGGTACTATCCTATTGATCCTAGTCAATTTTGGTTCTTTTGAAACCAAAACGAGATGCTACAATTCAAGTACTAATTGTATTTAACACAAATTATTTAAATCACAGAAATTAACAATCAAATCCGATAAAACAATCATAATAAAAGCAAATAATCGAATAAAATAGAATTAAACAAGTTCATGCATTGACCTAAACCCCTAGAGAGAGAACTACTCCCTCTTGGAGGGAAACATTGCAAAGTTTGGCAAAGAATAAAAGGAAATGAAATAAAGAATAATTACACCCTTTGAATCTAGAACCTCAATCTTGTCGGATCTTGCTCAAGAAACCCTTCTTCTCCTTGCTTGAAAGCTTTGCCTCCTTCAGAAAATATTTGCTAAGTTGTGTGTAAAGAGAGAATGAGATGTGTTGTAGGGATTGGTAGTGGATGATTTGGAAGGGAAAGTTCTAGCCCTTTTATAGCAAGAGATCATGCCCAATTTAGAGGCTAGAATGTGGAGTTAGTGGGTGCCCTTTTTAGAGGAGAAGTTCTTGTTAATTCTGGAGCAAATGGACATGGGGAGTCATTAGATACTTGCTCCACAAGTTTTCCCACGTCCCTACTTTCCATATTTCACTCCTGGGTCGTTTTTAGAAGAGCCGGAAATAGAAAACTCGATTTTTAGGCTGAATGCGACTTTTTACGTCCACACGGGATTTTACATTCCGAATTTGAATTTATTTCCTCATAAAAGTTGTAGATCTTGTTGTCCTGGTTCCGTCAAGCTTTGAATCACCCAAATCGGAGTTCGTATGACCAAGTTATGGCCAAAATACGAACTGTGTGTCGGAAGCTGAAATTTCAATGCGTTTTGAGTGCGGCCAGAGTGCATCCGCACTGGTTCTCACTGCGTCCGCACTAGGCTCGGACTTTTCCTCTGCGACCAGAGTGCGTCCGCATCAATATCCGTTCTTCCGCACGAATTTTGATGCACAGCTGATTATACCTTTTTCACATTGGCGCGTGTCCAGAAATCCTTCTAAGTACTTAGTGCGGCCGTACCTCAATCCCTGCGTCCGCACTGGGCATTTTTCTTCGTTTTTCTTCATTTTTCTTCATTTTTCTTCATTTTTCTTCATTCCTGCAAATTAAAGCCGAGCAAACGCAGTAACTTGATTCTAGGTGTAATCTATTCTCTTTATGTTCAAAATACAAGATATTTGATATTATTTCATGATAAAAATTAGATCGAATATGTATATAAATTAGGTCTATCATTAGGCTCTTATATGCGGTCTAGTGGAGAGATGGCGCCCTGTAACGCCATGTAATTTTAGGCACGTACAATCTAACTGAAAATTTTATTTTAAAAATATATACGATTATGTAACGCTACTTAAATCAAAATACTAAATTAAATACGACATGAACAGTTGTATAAATTTATTTATCTTTCAATTTCATTATCCCTCTTTCCTTCATATAAATAGAATAATTTAACAATATAAAAAAATATTAAGTAATCCAAAAATAACATCCTGGATATATTCCGATTGATGATATTCGTATATATAAGTTAGCATATATTTAAACGAACAAATTTAGCGTAGGGTCGGCAATTAAAATCCTCATTAATAAAAGTAAAATGATAACTCTCTAACATAACTACCTGCAAGTAATTAGCGTAACCTCCTGAAATTAGCAACCCCCTCTTTACAAAACCGCTCCTATTATATTAAAGTTTAAAACTGCTCAATATGTAGATTCTGTACCATACTCTCCGACATTTAAAAATATCCATAGTTAACTAAAGATTAATAAAAATGCCCATACCTATCAACTTTTATTAAAAATGCCCAAACCGACCATTTAATGGCCGGTCCTGTGATTTTTTTTTTTTGAATAAAGATGGAAACCAGCTATTAAATGGCCGGTCCCTTGAATTTTTTTTTTTAGACAAATAACTAAAATGCTGAAATATAACACTAAAAAATATAAAAAAATTAAAATATTTGTCAAATTACTTTTTTGATAGCATATTTATACTAAAATACGCTACATTACTTGAAATTATGTTAATTTATGCTGATTTACACTAAATTACTTGAAATTATGTTAATTTTTTATTTTTTTTAAGAGACAAATAGCTAAAATGCTAAAATATAATACTAAAAAATCGAATTGTTTTTTTAAATATTTGCTACATTACATTTTTGATATATAATTACCATATTTATACTAAAACACGCTAAATTACTTGAAATTATGTTAATTTATGCTGAATTACACTAAATTACAATAATTATGTAGAATTATGCTATAATACACTAAATTACGCAAAATTACGTATGAATAGGGATGATATCTTCATTGAGAAGGCAAAAAACGACGACAAAACTTCAAACGGCCATAAAACGGCGCTCGAGTGTCCGATTTCAGCAAATGACCACTTTTCGGAAAGCTTGCGAAAATGCACATGCATCAGTGCTAGCAATGCCAGATTTTGAAATTCAGAATCGCCAAAAAATAAAGGAAAGAGTCTCAAAACTTCAGTTGAAGTTTCCGATTAAGATTTTCATTTCTATTCTCCAATCTACATAACTCAGTAAATTAGTTATATAATGAACTTGTAGAATACCAATTTTTATTATTTTTGGAATTTTTTTACTATTTTTTATTATTTATGAAAGATGGCCAAAAATCGGCTCTATTCATACGTAATTTAGCGTAATTTGCCATATTTTAGCATAATTCTACATAATTATTGTAATTTCAGCATAAATTAACATAATTTCAAGTAATTTACCGTATTTTAGCATAATTCTAATGTAAATTAGCATAAATTAACATAATTTCAAGTAATTTAGCATTTTTAATAAAAGTTGATGGGTATGGGCATTTTTATTAATCTTTAATTAACTATGGGTATTTTTAAAAATGTCGGCATACTCTCTCTCTCGCCTCCTTCGCAGAAAGTAAAGAAAAAAGAAAAAAAAATCTATTTTATTTCCTCTTTCACTCATAACCCCATGGGAGATCTCAGGCCGCACCCTGCCACAATTAAGTTGTGAAATTAATTACAGTATCCCAATTGGCCAATTCTATATCTAATTTATGCTTAGGAAGTAGATTTAAACAATCTCTTATATTTTATTGATAAAGATTCTAAGAACTATATTTTTCTGAAAATTATCTATTTGATAAGATTTGTTTATATTTATTATTTGATATAATCTCTGGGTTATATTAATTTATTTGATAAGAATTCTAATAGTTATATACTTTCTGAAAATTACCTCAATTGATAATATGTCATATATTTTTTATTTGATATAATCTCATGTAATCGGTGGAATTGAAGAATGATTTCGATAGTAAGAGGACTCTGGAATTTCATCAAATTATTTGTTAAATGATGATCGAATCTTTATTTAGATCTCAGAAATTCAATTAGCTCTTGAATATTCACCGAAGTTCACCGAGGTTTAATTAAATTAAAAACAATATCACCGAAATTCATAAATTTCATCTATTAGTTTATTAGATGGTAAATTTTCAACGAAGACCCTGAGAGTTTATGCACCGATGACCCTAAAGTTATTTTTATGGTAAAGAAGTCTAATTTTATTTTATTTTTGCATGAAAAACAATTTTAAATATAATTACCTTATTTTAAAGTAATAATTATATTTATGAATCTTATAAACTTAACAAATATTATTTTATCAACATACTTTGTTTAATTAGAAATGTGCGTGGCTACTAGTTTAGAAATCATGTTTCGTAGTTTAAGTCCGAGTGTCGAAGTGAGGAGAAACGTAGAGACAGTGGTGAACTGCCCCACAACAAAGGTACGGGTTTCCTGGACATTGTCAAATTGCTACTTACCATTTTGTGTGCATTTTATTTATTTATTTTTGGAATTGTGCATGTTGAATCCAACGATCCCTTTGGCATGTTTATAAATACAATAGGGTTATTCATATCGATCATCAGACTTGTAAGTAGGATGTGTTGAGCATGACATTGCGTAGTGTTAAATGAAATGAACATGGAAGGTAACAGACAAGTTAAAGGAAAGGGGCCAACGTGTGTTGAACGTACGTTGGAATGTATACATTGGGTCTGGGTTCGACTAAACCCCTCGTTAACGTGGCGTTGGTTGGATTTCCCGTCACGGGTCAAGATTTAGCGTAGGGTGGATTCCCCATCTAGTGCGACAGCCAATATTTAGCATAGGGTGGATTCCCCGTCTAGTGAGAAAGTCTCTCGTTGTTGGATGGATTTCCAGAGGGTTGGCGGTCTTCCAATGTTGGATGGATTTCCCATTGGATTGGCAAATAAATGGATTAACGGACAACTTGAAAGATAACCAACGAAGTGTGTGTGTGTGTGTGTGTGTGTGGGTGGGTGTGATTTGAATATGCATTATTAAGATTTCATGTGAGGATATAATTTCAATATCATGTTTGTGTTAATAAGTCAATTTGACAAACTCCAGAACTGGAACTAAATCCCGTACTGAGAGACTGTTCGATCTCTCACCCGTTCCACTTTTATGTGGGTTCTAGGAAATGCTGAAGCTGACGGGGAGCACGAATAGGAGGGATGTGGATCAGGAGGTCAACGAGCAGACGGCTCAAGTATCTTTTTATTTTCTTTTAGTTAAATTTTAAGTCTCTTTGAAAGTGGATACATTGACTGACATGGCAATTACCGGTTTGTTTGCCATGTTTGTCTTGATCTCATGTTAAATGTATGTTATGTACTTGAACTATTTGTGGTGTTAGAAGACTTTGTTTGACTTTAAAATATTGCATGAGTATTTATTATTGATAATGTATGTGATGTGCACACGCCTTACGTGTAAATACATGGTGGGTTGTCTCAGGGTGACACCCGAAGACCCATTCATTTCATCTCCCAGTTAGGGAGATGACAGTCACTCTTGCTGATGTCAGCATCTTATGGGGTTTACAGATTGATGGAGACCCCATAGGTGGTGTCTCAGACCATCTTGACCTTTTGTAGATGATACTGCAGTTGTTGGGGGTGCATCCATAGCAGTTGCAGAAGAAGGGAAAAAAAGGGAGTACTGGTATTTGGGGTTTTGTATTAGTCTACAATACTCCGCAATTACTTCTCCCAGTGTCTGATGAATGTAGATACCCCTGACGAAGAGGAGGTGAAGAGGTAATAATAAATATTTAGAATTTTACATTGATTATGTTTTGAACTAAACAATAATAACAAATATTTATGTTGTCTATTTTATATTGCAAGTATGCTCGGGCGTTTGTGATGGACCTATGTGGTTCAGTCATGTTCGCGGATTCTAGCGGTGATGCAGTTCTGACTATGTTTCTCTCTCTACTAAAGGACATTGAGAGGCCATCGAGGTGGAACTGGGGTGGGGCTGTAATCAGCCACCTGTACAGAGGCTTGTGTCATGCTTATTTGGTAAGTCTCTATTTATCTTGTTATTTTTGTATTACAAATATTGGCTGAGTAAGTACCAAAATTGCATCTACTATCAAAATTCAGGTGAAGAACAAGCAGAATGTTGGGCCACTTCTTTTACTCTAGCTGTGGTTGTGGTCACATCTACATGTTTGTCGGCCTGTTGTTCCATATCCTCATCCCTGCTGGGCATATAGGGCAATCACCACACCTACGAAAGATGGGCAAGGGGAAGACAGTGAGGATTTCTTATATCCGCAATCAGCTCCAGATGCTTCATGATGCGAATGTCATCTGGTACTTGTATCGTGCGTTTTACGAGAATAACCTCCTCTGCCGGTAGACATTGGAGCAGAGGGGTCTCTGGCTTTATCTGGGGCCAGTCGTATGTTTATGGATAGTGGAGTACCATTATCCTTATTGGGTACCCCATCAGTTCGGCTTCAATGCATTCGTCCCCGACTTCCCTACGCTGGACGAGACACAAACAAAAAAGCTGCACAAGTCCCACTACTTAATTCATGATCATTTTATTACTTGTTTAATCTGACACATTACTAATATTATAATTAATTTATATTGCAGGACTAACCACCATAAGCCCAAAGTCGACTGGAGCCAACATCATGCGGAGGATTACCAGAGGGCCCGATCTCCCCAGGATCATTTATGGCAACTGTCATCGGTTGATGATGTCACCCTCGATGCTGGACTTTGAGCATTGAGATATGTTGTTTAGTACTAGAGGTGGGGCATGTCATTAGTATATCTGCAGGAGCACTATGGTGAGAGGCTTTGATGGAGACTGCAGGGTGATAGAGATAGGACTTACTTGCCCTTCGGCCCAATCCAGGCTCGCGAGGTAAATATAAATAAAACCTATATATTTAATTGCATAATAGAAATAGTTGCTCATGATCAAGTAACAGAAAATTGTAAAGTAAACTGGTCCTTCGAATGATTTATTCTCTCTCTCGCTCTTTTTTCTTCTCTTTTTCTTTCTTTTTGCCAAACTGCCCTTAGAAATGAATTATTCTCGATTCAACTAAAGATGCATTGTTTTTTATTTAATTATTTACAGGTAATTAATTTTTCATTTGGTTCTCTGATAGCCCATCACCACCATGCCAACGGATTGTTTCATATCCTGGTACAGCCCTTTAAATTGAGGCTCGTGCAATTATGTATTAATTGAAATTTAATATTTTTTTGAGATAAAGAAATAATCAAATCTTATAATTTAAATATATATAAAAGAAATCTTTCAGATGAATTTTAAACTAATTGAAATTTATATTAATTTATAATTAACTGTTTTTAGTGCTTTATGTGATTTAGTTGCACGTATAATTAATAGAGTAAAGCTAGCGTGTACTATTTTCATCAATAGAACTTGGTGAGCATAATTTCAAAATTTATCGAATTGATTTCAAATGATTAATTCAAAATATTAAAAACAATCTACTTTACGAGTGATGCTTGTACATGCAAAATTTTGAAATTTTCGAATTTATCTAGTACAAAGTCGAGCGGTAAAAAAAATGAAGTTTTATGAGTAATTCCAATGCATTCATGTTTTGATAGCTTGGCTTTGTACTACATGAATTCGAAAATTTCAAAATTTTGCATGTACACACATCACTCGTGAAGTAGATTGGTTTCAAATTTTAACGATTTGAATTCATCGTTTAAACAAATCTAAAAAAATTTGGAATTATGCTCACCAAGCTATCTTTTTTTAGAATAAATATAGATCTCGCTCACATTTGTTTGATCGAGGTAGTATTTACCTCACCGAGCTCTCTTGATGAGCATAGGCGAGTGGAAAAAATGGCATGGCGGAGCCAGGTCCGTCACGGAACGGCACGGCATGCGTGTCAGTTACATGTCGTGACTCGCGTGTCCCGTACCATGCCCATCTTTTGAAACTTTGGCACGGCACGGCAAGGCACGTGAAAGATTTAGTCACAGCACAGCACGACACGTAGTCACGCGAGTCACGTGTAATTAGGACCATTAGATATTTGATTTAATGGTGAATCTTGAATAAACTAACATAAATTATGATTAAATGATCACGCGAGTCAGATATAGTCACGGCACGTTAGGCACGGCGTGACTCACGTGGCGTGACCATTCGCGTGCCGTGACCACCCCTTGACATTTTGGTCACGGCACGAGATCAAAGTCACGACGTGTTAGTCACGGCACGGCACGGCCGGCACGTCGGCACGTTTTTTCCACTCTTAAGCATAGCAAACACTGTCTTTGCTCTAATTAATGAATAATTAAGTTGGGGCGCATAGCATTTTCCATCCTACTTGCATCTAGGCCTCCCAAGTGTTTTTCAACTAAAACAAATTAATTAATACGAATGTCACTATTTAATTAATACGTTTAACGCAGAACCTATACAAGTGGGAAATCACTTCATAAATACTTTTTAGTGAAAAATGCAAATTCAAAGTCGACTTAATAGTTAATAGAGAAAGGAAGAATTATATCTCCGGGTTGGTGTGGTACAGCTACAAGTTGCTGCCACTTGACCAGAGAATCTGATTCAATCTCTTTAGGAAGTTAGAAAAATTATTATTCCTTGTTACTTAGTGGATTTGCCATTATGAAATATTATACTGTATTACTATCGCAGATATACTGAATTCAAGTTCCCGTTGATTATATTTGTTGACATGTTGATGGAACCATCACATAAAACAAAAGGCACCGCTGTTTCAACCAATGAACAAGTACCAAACACACTGCTGATGTGAACTTAATTTATTGATTTAGGATAAACTGCTTAATTAGTATAAATGTGTGTATTACTTTATTTTATTAGAATCGGTTCAAGACCCCCTTTACATTAAAGTTTTTTTTTTTTTACCCCTTTCAGGATTATTTCTTCAGTCAATTTAGCAATGGATTAATTAAAAACAAAGAATTATATTATGTTTAATAGAACCATATATTATTTTGTTTAATCAAAGTCAGTTCAAGACTCCTTTTGCCCGAAATTTTTATTAATACCCTAAAAAAAAATATAGCAAATCTACCCTCCGTATTGAATTTTTTTTTAAAATAACCTAACCGCTACACGTTGGAGCGGTTTGCTCTATTTTTTTTTTTTTTTACAAATGTATAGCTGACCGCCTCACAGTGGAGCGGTTTGCTATAATTTTTTTTTTAGAGATCTTACTATTTCCATCTAATCTGTATATTATATGACACATATCCTAGAGGAGTATATATGATACGTAATCAATTTAAAAAAATATAAACGATCGACAAGAGCTAAGACAGTTATTACAGATAATGATCGTCTGATCCTTTGTAAGGATCGGATTCTGTGCTATTACATCGATCAGATTTTCTAATGGAATGCGCGGTGCCGCACAAGATCCTGTCACATTAGATTACTTCGAAGAGGCATTCTAATTTGCAATCTCATCTTGTTATAGCCTTGTAGGTCTCATAAAAAATGGACACATCAAGACATAATAATCCTAAATCAAATGATACTTCAATTAAAAAATAATTCTCCACAATTTCTAATTCAACGACTAACACATAAATCCAACTTTAACTTGGATCAATCTAAACAAAACTATATATTACCTAGATCCGCACAATATTCAATTGACACACCTTATTGGATCCAGCAAAGATCCAACAGTGATTATGCAAATACTTGAACAGCCGTCAGGCGCCAATTGGAGACGTAAAATTGACAAATACTCCATTAAACATCTTTAAAAAAAATAACAAATTCTATACACACTAAACATCTCTAAAAAAAAATTAATAGCAAAACGCCCCGCTGTGGGGCGGTCAGCTGTACATCTGTAAAAATAAAAATAAAAAAGCAAACCGCCCCCAATGTAGAGCGGTTAGATTATTTTAAAAAAAAATTAATGTGAATGATAGATTTGCTATTTTTTAAAGGTATTAATAAAAATTTCGGCTCTTCTGTGGAGCCAGCTCAAGACCCTTTTACATTAACTTCTCGAATTTTTATCTCTTTGCTATTTACTTTTTCACCTAATTCTTACATAGCCTTAAGTGTTCCACAGGATGTTTTACTTTATCTAAGTCATAATATTGTTTACCACACATATATAGTGTTCGCCTTTTAGAAAGAATGAGAGTCAATTGACTACTGTTAATTTTTTTGTATCGAATTCTTGATTTTTGAGTAACCAACAATTTTAAGACTTTTTTTCAAGCCAACTGTGCTACATCTCCTTTCTCTTACAACAAGCATGTCATTCTCACTGTAACATTTTAATTGAAATGAACAATCCCGAATCTATCTAATATAATCATCTACATACTGCATAAATCTATGTAATTTAATCCTCTGTGAAATGTCTTTCATATGAAAATTTTGCAGTATATTTCACATCTTATACCAGTTTTATTCTCCTAGCACAGTTACTGACAAAATAACGATTGTTGATTTTTTTTTTTTTTTTAAATAGTTTGATGTTAGGATGTTATGGTAAATTTTGATACAATTTGTTTTGACAATTCGGATGAATAATAATGCCTCAAAATCTCTTCACAATGTAGTTGTTTACAAAAGATGGTTTGAGAAAGGATTGGCCAATAATATTTCGATAAGTGTAAACCGATGAGACAATGGGATCAGCTTTTTTAGGTTTAAAGTAATTGGATTATATAAGGCAAGTTTACTTGAAAAATAAATGTCTTATGTGAAAAGGTTGATGATGGATTCTTTCTATTTGAAAAAAATATATATATATATGAAAAAGGCATGATGCTAAAGTGGTTAGTACAACATACCCCCACCAAACAATTTAATACCAAAAAGGAAAATGCAAAGGCTTCCATCTAATTAATTATAGTGTATATCTTGCAAAGGAAATAAGTACCCATTCTGTTAATAGCTAAAAGTGTACCATATGTTGCACTAATTTATATTCATAATATTTTTCCCAACACATAGATATAATTTAATAAATATAATTTTACTGAAAATTTCAATCTTTTAGCTCCCAACTTACCATAATTAATTTATTCCTCACGCGTGACAGAACAAAAAACAGATGTGAATATCTTTTCAACAGAGAATCAGTCTTTAGTCTAATAACAAAGCCAAAGTGGCTTGACCTCCAACTTTTATTCAAAATAAAAAAAATTCAGAAGTATCCAGAATGCATTAGTCCTTTTTAAAATACTAATTAAGTATATATCTTGAATTGGGAGAATTGTGCATTTTAGAATAAAGTACGCATTTTATTCGAAAGAAACATGATATTCCTACTATATATACATGTTATGTTATGCTAATTTTAACTAGGCATGAATCTTAGCCAAATAAATTTGTATGCTATTAAGAATTTCAAATAACTAGACAATTATAAGTATCTATAGTGGCAAAGTTAATGCCATCAGTGTCGCATGTTCGAAATCTGAATAAATTTTTTTTTTGTGAATATTAAATAGTTAAATGACTTGATTTTCAATATGTACTCAAAAAATTATAAGCATCCATATTTACGTAAGTTAGTGTGTTTTCAGGACTTATTAAAGTGCATTAAATTTAGACAAGTATTATACAGTGTTTGTAGATTTTAAAAAATCAGGAAGGATCATTTGACAATGGTTTATTTTTACAATTTTCAATAATAAACGTTAAATTTAAAATCAAATAGTCATAATTTATATTATTCATATATTATATTTATAAACTATGATAATATTTATACATCTTTTTATTATATATCAAGTGACTTAAAATTTCAACAGTTTGAAATTATGATTATTGATGTATCACCAAATGATGCTTAAATTATATGAAATTTGATTGTAAGACTATCTACATGTCCAATAACATGTCTATAAATTTTTTTTTAAGTTCATCGTCAACACGTACTCTTAAAATATATACACATAAACGAGAAAAAGTAACAAAAAATGAGAGTGTACATAAAATGGGAGACTCACATTTAGTGGTTAGAATGGTCGAATAATTGTTCTCTACAAAATAAATAAAATTTGTATCTTGTCGGAGTCTTCACTAAGTGACAACAAAAAAAAAATGAAGATATTCGATTTCTAGAAATAACCAGTTTTTTGTCCTGATTAATAAAATATCACCTACAGACTTTCAACCAAATAAAATAAATAAATGGAGAAGACACGAATCTTTAAAGATGTTTTACATATACTTCTACCAATAGCAATTAAAAAATATAATAATATACGCTTACAATCTGATATCCAACAATTGCCAAGGACAATGGAACACATGGGTATATTGGCCGTTGAAATACCGAGGATTGGGTGGGGTTGGGGAATAAACTCTGCTGTTATTCAACTAGAAAAACAGGGTTCTGTTTTTTTTTTAATTGCAATTATTCAAAAAATTTCATTTGCGTATAGAAACTTTTTTCATGCACAAATCTCAATGAATTAATTTGATGGTTGAGATCAGAAAAACAGAAATCTACTTTTTCATTGGAATAACAGCAGAGTCGTATCCATGGGGTTGGAGAGAGGAGAGGGCATGTATCTTGACAGTTGACAGGGAGATCAGGCTAAATAGAGGAGTAGAACTAGGGTGCTCCTAAGCTCACCAAGCCCTTCCGTGAGCGCGACTCTAAAACCTATCGAATTGACTTCAAACGATGTTCAATCTATATTAAAATATGCTTGGAGACCAAATTTTACATTTTTTGAAATTTTTTTACTATTTATTAAGATGGTTTGAAAATCGCTGTTTTCCAATGGTGCAAAATTTTAATAAAAACAGCGATTTTCAAACCATCTTAATAAATAGTAAAAAAAATTCCAAAAAATGTAAAATTTGGTCTCCAAGCACATTTTAATATAGATTGAACATCTAACGGTTTGAAAATGTCGTTTGAAGTCAATTCGATAGGTTTTAGAGTCGCGCTCACGAAGGGCTTGGTGAGCTTAGGAGCACCCTAGTTCTACTCTAAATAGAGATTTACACTTAGCTGTAGACCTTGTTTATTTATAATCTATATTTCATAAAAGTAATTGAATTGTAACACTTCTCAGTAACTTCACATTTAATAATAGTTGTTAGATCAGCTTTTTTTCTTCTCATTTATCTTGATAAAAAAAATCATATTTCTTCATTAAAAAAATTTATTTGTTGTGCTTAAAATACTATGTAACGTTTTTGTGTTGCTCGGTAAAGATTTCAACGTAGTTAATTGTGTTGTTTAATTAACTTTTTTTTGTAACAATTCGAAAAAAAATATTTATTTATTGTCAAATGTACTACATGTAAATTTTTTCTCATAAAAATCATTAATTTTAAATTTTATTTCAATAGATATTTACTTTTAAATGTGTTTTTTTTAATAATAAATATGTTTTTCAAAAGGAAGTACTAAAATAATTCTATGGATATGTTTGGTTGTAAAACAATAATAGCTAGAATAGTCAAATCAAGAATAACTATTGTTTGTTTTATTAGAATAGTCAAATCTCAAAACTCTTAGGAATATCATATTCTAATAAGACAAAAAGTTTGAATTCACTATTCTAACTATTCTAATCCAACCAAACATTAAATAGGCTATTCCGAATAATCTATTCTCAATCCAACCAAACATATCCAATACAACCGCGGCTAACTTTTCAAAAATAAAAAATAAAAAAACAGAGAAAGGAAAGATAAAGAGATTTTGAAAGGAGAAAGCTACAGCTAACTTCTACAGAACTGAGTTGTAAGTTGTAACTTGAGATTTTAAGATTATAGGAGAACATCATTGTCCCTCTAAGTTTCTATTATTGAGAAAATCAAAAGGCCAAATAAAGAGATAGGCTTTATTCTAGAGTAACAATTGATTACCGTCTCCGACTCTGGTTCCTCACATGCTACTCCAATACTATTTTCAAAATAATTAACGTACGTACAACCGATTTTTTTACTATGAAAGCGATATACCTCGAGGGGATCCGACTCTGCTGCTTTTTTTAGAGAAAAGCAGAATTCTACTTTTCTGATCTTAACCATTCTAAATTTTTCATTCGCGTATCTCGATAAATAAATTTTTTTATGTATAAATCTCAACGAATTTGAATGGTTGAGATCGGAAAAGCAGAACCCTGCTTTTCTCTAAGAAAAACAGCAGTCTGTTCCTCCTCGAGGTTGTGATTCTCCAGAATGCAACTTTCAATGGCTAAATATTACTATCTTAGTACGAAGTTGCTTGTGTTGGCAACTTAGCATCTAAAGTAAGCATTAATCAAACAAAAAATTCCAGTATAAAATAATAATTTCATAAATATAAAATTTGTCTTTTTATTCAACAAAATAACATTGAGAATTTGAGATTAATGTAAATGTAACATTTTCAATCTTAATTACATTTAGAGGTGAATTTTAAGAATAATGTGGAGGCACAATGCCTTCGGGTACCGAGTTCATTTCCACCGAACAACTTTTTTTTTAACATGTCTTAGATAAGGGTGTCAAATGGATACGGTACGGATCATTTAAAAGCATGTTTATATTCATACTCATTTAAAATTAGTTTTACTCATACTCTACCATTATCCATTATATATTAATGACCCATTATATATTAGTTTACACATATTCTACTTATACCCAGTAAGATAACAGGTAATTATATCTCCATTCCATTATTAATCACGTTGGGTGTCCGATCCGCCAACGGCTACGATTGAAAGATTAATTTTTGGATTTAATCTCAGCTCTCCAATCACATAATCTATCTTCTTTTGACTAAATGCATATGTTTTATGTGTAGAAGTTTAAATTTAGCTACAAACATACTCGTCACACATACCGCCACATGATGCATTACAATTAAAATTAAACAAACTCTAAAATTTAGCGATATAATTCTCCGTTTCCTTATTTCTCTCTCTCCAATTGAAATTTGCTATATGGTGGATCACAATGCAAATCAATTTTTTGTTCACTTCCTTATTTCTATACATATTACTGTGATAAATCTAGAATATATTTCTAATTTTGTTTTGTTATGAAAATTTGTCATTTTATATGAGAATTTATTTTTGTTATCTTATCATATATTCCGTTGCAACGCACGGGCACGATACTAGTATGTAATTATTGAATAAATTGATACCATATATAATTTAATCCCAATATATAATATATATATATATGAGTAGGGCTATTGTACTTCGCGAAGTAAAACTTCGTTTTACTTCACGCTCATACACCCATTTCCAAAATCCAAATCGTCGATCCGGCCGTTCAAGTTGTTCTCTATATTGAAATGTGCTTGGAGACCAAATTTTACATTTTTTGGAATTTTTTTACTATTTATTAAGCCACTTTGAAAATCGCTGATCCATTGTGAATAGTAAAAAACAGTAAAAAATTCTGGACCAATGGATCAGCGACTTTCAAAGTGGCTTAATAAATAGTAAACAAATTCCAAAAAATGTAAAATTTGGTCTCCAAGCACATTTCAATATGGAGAACAACTTGAACGGTCGGATCGACGATTTGGATTTTGGAAATGGGTGTATGAGCGTGAAGTAAAATATTGGTTTTACTTCGCGAAGTACAATAGCAAAATTCTATATATATATATATATATGAGGAGGGTTCCAATGCCTCATCTCCTCATACCTCATCCATACCTCATGGTATATATCTCCATTTTCAAAGTCTAAACTATCGATCCGACCGTTCAACATGATATTCATACTAAAATATGCTTGGGGATGAAATTTTATAATTTTTGCAATTTTTTTACTATTTTTTAAGATAGGTACAAAATCACTGTATCTGGACCATTCAAAAAACAGTGATTTTGTACCTATCTTAAAAAATAGTAAAAAAATTGCAAAAATTATAAAATTTCATCCCCAAGCATATTTTAGTATGAATATCATGTTGAACGGTCGTATCGATAGTTTAGACTTTGAAAATTGAGATATATAACATGAGGTATGGATGAGGTATGAGGAGATGAGGCATTGGAACCCTACTCATATATAATATATACAAGGAGGGATCCACTTACAACATTTGTAAGATATAATATCTTAAAACAATTTGGTTTTGTGATTTTCAAAGTCCAAACAGTCGATCCAAACTGTTCAACATGATCTCTGTAAAATGTGTTTGGAGATCAAATTTTATATTTTTTTTATTTTTTTACTATTTATTAAGTATTTTATAAAATTGTTATTTTTCAGTTGTCAAAAATTGTCTAAAAACAACAATTTTGTAAAGTACTTAATAAATAGTAAAAAAAATTAAAAAAAATGAAAAATTTGATCTCCAAGCACATTTTAATATAGAGATCATGTTGAACGGTTTGGATCGACTATTTGGACTTTTAAAATTGCAAAACCGAATTGTTATAAGATGTTGTAACTTACAAATGTTGTAAGTGGATCCCTCCTCTATATATATCGTGTGATGTGCTCACCAAGAGGATTTGGTGAGCACAACTCTAAAAATCAATCGGATTGACTTCAAACAACGAATCAAAACCGTTGAAACCGATATATTTCACGAGTGATGTGTGTACATACAAAATTTTAAAAATTTTGAATTTGTTTAGTACAAAGTCAAGTAGTAAAAAAATACAATTGTATGAGTTATTTAATAGTGAAAAAGTTCTAAAAAAATATATAAACTTTGGCCTCCAAGAACATGTTGAGCACTTCTGATTAACTGTTTGAACTTTAAAATTGCAAAAACCACTTAGTTGGACGAAGGCCTCTATCCAAACGCTTGGACGCTCATATACTATAAAAAAAGAAATGGTAAAATATCGATCTTTGATGTTAATTTTTAAATGAGGTTTTTTTACCCCTGTGATCACATCACAGTTTATAATTGGAGGTAAAAACAATTGGTTCTTTATGTCAGTAAAACTGTGATTTAAGTTTATAATAACTAATGAGTGAGGCTATGGTACTTCGGCTAGTGTACTATGGCTAGTGTACTACGGCTCAATATGGTACTTTTTAAAATCCTAACGGTTGATCTGAACCGTTCAATGTGATATACATATGAATATGTACTTGCAAACTAAATTTTATATTTTTTCAAATTTTTTACTATTTTTTTAGATGGGTAGAATTTTAATGGTCCAGAATTTGTATAAAACACTGAAAATTCTATCTATCTAAAAAAAATAGTAAAAAAATTCAAAAAAAATATAAAATTTAGTTTGCAAGTACATATTCATATGGATATCACATTGAATGGTTCGGATCGACCGTTAGGATTTTAAAAAGTACCATATTGGGCCGTAGTACACTAGCCATAGTACAGTAGCTGAAGTTCCATAGCCTCACTCATAACTAATCGCTCATATACTAAAAAAAATCTTTTATGTTAATTTTGGAATGAGGCTTTTTTTACCCTGGCCTGCTGATCATATCCCAGCAGGAGCATATAGGGAGATCGCTAGGAAAAAGATGGCCTGTGAGTCAAACCTTTTGTGGATTTCCCAACAGAGGAAGTTTTTGATGCACATGGAACCAAATTCCTTAGCATGCGATGCTCCCACCATGGCCACAAAGAGTTGACTTTGGAATATAAATTATACTAATATCTTTTCATTAGTGGAGCCTCCTTTCTTCACCTTTTTCTCTAGTCATAAGCCCAACAGTGGTCACCTCGGTTCAAAGAACTCAACTAAGTAACTAACAATAACTTCTTTTATAGATGAGACCACCTCTTTCTTTCCCTTGCTCTTCTCCCCTCAACTATGAGTACTAAATGTACCTGTCATGTTAACACCTCAAACAATATTCATCTCTTTATGCCAAGAGGATATATAGAGTGAATAATGAAGGTGAAGAGCAAGATTTGGTCAGCGCTAGGTTCATTCATGGATCATGCCATGATCACCAAACCCTCAGCAGCCGACCGTGCAACTCTGACCAACATAGAAGCAGCCATCGACCGGTGCACCGATTTACATGACACAGTTTTTGATGAGAGATACGTGCACGAGATACTATTTTTAGTTTCAAATGCACCCGGGTCGATCACCTTCCTTTCGAGAAGGATCTCTTCCCGTCTTGAAAGCACAAGAGAGCCGGTAAGAACCCTAAAAACCCTTCTATTAATCCACCGTCTCCTTCGTGGTGGTGACCGTTATTTTGAGCAAGACTTGCGCAACCTTTGGTCATCTCAAGACCTTAAACTAGATCCCTCATGGTTGCTGGACTATAGCGATGAAAGTTATTCATTGGTTCGTTGCTATTCATCATTCCTTGAAGAGAGAATAAGCTGGGCCATCAGTCAGTCTGGCAATCTCGAGCCGGTAAGAACGCCTTTCATGGAATTAGGGTTCCAATCATACAACGATGAAATGGTGGAGTTGCTGTGTTTTAAACTCTCCAAATGCCAAACCCTTCTCCATCGTGTCATGGATTGCTTTCCGCTAAATTCAAGTTTAGACAGTCCGGTTGCTCGGTCTGTAATCGGTATAGTCTTAAGGGAAAGCTTTCGGGTTTACGAGGGTTATACAGAGGGGTTAGACTGTCTTATGCAATCACCTTTTGAAAATGCCAGTAAACCTTTGAGATCTTTGGTTAACGAGATACTTAAAAAATCATGCATTCAAACACCCCAAATCCAAGAATTCTACCAAAAATGTAAGAGAACCCATGTTGGTAAGGCTCTGGACTATCCATTTGTGAAAATTGTTAATCCAAGTCATATACCATCGGTAGAGAATTTATTGGCAAACAAGGATCAAATACTAGAGAAAGGCGAAACTGCAACAGAGGAAATCCCAATTGTAGAGAACAAGAACTCGTTTAACTTGTTCCCTGGAAAGTTGGAAACAACAATAAGCACAGTTTGGGTTGAGTTTGATGAAGAAACAATAGATTATATGTAGCCAGCAAGTATTGGTGTCTTTGATTCAACAGTGTTTTTGAGTTGTTAGTGATTCCTAATGGAAAAGGGATCTAACAATTTGGGGATTTGCATGGTTTTGTGTCTTATTTTTGTTTTCCTTTTGTTTCCTTTTCATTAACTTAGCTTGCCATTTGTAACATGCCGTTTGTGTTTTTGGTTTGTTCTGCTACATATTTTGTTATTCTTTATTTTACAATTAAAATGATGTAATTTGATTAATAAATTAATGGGAAATTTGTCAGAATTAATTAGTATTCTTTCTCCATATGTATTTTATTTAATTTGCTGTTTTGGATATATACATTGCTACCTTAATATATATATATATAGAGATGGGCTATGGTGCATTGCAATGCATAGGCACCCTTGTGCATTGGATCATAAATTACCGATTCAAAGTCCAAATGGCCGATCCAAACCGTTCATCTTGTTCTCCATATTAATATGTGCTTGGAGACCAAATTTTACATTTTTGGAATTTTTTTACTATTTATTAAGTTACTTTGAAAATCGCTGATCCAATGGTCACAGCTCCGAAACAGTGAAAAATTCTGGACCAATGGATCAGCGATTTTCAAAGTGGCTTAATAAATAGTAAAAAAAAATCCAAAAAATGTAAAATTTGGTCTCCAAGCATATATATATATAGAGATGGGCTATGGTGCATTGCAATGCATAGGCACCCTTGTGCATTGGACCATAAATCACCGATTCAAAGTCCAAATGGCCGATCCAAACCGTTCATCTTGTTCTCCATATTAATATGTACTTGGAGACCAAATTTTACATTTTTTGGATTTTTTTTACTATTTATTAATCCACTTTGAAAATCGCTGATCCAATGGTCACAGCTCCGAAACAGTGAAAAATTCTGGACCAATGGATCAGCGATTTTCAAAGTGGCTTAATAAATAGTAAAAAAAATCCAAAAAATGTAAAATTTGGTCTCCAAGCACATATTAATATGGAGAACAAGATGAACGGTTTGGATCGGTCATTTGGACTTTGAATGGGTGATTTATGGTCCAATGCACAAGGGTGCCTATGCATTGCAATGCACCATAGCCCATCTCTCTCTCTCTCTATATATATATATATATATATATAGAGATGGACTTAGCTACTTCATGGAGTAAAACGACTTTGTACTCCACGCCATATCTTCATTTTCAAAGTTCAAATAGTCGATTCGAACCTTCCAACATGTTCTCCATATTGAAATGTACTTGGAGACCAAATTTTATATTTTTTGGAATATTTTTACTATTTATTAAGCCACTTTGAAAATCTGAAAATCCTTATGAACAGTAAAAAACAGTAAAAAATTCTGGACCGCCGGATCAGTGATTTTCCAAGTGGCTTAATAAATAGTAAAAAAATTCCAAAAAATGTAAAATTTGGTCTCCAAGCACATATCAATATGGAGAACAACTTGAGCGGTTCGGATCGGTCGTTTGGATTTTCAAAATGGAAATAATGAGGCGTGGAGCACCAAGTCGTTTTACTCCATGAAGTAGCTAAGCCCAGCACTATATATATATATATAGTGCTGGGCTTAGCTAAGCCATGGTGTAAAACGACTTGGTGCTCCACGCCTCATTATTTTCATTTTGAAAATCCAAACGACCGATCCGAACCGCTCAAGTTGTTCTCCATATTGATATGTGCTTGGAGACCAAATTTTACATTTTTTGGAATTTTTTTACTATTTATTAAGCCACTTGGAAAATCACTGATCCGGCGGTCCAGAATTTTTTACTGTTTTTTACTGTTCATAAGGATTTTCAGATTTTCAAAGTGGCTTAATAAATAGTAAAAAAATTCCAAAAAATATAAAATTTGGTCTCCAAGCACATTTCAATATGGAGAACATGTTGGAAGGTTCGAATCGACTATTTGAACTTTGAAAATGAAGATATGGCGTGGAGTACCAAGTCGTTTTACTCCATGGAGTAGCCTAGTCGGACTCTATATATATATATATATATAGAGTGGCTAATATCAAAACGTTTGTTCCTAAGCCCTTGTGCAACCAAGTCGTTTTCGGATTTTCAAAGTCCAAACGGTCGATCCAAACCATTAAATGTGATCTCTATATTAAAATCTGCTTGGAGACCAAATTTAACATTTTTTGGAATTTTTTTACTATTTATTAAGCCACTTTGAAAATTGCTGATTCATGGTCCAGAATTTGGTTGCACTGTTTTTACTGTTCATCCGGATCAGCAATTTTCAAAGTGGCTTAATAAATAGTAAAAAAATTCCAAAAAATGTAAAATTTGGTCTCCAAGCACATTTTAATATGGATTGAACATCTAACGGTTTGGATCGATCGTTTGGACTTTGAAATCCGAAAATGACTTGGTTGCACGAGGGCTTAGGAACAAACGTTTTGATATTAGCCACTCTATATGTGTGTGTGTGTGTGTGTAAAGAGAGAGGGAGACAAAATTGCACTATTATACAAACACTAGGGTTGTTTTTCAGAAATTCGAAAAAAAAATATCTATTTCAAAAAAAAAAATTATAAGCATCTTTTCAAAATGATAAAATTATGTATAGTGAAAATAACACGAAAAGTTGCAAAAATAAAATCTGCAGAAGAATACAAAAATGTTGTATTACATTAAGAGTTGACAACATGAATGGTGTGCATAGCTATGGAGTTGGAGTCTTGGAGACTCAACATGTTTATGTAATTTATAATTTGTATTTCATAAAAAGCAAAAAACAATCCAGGTAATATTTTTTTCATGTTTGAACGGTCAATTCAAGTCGTGATATACACAAAAAAAAAAATTTAAAAGTTTTTACTATCTTTTCGAATTGTAATTTCTTCATACTGTTCACTATTTTTTATTTAAACAAAAATTAAATCAATTTAATTCCTTACAAAATTTGAACTTTCTTATTATAAAATTTACTAAACCAAAAAAAAATTGCTACCATTTCATATATTATGAATATGTAATTCAAGTGGAGTGAGGCTATGGTAATATGCATATTACACACTAGCCCGCGCTATGAATTCATATCTTGGTTTTTAAAATTCAAACAGTCAATCTGAACCGTTTAACATGATCTTCGTATGATACTGTACTTTATGACCAAATTATATATTTTTTTAGAATATTTTTACTATATTTTTAGAAAGGTAGAAAATCACTTGATTTGAAAATTCTAGACCCTTCAAAAACAGTGATTTTATATCTATTTAAAAAAATAGTAAAAAAAAATATATAATATTTGATATACAAGTACATTTTCATACGAAGAATCATGTTTAACGGTTGGAATCGACTGTTTAAACTTTAAAAATAGTCCTATCGTAATATACCATGGCCTCACTCATTCAAGTGTATATATTTTTTACAAGAAAATTTTATTTTTCACAAAATAAAAGAAGTCATAAATAATAAAAACCAAATTATATCAATATAAATCTCCAATATTGTTTGAATAATTATTTGAGTACCCTCAACATCTCCGCACCTTATTTAGAAAAATTATTATTATAGTCCCCACTAATTATTATTCTAAAATCTCTGCAGCACTATTCCTCTATGGTACCCATTTTTCAGTCTCCTCACTCGTTCCCGCGTCAACCTTCATAGGTATAAATACTTGGAAGATAAGACACTTGAAAAATAAGATATTAATATTTTGATGCGTAACTTGTTATGATCATCCTTTTCTAGTCCCTCAATCGTCCTCGCATCAACCTTCCTCTAATGAAGTAGTGGGGATCCCGTATCACTGCATCAACATTTTCCAATTTTCCCCGCGTTAACCTTTCTCTAACAAAAATAGTTGACCACATAGGTATAAATACTTCAGTGCATAGATATAAATACTTGCAGTACTTGATATTAATACTTTCAGACGTCATCCAATGTCATATGTAAAAAATACTTGCAAGTATAAGTATAAATACTAGCACAACGAGGTATAAAAACTTGTAACGACGAGTCCGAAAGTACGTTATCATGGTTCTCATTTGAAAGAGAAAATTACGTAGAAGACGTTCATAATTTTAGATTTACAAAAATTCTCACAGATCGTCAGAAATATGGACAAGATTGAACGGAGAAAAAAAATCACCTCTAAAACGTGTATGGTCCCCCCATGTAGTTTGATTGATCCCCCACACGTATTTATGGTGCAGGTACGTTTCAAAGATTTGGTTGGAGAGACAATTATTTACGTAAAAATTGTTCACCTCATAAGTATAAATATTTTTGTGCATAGGTATAAATACTTTCTTGCATAGGTATTAATACTTTAAAAACAAAAATTAAGTGCTGGAGTTTCTACAACCCAAGTAATTATGGCAGTTATAATGCGAATATAGTGCGAGTACTGTAGCGCGGATAGTGTTATCGGCTCTCATATTATTATGGTTGTTTAGTATCCTAAATGAAACATTCCATAGTAAATTAGTTGTTGTAAGATAAATATCACGGATTTGTATAAGTCGGGGAATGATTGTCAAAATTTAAATTTACGAACCTATCTGCCATGTAGCAAAAGTTTGGGTACGTGTGGTATTAAAATCATATTTATTTCATAATTATTTTTAGAGTTTGATTAGCAGTGTGATCTTTTCTGTTATTTATCATTCAATTAGAATGGAATCAATTGAACCTTACTTTTTCTTTAAAAAATTTGTATTTGTTAATAGTTTTATATATAATCTAAAGTAAAATATCACATATACTATAAATTGACCCCAATCTCAGTATACAAATTTTATATGATTAATTTTCAATATATATTTAACTCCATAAATCGTAAGTCTAACTCTGCCTTTACTTTCAATTATTTCTTTATTTTTTTCAGTCCACTAACATTTATCTAAGTTAACCTCTGTTAATGTAAGATGTATACACTGTTCAGACAGGGGCGGACCCAGGTGTATTCAGGGGGGCAGCTGCCTCCCCCCCTCCCCCTCCTTAGATTTTGAGTTTTAGTGGAGATTTAGTAGTTCCGACCGACTTTGGCCTCCTTGGAATTTTTTTTGCCTCCCTCTGGACGTTTGATTTGTAATTTAGATTAAATTTAGAGTTAAAATTTGAAATAAATTTGTTGAATTTTGATTAGTAATTAGAATTATAAGTCAAAGCATCAGAAATTACAAGTCAAAGCATTAGAAAGTATAAGTTAAAGTATTGTTTTTATCGAGTACCCAATTGGTTAATGAATTTAAACCCGATTCGATATTTTTTTTGCCCCCTGACAAAAATCCTGAATCCACCCCTGCGTTCAGATATATGTAAATTGTAAATAAAACATGTGTGGTTGTTTATTTCACATAAAATAATCATATTTTTATCTGGATTTGTCTTTTTAGAAAACTCTCACGTCGTTTTAAAAGGTAAAAAGATAATAAAGTTATTTATATACTGAAAAAGTATATAAAGGAAGTATTTTACGGTATGTACCCCAAACATCTCTCCAGCTACATGTTTTCTCTTTTATTTTGGAATTCTCGGATTGTGGGTTGAATAAATAAATGTTATGTAATTTTATTTTATAAGGGTGCAAATAGTATTGTTTCTTGCAAAAATTAAAAATTTAAAAGGAACAAAAATGCTTTGTTTTTAATTTATAACAAATATAACAAAAGAACAAAAATGATAGATAATGTCTCCCATGTAATAATATACTATCTTAATAACAAATCTTTCAAAGAAATTTGATTTCCTTTCCCCTCACAGTTAATTTTCCAACAAAGCTGATCAGTTCTATATCGTTAAAAAAAAAAATTTATTTTCTGCTAGAAATATATAAAAAAGAAAATATCCATAAATAATAAATCATTGATTCGAATGCAAATTCGGTGCACTATAGTTGGTCAGAGAGCAACAACACGTGTTTTTGGTCAAAAAAACCTTTAAATATTCTCACTAATGATCCAATTTCATAATTAATTATGAGGAGGTTTCAAATGCCTTCATTTTTTGTGTCTCTATCGTGCCTTTATTTTTTAAAACTTTAATAACTCAAAATTTAAAACTTAAAAGGTCAAAATAAAACTGTTAGATATGATCTATGTTATTTTCTCTCTGTGCTCATAAAAAATTATCACATTTTGATTTTGTTTTTATGTGAATTAATAAGTTGAAAAATCAACGTCTAGAAATTATCCAAATTAGTACGTTTTTTACAAGCTCTTGATGACAACCAAAACAAAATTAAAATGCCATAATTTTTTACACATGCATAGATAAAATGATATAGATCATATCCAACGGTTTTATTTTGACTTTTGAGCTTTAAATTTTGATTTATTAAAGTTTTTATAAATAGAGACACTATGAAGGCACAAACAATAGAGGCATTTGAACCCTCGTAACTAATTATATCTAATCAATAATGCAAAATATCACCTAGTTCTCACAAAACATTCCCATCTGCTTAGGTGGAATGTGACGCGCCATCTCACCAACCAAATCATGTGCGATTGATAACAAATATAACAAAAGAACAAAAAGTAAACATAGCAGATGTAGACGTCTGTTTGCCCAATATAGGCATTGGTATTTTTCCAAAAACCGGTTTGAATGCTTTCATAAGAAGTGTTTTTAATTGTGGTTTTGTTCATTCATGCAGAAGCATATTGCATATGCGGTATGCGACTACATATGCAGATTATAATACGGAAATACATGTACAATTTTACTATGAGTTGTTATAAAAATATACATAAAATAAAACTGATTTATAATACAATGGTATTTTAGCCTAGTGATTTGTGTTTATTACCACATTCCCATAGGTTATGAGTTCAAGCCTCCTCTAAAGTTTTATTTTTATGGGCCTTTTTCGGATTTGGATGCAACAGCATGGACCGCATATGCAGCCCGCATATCTGCATATACGGACGACATATTCGCATATGTAGAACACATATTCAAAACCGCATAAGAGAGACTGGATGAAATTTTGGATACGGTTGTCGGCTACCGACTGCATACGCATATGCGGTTGCATATGCAGTCTGTGCGGACGCATTTAAAAACATTGTTCATAAGTCAAATACATAGCTATTAACCCAGAGGCAGAGTGAAGAAGATTGAATGGGGTCAATTGACCTCCATTTTTTTTTAAAAAAAAATTGTTTGTATGTAAGTATGATTTTCTATATAATTTATAGTAAAATATTATGTACTGTAAAATTGATTCTCATTCTCTGCTGAAAAATTTTATATGATTGACTCCTATATATATTTGATCCTCATAATTCAAAAGTCTGACTCTACACCTGACCGCTGTAAAAGAATATGTTTCCTCTCACTTCACACGGAAATGTCAAACGAAATATAAAATATAAGAAGATAAATGTACCAACTAATTAAGTTAAATCATATTTTCATATAGATTAATTTATTTTATATTTACTCTATATAGAGTTTATTGTCATAGACAAAAATTTATTTTTCAATTTCACTCACCTTCAAACATATTAATTTAAACAACTTAATCTTCTTTAAATTTAAGTAGCAACCAAACCAAATACGATCTAATGCAAAAAATTTAAATTTTCAAATTAATTTAGTATAAAGTCAAGCGTCAAAATTAGAAGGTTTATAAATTAATTTTAATGCATTCATTTTTTAAATGATTTTTGACCACTTGACTCTATACAAAATTAATTCGAAAATTTAAAATTTTTGCATGTAAACACATCAATCATAGGGTAAACGGGTTTCAACGGTTCGGATTCGTCATTTAAAGTCAATTCAATAAATTTTAGAGTTGAGTTCACAAAAAGAATTATTGAACTTAGAAACACCCTAGTTCTACTCATCAAACTAAATCTTTACTTCCAAATTATAACATAGTTCAGCAATAATTCCAAAATAATATACACGCAGCAGTGATATATAAAGCTTTCACCAAACAAAACAACTTGCAGTATTATGAGAAGTTACAACTAAATAGTTTTTATTGAGTTAAATAAAAAATGTCATAGAAAATCAATTATTTGCTACAAAATTCAGATCCTGGCGATATATTATCACTGTATATATTAAAGGAGCTTGATAATTGTCCCCCAAACAAATCTCCGAACCCCCTAAGTATTTAATATCTAACTTTTATTTTCAGCGCTCATATCCAAGCTTTTAAAGCTCTGTTTGTAACATTTAACAATTCTACTCGCAAGCTTTTAAACCTCTATCGACAATCATTTAAATTCTAAATGTGAGTAGTTTTTACAACTAACTACTTTTGTCTTCAAGCCAAAAAAAAAAAATTCCTTCCACTCACTTTTTTTTCCTCTAATCATTCTCGTCAATTTTTCCGATGATCAGTGATGAATTTTGCAAATATAAAAATACGAACGCTTTATACTCTATTTTTCTTTCAAATGAGATCTATGAAGAAATACTTTTGAGTTATTTTTCAAATCGTTATTTTTTTTTAAAGTAAAGCCCATGAGCACTTTAAATTCTCAAGCTTTTAAACTCAGTCTACAACCTTATAAACCTGACATGAAAAGTATTTAAAATATTTCATTCTACAGTCAAGCATTTAAGCTCATATCAAATTTATAGATTTTTTTTATTTTTTTTACAGCTGGCACTTTTGACCACGACGACCTCCTAGAAGGTCCATAGCACCTTTTGGAGTGAATATTTTAAACCATTTAAATCTGATGTCTACTACGTTTAAGTGTTTAAACATAAAATCTAAGTTCAAAAAAAAAATTACTGCTGGCACTTTTGACCATGACAACCTTTCAGAATGTTGGTATGCCTTTTGGAATGCAACTTCTCAACCATTTAAACATCTCATGACTACCATTTGAACTACTATGTTCAAGTATTTAAACATCAAATCTAAGTTAATTTTTTTTTACAGCTAGCACTTTTGATCTCGTCAACTTTCTAGAAGCTCGATGCGCCTCTTGGAACGCCCCAAATAGTTTTTACAATTGACATTTTTTACCACGACAACCTTCTAAAAAGTTGGTACGCCTCTTGGAACGCAACTTCTCAACCATTTAAACATCTAATGTCTACCATTTAAACTACTATGTTCAAGCGTTTAAACCTCAAATCTTAGTTATTATTTTTTTACAGCTGACACTTTTGAAAAACGTCAAATATCAACCATTTAAACCTTATAAAGTGAAGCATATAAACCTTACATATAAAATATTTAAACCTAACATATGAACACATAGGTTTTTAGTAGACCATTAGAGCATCTACAATGGGAATTTCTTTTAAATTGCTAATTTGATGTGTTAATTGCTAATATAATTGCTGAGTTGTAGACCGATTTCTAAAAAAACAAATTTGTTTATAAAGCAAACGATTACTTTTGAACATGCTGGTACTATCTCTCTTTTCTATTGACTCTGACCCCTTTGTTTTCTTTCCTATTGGCTCTGACCCAATTTATGGGATGGAGGAGTTAAGAAATTAAAAGGAACTTAAATTTTTAAACAGTGCTTTACAGCTGTTTTTTATTTTTTACGGATTGCTTAGTTGGAGATGCTCTTATATAACAAATAAGCATACATTCGTGGACTACATAAATTATCTCAAATAAGCATACCATTCCACTACATTACTAAAACAAAACACTGTACTAATATACATCACAATTCATAGAAAAATAAAAAATAAAAACATTTCAATTTACCAGTAACATACTTGCATAATTTTTTCAATGTAGAGATACTTTCATCATTACTGAAATTAGTAACAAAAAGTGTGGTTTGATAGTATGTACAAAAAGAACATTTTTTTTGGTGATTCATAGCCCGTAGGCTAATTACAAACATCTAGGCCAATTACAAACATCTTTTAACTAGGAAAATTCACATTAGCAAAGCCATTTCTTTTCCAACTATTCATTTCTCTCTGATTTGCCAGTATGTGCACTACCACAATGCTTCCCTTCTCTTATGTAATATCTAATTTGTAGATTACCTTTACTCTCAGTATACAGCCAATTTGAGCTCAGCTCACTGATATGACATTAAGCCTACCTATAAAGATAAAAAGAATAAAAATATACAAGTGAAGAAAATAATATCACAAGCCATTTTATTGGAAAATTTATTCTAAAGAACTATACCTCACGCCCAGGTGCAAATTCCACAAAAACTCCATAAGGTACAATCGACTTGATTACACTCTTATTATTGCACATTGCACCAATAATTACAATAAATTCATAAAATAGACATTCTCGCAAGACCCCCAAACAAGAACTATTAAGTAAATCATACATTCTCGGGGGCGATTTTTTCGAATGAAGGTGAACTTTCCAGAGGAAGCACAACGCTGTAGAAAGAAGGAGTGAGCTGTGTCGCTGAAAGGTGGGACTCAATTGTCAGCCTCACTGTAGACTGAATTGTAGATGAACAGTACTGTTTTTATCAAGAATTAGAAATATAGATAGATATCGGTTGAATTTACTGGGGAACTGAATAGAGTATGATGGCTTAGGAAGTTAGAACATTTCTCTATATTAAAATTAGTGATTACAAATTGATTTGTCACTTTATAAAATAACAACGACCACAGTAAATAACAACACCTTGCTGGAATTCTTGTAGCTAGGTCTAAGGTCTGTTACTTGCGATAGTAAAACTACTATTTGTGTGTAACTAGCATTTATCTAACAAAAAAGAGAAAATTATCTTGGGGGACCATGTATTTCAAAATGTGAAATATACAAGAGCATCTATTCATTTGATGAAGTGTAGGAATGCTCAATAAATGATCAATTTTTCCCCTCCATATCCATTCGTCAAAGATCAATTTATTTCTTTAATGTGTTAACAATCAGGCCTGCCAGAGAAGTTGGCCCAATAAATGAAAAGTATTTAAGAATAACGCCAATGAGAGTAACAATGAAGTTTGCTTGTGTACAAAACAATGTTAAGCGATTAGTCAGAAAAATCCGTAACAATTTGATCACTGCCAATGACTAATCGGCCAATTAATCGACCTAAACGGCTGTTTTTTACAACACTAGAACAAACTAGAACAAAATAGCATGGCATTGACAAATTAACAACGTGAGTTTAAACAGCAAACGTCTAATGTTTCAATAAAATAATACATAGTGAGATCGAAGAACGTCAGAATAACACCAAGAGTAGAACTGTATGCCAACAGAACATAATTTTACATTGTAGTGATAAATATAGCCTATGCATTTATATACTCAACCTACCCGCTCATTCAAAAAGGCAAGAACAGCTACCCAACAGCCCAAACACACTACAAGCTATTATAGCCCGAGCAAACAATTATCTAACCACAATTATGTCATAGACAGGTCAAAATATAAATTACTAGAAATGCTAAACTTATGCGAACATAAAACCTGTACAAATAGAGATCCAAATTTCTTCCTGAGTCTAAACAACTAAAATAAACACGCTTTTAAGAACACAATTAAGCTCCATAATTAACACAACATCCCTTCAAAGCTGTTTTCTACTACACATCATAATACAGAAACACCTAAAAGCTACAAGAACAACATCAACTAATCCTTAATTAAGCACTACATGAGCGACATAAATCTAAACTACATGGTAAGTCCAATTCCTTTGCAACACTTTTCTCTGGAGCACTTTCTATCCAGGAACTCGCTACACAGTTTGACTAAAGAAACCAAATTCAGAAAAGCTACCATCATCATCACCAACAACTAAACAATATGTCCAAAGAAGACTCCTCTTTTCAAAACAATCACTGAAAACTAAAAAAAACTGCAAAAAGGCAGAAGGATAATAATTTTTGCAAGTCTAGGCATCCTAGCATCTGAAAAATATATCACAATTGTGATTTGAGCAAGGGTCTGTTTCGTGGACCTAGGGACGAAGTTGAGGAAAGAGAATTGTTTTCAGCTGCGACAAAAGACTTGCAAAAGAACACCTACCTCCTGCCTGCATCCTTTTTTTTTTTTCTTATAACATTTTGAAAAGAGAGAGACTCTACGAGGCATTAAATGATATAACCATCAAGCCCGAGCACGCTTATTGCTGCAACCAGGGCACTTGTACTGCTTAATGTGCTCAGCTCGGGCCGGGGTTATTTTGACACACTTTCCATGGAACCACTTCTCACAAGCGTCACAGCAGATCCAGAACTCATCGCCTGCGTAGTTGTCCCCACAGGCCCCGCACAGGGTGTTCTCGTGCTCATCCTCATTCTCATTCTCTTCCCCCTCCTCGCCTGCAATATTGTCTTCACCTTCATCGCCCTCCTCCTTTGGTGGGGGCGGAGTTGGCTTTGCAGTTCTTGGGGGTGGTGCATCAGACTGACAACATGGGAATAAACAATGTCAATCAAGTTGTTTTATGATCTTGTTATTGACCCTACCTTTTATTACTTTTTCTTTTTGTTTTTTTTTTTACGAACTGACTTCCTTCATTTATCTACCTTCATTTATCTACTTTCTATTGATCCAATCAAGTTGTTTTGAAGTACATGCATTAACAGAAGAGTAAAACCAAATGTTCAACTCACTGAAGTTATTAAAAGGGGCATTCATTGATAAAATATTCATAATTTATCTGAACTCTAATTGGATCCTATGCCACCAAGAATATTTACATGTTGGTTCTGCAAGTTTTATACAATACAAAGTTAGGTGTCATTTGGTTCCGTTCCTATGAATAAGTCAAGCGCAAATATAGTAATTGTAATTAACCTTTAAATACTTGACTGTTATTTATGCAAAAATAAAAATAGCAGTAGAATAAATAGGATGTCTTTAGATATCTAAATAATGCAGAGCTTATTACCTTGGAACCTGATTTAATGTTCTTGATGTTGCTTTTTGGTGTTTTCTCTTTAGTTGGCTTCTTCACAACACCAGTCACAACCTCATAAATTGTTGGAAGGCCATTAATCATCATGAAAAGCCTTTTCCTGCAATGCAGAATATCTTGCTCTCTTGTCATAAACATTTTTATTTAGAGAAAAAAAGTGTTTAACCTGACTTCTCTTTAATTGATGTATTAATCTACGTTGTACAAATACGCATTGAAAAAATATAGCTCTTTACATTTTTCATCTTAATTCAACATTTTCAATTTACTTAAAAGTACCTTCTCTCTCTCTAAACACAGGTTGCTACTTTAGCAATTAATTGTTAATAAAACTGCACTATAGGTGAGTTTTGATGTACAGACAAGCTAGAAACAAATATTTTCATGCATGCATGTGCAGCATCCAATATATGTTGGCACAAATAAAAAGCTACATCCTTCTATGCATTACCTATCCTCTTTGCTGAATCCAAAGCGGGCTCCAAAGTAAAATGAAACCGAGAGTAGCCATGCATCACTATGCACCGCCACAAGAGCCAGCCAATCCTTTTCATCCATCCCATCTCTTGCAAAATTAATTCCCAGTGCTGGTTCGGGCAGTTCGGGCGGTACCTCCTCTGCTGGCAAGTTCACCTCCCATGTCTCATTCGGCAGTCCATACAAGCACAAGTTCTCCTTCTCTGCATCAAGAATATGCCATGTCAGCATTTCACATAATATTTGGTTTGTTCCAAACTTCCAGTACTTGAACCTGAATTGGCAGTAATGCAGTGAGCTTGAAAAAAAGATATGTACAACCACCCATTGTAAAAGGATCAACTTGTCAGATATATTGGAGTGAAGATATTTTGTTCTATTCCTAGAGGCTCCTTTGCAGAGTCAATGATGGACCAACCTCACCATCCCTTATTATTTAAGGCCGCTTTGGTTGATGGTTGCTAGTAGAACCTACACCTCTGCAACTCTGGAAGGGTCTCTACCAGATAATGTAATGTAACACTGAAACTGGATGCCACAATCATTGACCGCGACAATCCCATTTTTTCCAGAAGAGACTTGTGGTAGAAGTCAAGATGGAACAAAAGCAAAGCAAAGATATCTCATATCCATCTTTGCTTAGTAGTCTTCATCATTTCATGAGGGGAAGTTACTCTAATTTACATTTGCACTCGAAATAAATTTGGCTAGTCAATATACTGTACAATTCGAATCGGAGAACATTTAGGAGAATATTTTTACTCTTTAATTTGGTGGGAGTAGTTCTGTTGTACGTGGGCCCCAGCCTCTTATTGATAAAGGAAAAAATAACTCTTGGGAAATTGGGTCAAATGTTTCTGAAGAAGGATCTTATGTGGATTTATTATGTAGCTGGTAATGTGTTTGCTGCCTATTCAAGTAATTCAATATAGCAACTGCCAAAGCAACACAGGCTGAGCCACAGGAACACTGAAAGTATTGCGATGGGGCATTGGATAAGGAAAAAGACAAACGACAAAAAACTCAGAAATTCCATGGCCTTAGGTTGTAAGCGCATTCAATTAGAATTTTGTCATTAAACTAAAATTATAAGGGTATCAACATTAATTTCACGATTACTAGGAACATATCTGTAAAATTCCTAAAATTATACAAGCGCCCGAAGTAAATTCCTAATAATAGAGAACTAAACACTCGGCAACGAAAAGGAAAGGGAAGACTGAAGAGAAGAAAAGCACCAAAAATTAAAAATTAAAAAGAAAAGAGAAAGTAGCAAAATAAATGTTAATAATAAATGAGACTAAACCTAACCTGGATCGCAGTCCTGATAAAACTTCTCGACATCTGAAAAGCGTCAAAAGACAGGTAAAAGAACAATTTTCAGGAATTAAAAAATAAAGGCGAAATTTTTTCAGAAATTGGGATGAAATCGGAATCAATTTAAAGAAAAACCGATACCAGTAGTGAGGGCTTTGATTATTCCAGCGCGCCTAGCTCTGAAATCCTTGAAAACTTCCTCTGGCGTCCGTGGATTGTACGCTGCGCCGTCCATACTCGGATTTTTTATCGGAATTAGTGAGAGGCGAGTAGGAGAATTGTACAGGAAGCAAAGAGAGAGTCGAATTAGGTTTAGGGTTCTGGAGGAGTTGCTAGAGAGTTTGGAGAAGAAGAAAGGGGGTTATGAAGGGTTTCTTTGTTTTCTCCACTCCTCTCTCTCTCTCTCTCTCTTTTTGAGTGATTTCTCGTTTCGGGTTCTTTTGCGTTCACACCCCCGTAAATACACGTTTTTCGTGGTATACTAGATGTACAGTCCGTTTTTTATTACACTTTTACATGTGCAGGGTCCGAATCTGCTGCGATTCTAAGGGACCGCAGGCTCTGCGATTCTAAATCCAACCATTCAAATGATAAAATCCAGGATCTTTTTGAGAAATCAGTTTTTGTGCACGAATCTCAAAATATATGAACGGTTGAAATTGGAATCGCAGGAACCCTGCGATCCCAGAGGATCGCAGCAGATTTATTTCCTTCCCATGATGCACGGAACTTGAAATGCAAACGAACGGCTGATAATTGTCCGATACTGATCGAGCGCTTCAGATTATGAAGTCATTCCAATACAATGCTACAGCAAAAATCTAAATAACGGTATGCTAATGAGAATTTTTTTTCTAAACCAAAATTAAAAAAAATATTTTTACGAAACCAACATGATTACTTTTTTTTTACAAAAACCATAAGAACCAAAATGTCATTTCGGTCCAAAAATTGTTTTTATTCCGGACCGAAATGGCATTTCGGTCCGGTCCCTTTTTGGATTTTTAGCGGCGGCTCATATGAAAACTTGTGAAACCAGTACAACAGAAAATCCAAAAAGGAAAGTAGACCGAAATGCCATTTCGGTCCGGAATAAAAAAAAATTCTGACCGAAATAGCATTTCTGTTCTTATGGTTTTTGTAAAAAAAAAAAAAGTAATCATGTTGGTTTCGTAAAAAAATAAAATTTTAATTATGGTTTATAAAAAAAATTCTGCTAATGAAGTATTTGAATATTATCCGAAATTTTTATTAATATTCAAAATATTTATTTAATTTCAAAATCTACATCATGTTTGACAAGATTTCGAAACCGCAGATTTATTTTCCGATTTTAGGCCGAATTACCGCAGATTTATTTTCCAGTTTTGGTGTTGAAATTTGTAACATCCTAAAAATTTGAGTTATTATTGCTATTGCTAAGAAGATTCTTTTTTATAATATAATAAAGATTCTATGGTGTAAATGAAACTTAAAATTTGAATATATAATTTCATTTGACCCATCTGATTATTTTGTTTAAATATTTATTCGGCTACCTAAAATAGTTTGGTTATTTATTTTTTTAATTTTATTACAGTTTGAGAAAATACAGCGTTAACAGTTTATTCTTATTCATTAATATTAATTTACACTCTTTCGCTGATGACACTTATATATACAAAGTTAAAATTATTAATTTGCAATTAGATATACATTAACTGACACCCTTCAGCTGCAATTAGATGTGCATTAACTGATCATAACTGCCCCTTTTTAATAAATTCCCAGCCTAACCCCCCCTCTATTTTGTCCCAAACCAAATATCCCCTAAAATTATTTCAATTCTCTGCCACGCGGCCCACGCTCTCTCTCTCGCACCCCAAAAGAAAAAGAAAAAGAAAACCGAAAATAAAAGAAAGGAAGAAAGAAAGCAAGCTTATCGTGACAAACATATTGATATTCGATTTCAATATCCGATTCGAATTCTGACTATGTCTGCAATGATTATGAATTATCGTTGCAAATCCGATTTGAAATTTTGAACATCTCACAATCAGGTAACTGGATTTCTCTATAATTTGTGTTTTCGTTTTGTAGGTTGATTTGGATATTGGTGTTGCATATTGGGTTATGATGACATATTTAACGGGATAGTGGGTCTGAGGTTGGAATTTGATTTGAGGCCGATACACGGGGGCTGCTAGTCGTGATCGGGACCGATAAGCGGGGAATGCTAGTCGCAGTCGGGTTCGATGGTTGAAAATGATGTGACTCATTTTACGGATAATCTAGACCGACGTGCTATCGCCGGTTAAATATGCATGCATAATTTGATATATATTTGTGTGGATTAATTTGGCATGTTTGAATGGTTGTTATATTAAGCCAATTATAGAAAATCACATCGTTAAATAATCGGTTACTGAACTTTTCAAGCTGACTCTGTTTGTTATTTTTGTTTTATTTTTGTTGGCGACATAGGTTAACGGGTCAAGGAAATGTGCAATGATGATGTTATAATCACGCTCTGGATGGTCAAAATCCGGAGTGTGACAGAATTCCAGAATTGGGAAATAAATTTTCGGTTTTGAGTTTTTTTTTAAAACATAAAATGTTATAATTTATTTATTTATTGTATTGAAATATTATAAATATATTATATATTTCTTTGAAAATATATGAAATACTATATAATTTGATTTATTAGAGAGACTGCGACAAAATAACCCGGATCAACATTTTTCAAGCTGGATTTTTCACGGCTATAAGAAAAATTAAAATATTCCTCTGTGTGTTACTGGAAAAAACATAAAAATATTTTGAATCTGAGTTATTGATCCCGGTTCAAAAGTCATTTCTAGGTAAATACAAAAAATATTGTGATCTGGCCTGAAAAATGTTGATCCGAGTTATTTGTCACAGTCTTTCTAATAAATCAAATTATATAGTATTCCATCTATTTTCAAAGAAATATATAATACATTTCTAATATTTCAATACAAAAAATAAATAAATTATTACTTTTTTGTTTTAAAAAAAAAATCAAAACCAGAAATTTATTTCCCAGTTTTGGAATTTCAAAACCAAAACCGGAAATTTATTTTCCGGTCTGGAATTTCAAAACCGGGAAATAAATTTGCAGTTTGAACAGTTTTCAAAATCTTGTCAAATGTGACGTAGATTTTGAAATTTAATATTTTTTTGGATATTAATAAAAATTTCGGGAATATTAATCATCACAAATTATTCAAAAATGAGTGCGCGGCGAGCCAAATCTTACGTGATATTATGCAAACCATAATTCTCGATGCTTTAATTTTTGACTGCCTGTGGCCACAGAAATTTGCCGACATTTTTAAAAATATCCTAAGTTAAATAAAGATTAATAAAAATACCCGCATGCCGCAACTTTTATTAAAAATGGCCGGTTCCGCAATTTTTTTTTTTATTAAAGAGGAGAACCGGCCATTTAATGGCCGGTCCCTTATTTATTTTTTATTTTTTTAGAGACAAATAGATCAAATGCTGAAATCTAACATTAATCGAATTTGCTGAAATCGGACACTCGAGCGCCGTTTTATGGCCGTTTGAAGTTTCGTCGTCGTTTTTTCGCCTTCTGAGTGAAGATATCATCCCTATTCATACGTAATTTAGCGTAATTTAATGTATTCTAGTATAATTCTACATAATTATTGTAATTTAGCGTAATTTAGTGTAATTCAGCATAAATTAACATAATTTCAAGTAATTTAGGGTGTTTTAGTATAAATATGCTAATTATATATAAAAAAATATAATCTAGCAAATATTTAAAAATAAATTCAATTTTTTAGTGTTATATTTCAGCATTTTAGCTATTTGTCTCTTAAAAGAAAATTAACATAATTTAAAGTAATCTAGTGTCCCTCAACATAAATTAACATAATTTCAAGTAATTTAGCATATTTTAGTATAAATATGCTATCAAAAAAGTAATCTAACAAATATTTAAAAAAACAATTCGATTTTTTAGTGTAGATTTCAGCATTTTATCTATTTGTTTCTAAAAAAAAAGAAAAAATTAAATGAGGGACCGGTCATTTAATGGTCGGTTCCCTCTTTAATAAAAAAATTTTTTTTGCGGGACCGGCCATTTAATGACCGGTTTGGACATTTTTAATAAAAGTTGCTGCATGCAGACATTTTTATTAATCTTTATTTAACTTAGGGTATTTTTAAAAATGTCGGGAAATTTGTATAGAGTGAGATGAATCGGACTCTTCTTTAATCTGACACGAATCTTAAAGAAGATCTCTCCGGTCTAAATAAGTACCAGATTGAATTTGATTCAGCTGAGATCAAATCTGAACTGTGAAATTATGAGCTCCACAGTACGATACACATATCCTGCCCGCAGTCCATGCATGCGCTGCGCACATTTGAAGTAGTAGTTATTATCAGATTTAGTAGTCAAATTATTTCCATTTTTTTTTTTTTAAAGGATACAAATACATTGAATAGGAATACATATCGAATATTAAATTAATAGGATGCGGATTGCATATTATCAAATACTGCAATTTCTGAGTATATTTTAAATATTAAGATGAAATTATTGCATTTTTCGCAAAAGTACTATATGCGCATATTATATGTGTAATTATAAGGTTAATAACATAAACTTCATTTTACAAGTTTGTTGTTTGGAAATCACATATTTAGCCAACGTTTATAATCATTAATTATCATCTTGTTAATTAAACTACACCATCAATTTATAAAACTCAATAGAAGGTGAAATGCATGGAGGAATGCACTGCAAATAGTGGGATTTATTGTAATTTAGTAATTGGAATATAAAGATTATTAATTGAGTAATAACTAGTAAAATTCTATAATAAATTTCAAAGATTGCAATAATATGATATATGTCTCTTAAACATATATTTCCTATATATAGAGGAGGGATCGGATTATACCGTTTTTTGTGACATCGAATTACATCATCCATTTTTTAAGTTTTCAAAGTCTAAACAGTCGATCCAAACCGTTCAATATGATGGATATATTAAAATGTGCTTGCACATCAAATTTATATTTTTTTTAAATTTTTGTACTATTTATTAAGTACTTTACAAAATCGTTGTTTTCAGACCATTAATTTTTGTACCCATCTTAATAAATAGTAAAAAAATTCAAAAAAAATGTAAAATTTGATCTGCAAGCACATTTTAATACATCTATCATATTGAACGGTTTGGATTGACTGTTTGGACTTTGAAAATGGACAATATCATTCGATGTCACCAAAAAATGGTGTAATCCGATCCCTCCTCTAAAAAGATATTGAAATTATTCGTATTCAAATAATTAATCACTTTATGAACTTCTTAATTAAAGACAATATATTCATTTTCAGACCGCATCATCCATATTCTGTGAATATCTAAATACATATTCGGATATGAGTGAATAAGATCTAAATTTTTTCATGTGTAGCTACAATCATAAAAATAAAAGATGACTGCATGCAGGACGGAACTAGATTTTTAAATTATGGGGATCAAGCACATTGAGTCAATCATATAAATTTTTTCAGCAGAGAATGAGAGACTATTTTACAGCACCATGACATTTTACTCTACATACATAAATAAAAATTTAAGAAAAATATAAATTAATTGACCCACATACCTTCAACTTACATCCATCTCGGACTACATGTAATTGTATGATATAAGTCTAATACTACCACAAGAAATAGTTTTCACAATTATTTTAGACCTACATACCTTATTTTTATTTTAAAAAAAATGTTCATTATACAGACCCCAGCACACATGACTTTTTTTTTCTCCAAAAATAGGGATACGACGTCAGAAATTTGGTGTGTACGTACCCTTCGGGTAAGGAACGGACTCTGTTGCTTTTCTCTAAGAAAAGCAGGGTTCTGCTTTTCCGATCCCAATTATTCAAATTCGTTGAGATTTGTTCATGAAAAAGTTTCTTTAACGAGATACGCGAATGAAAAATTTTGAATGGTTGGGATCGGAAAAGTAGGACCCTGCTTTTCTTAGAGAAAAATAACAGAGTCGGATCGTTCGGGTAATGCCATATATCTTGTTGCATTCTAGATTTGTATGTAGTCGCAATTATTTGTAACAAACCTTTCTTTTGTGACAATTGGTCAGTTGCTAATATATTTGATAATGTTCAGAACAATGCTAGTTTATTTGCTAATGACAGATGGATTAACATTGAACGTAGAGTAGAATCACATAGCTTATAAACTCATAAAAAAAGTCATAAGTTTAATTTCAAAATATATCAGACTGACTTCATACAAAAATTCAAATCTAAACTATTAAAACCAATTTGTTTAAAAGAATTGAATCTAAACAGTTGAAGCCAATTTGGTTTGCAAGTAATGTTTTTATATACAAATTTATAAAATTAATTTAGTTTAAAGTTAAAGATAAAAAAAATATATATATAAATGCATTTAAATTAATAATTTTTTAACCACTTAACACTATACTAAATTAATTCAAAAAAATATATAATATTTGCATATAAATGCATTATTTGTATCAGTGTTCTAAATAGCGCGCTATAGCGTTTTTTTTGGACCCCAAACGCTATGCTATGATATCAAAATGCGCTATTTGCGCTATACAATATGAGTTTTTTTTAAGCAATTTATATGGGTTTTAAATAAAGGTAAAAAAAATCTCAAACCGAAATTGAATTTGTTGCTACTTGCTACAGATAAATCAATTTGAAATTGGGAATAGAAATTGAAATTTGAATAGAAAAAAAGTCCAGACCGAAATTAAAATTTGAATAAAAAAAAAATAGATTATGTCATGAATCATGATGCTTAAGATATTTTTAATAGGAAAAATCGATAGTTTATGATATTGCTATGGATATTTTGAATCGCAATTTGGACTTTGTACGGGTTCGATATGAATATTATAATTTCTTAATTACTTTGGTGTTATTTATTGTTCTATGAGACTTTAGATAATGTTGATATTTAGTACAAATATTGAATATACGAAATGTAAAAAAAAAAACGCTATTTGGAATAGCTTCCGCTATAGCGACGCTATTCGCTATAGCTTTTTTTAGCCGTCCCGCTACGACACTATAAACGCTATTTAGAACCTTGATTCGTACAGTAGTTTGATTTCAACGATCCATATTTATTGGTAGATTTTAAAGCTGAAGAACTTGATGAGTTTAAGAACATACTCTAGTTCTACTCTTGAACACAATATCATTTCTCACTCTCCTCTTCTTCTTTCCCCCCTTTTTCTATTATACTAATTTTTGGAATAACGAAGCCTTTGAATAATAAAATCTATATTTGACAATAATATTCGTGCATAATATTATCACTAGTTTAGTTTTCAATAAATATTGAAGCAAATGGGATTAGTACTATTCAGATTAGTAAAAATGTTATTTTAATTGTACATTTGAAATAATGAATAGCTGTAACTAAGAAAAAAATAGTGTTAATGTGACACTAATGAAATTGAAAGATAAGCAAAATGGAGTCTCAAACGAATTGCCACGGCTTAGAGATGGCAGAAACAACATCAATTTGTCAGATCGGGACTATGTGACAGAAATTCCATAAAGAAAAAAAATTTCTCTCTTCGCACACAAGAATAGTAGTTATTTTAATATTTACAAGGAATAGAGAATTAACATTGTTCTAGCTATTCCGAATAGCAAAAAGTGTTATTTTGATGATTTTGCTATTCCAGATAATAATTATTTTCGGATTAGCTACTATTCTCATCAATTCAAGCATAGAAATAAACTAAAAGGTCTTTGTAAATGCTGTTAATGTTTCCTAACTGTTCTTTAAAAACATTTTAATTATACAGTCTACAGAAAATAAAATAATTACCTTTAAGAACTATTTCACTGACCAACGAATATAGCCATTTCAACAAAGGCCTCTGAATTTTTTTTATAAACCATAATTAAAAAATATATTTTTACGAAATCAACATGATTACTCTTTTTTTTTACAAAAATCATAAGAACCGAAATGACATTTCGGTCCATTGTTTTTTTTTTATTCCGAACTGAAATGATATTTCGGTCCGGTCTCCTTTTTGAATTTTCTGTGGCGGCTCATATGAAAACTTGTGAAACCCGTACCACAGAAAATCTACAAAGGAGATCGGACCGAAATATCATTTCGGTCTGGAAAAAAAAAGTAACGGGCTGAAATGACATTTCGGTTCTTATCGTTTTTGTAAAAAAAATAAAATAATCATGTTGGTTTTGTAAAAAAAAAAAAAAAATTATGGTTTATAAAAAAAATTCAAGGCCTCTCGTCCCATAATTTTAGTCTCCGTATTGGAAAGCTCGAAGCCTCGAAGAAAAAGCATAAACTGAAAGCAAAAGCTCTCCTGGGTACCAACTTGTGTGACGAATCAACCCTCAAACCCCGCCAACGGCGCCAAGCAAATTTTCAAACCAAAAGTAGTCATACATTTTTAGGATAAGAAATCTTCTGTCAGACTGTCATCCAGCAAGAATTTTGGATTTTTTATCATAGTAAACAAAACATACCGATATTTTTATTAATAACCTAAAACAAATGAAAAATATCAAATATAACTCCGATCTGAATTTTTTTTCAAAACTAACCTAACCGCCCCATTATTGGGCGGTTCACTCTACCAACCAAACCGCCCAGTGATTGGGCGGTCTACACGGCCAAGAAAACCGCCCCTCAATCGGGCGGCTAGGCTTTTTTTTTTTTTTTTTTACAGATATGTTAGGATATTTTTTTTAGTAAGATATATTTATAAGATATATATATTTTTTTAAGATATATTAAGACATATTTGTTTTTGTAAATATATTTTCATTAAGATTTATATATTTATAAGATATTTTTTTTTTATAGATATATTAAATACATTTTTTTTGTGTAGATATCTTTTTATTAAGACATATTTACAACATATATTAAGATATATTAAGATATATATTTATGATAAGTTTGTATTATTTTTGTAAGATATATTTTTTATATTGTAATTTTTATATGAAAATGATTTATTTTTTTTTATTGTAATTTTAAATAAAATTTGGTTGAGTTTGGATGCGTCGTCTGATGTTAGAACCGTCGATTCTTTTATAATAATTGTCGATTATACAGCTGTTGTATTGATTGTCGATTTGGCTAACGTGGTAAATATTTTTATGTTGTCAATTTGTGTATATTTAATTGCGCTATGAAAATAACAAAAATGAAGCATACAAAAATAGTTACAAAACTACTAATTAAATCAGTTCACAAATTTAGCGACGACGACCGAACAAATTTAGAAGTCGACGAGTTCTCGATCTGCTTCCAGTCTGTTGTGCGACACTACTACTGCTACCGGATGCCTCTGCATGACTACTACCACTACCTGTTGCCTCCGCAACAACTCTAGCATTTTCTCTTTCGTTGGCTTCGTTGATGGCATCTGCATTCCAGTTCACCAAAAATGGTATGTTATTGAAATCGTAAAATGTAAAATGAATTATAAAATATAAAATGAAATGTACCTGCTCGCTGCCTGTCACAAGTTGAACGGCGAACCTGATGTCCCATTCGCCTACCCTGCATCTGATCCATTGTCATTACAACACGCTTGTGGGGCCTTCTCCCTTTTCTGATATAAAAAGAAGTTCAGTGCATACACAAAGTATTCTCCCTAACCTGATTCATTTTCTGGGGGGGACGATTTTATCTCCAACATAGGCCGGCCACGCATGCTGGTTGGGATAAGAATGGAAGGATGCACCCCAAGTACTTGCAAGGTAAGTGGTACGGTACATGTCGGCGACAAAATCATCCTCACGGAAGTTTCTCACTCGGCACACCGCCATAACATGAGAACAAGGTAGGTGAGCTAGTTGGATTCCTTGGCATGTGCATGTTACAGTATTGTCATCCCCGATATGACAACATACTTGTAAGGCCTTTTAATAAACTCCATAGTCCCATCTGCTCTACGGCTGGTTGGAGCGTACTCGTTCGGAGAGTGAACTTCGAATTCTAAGGTGCGATCCTCATACGGGACAACGGTCATAACTGAACCTTTCTCCCTATGTTTGCGTAATTTTCCCTCCACCCTTGTTGAAAACGTCTGGTTCCTGGCGAGTAATTCTGATGCTTTAACACGGCGGTCAACGAACCATGCATTAAGCTTGTAGAAAGTGTCCTCCACAATGGCTCTGCTTGAAAACAGCATTCAAGGACTCGGACCCATTTGTTGTCATTATTCCCCATCTCCAACCTCTATCTTTTGCTTGAAATATTTTCTCATATGCGGGTGGTTCTTGCAGATCTCTCGAATTATTTTTCCCCACCTTGAGTAAGTACAAATTTGCCTTCGGACAATACTACACAGAAATAAATTTTCAGATTAGAAAACTATAAGTAATTAGTTTATTAAAATTTCATCTAAAATATACATACCTTGGCAAACTCTTAGAACATCTCTTCCAGCCTCCTCGGCTTCTTCCTTCTGCATCCAATTTTAAATGTATCTGCAACTCATTGGTTGAATCTGACATGCTTGTGGAGGTTGTCTGCAACGTGTTGCATACACAGCCTGGGCACACATTCGCCCTGCGCTGTCGACCACCCGAAATCTGTTCGATCAAAGACATATTTGATTCCTTTGTGCTGGTCTGATATGACGCAGAAGAACCTGTTCCCAACCACCTCTCTCCGCAAAAAACTCATAAAAAAGCCCCAATTTTCACCATCCTCCTTCTCGACAATTGCAAATGCCAAAGACAACAACTGGTTTTCGGCATCATATGCACATGCTATCAACAACCTCCCATCGTAACGGCCAGAAAGGAAGCATGCATCTATACTGATAACTGGTCTAATATATGGCACAACTTGAATGCACGGACCAAACGCCCATGCTATGGCCTTGAACAGTATCTCGTCGGGTTCATCGGGATCGGTAACATTCCAACATTCATACTTTGTGCCAGGATTTGTACTTGCTATGGCTTGGAGCAGTGGTGCAAGCAAGTTGTATGAATCCTTCCAACTACCAAACAGTCGACATATCGCAAGTTCACGCCCTCTCCACAACCTGTTGTATTTTGGGGTCACATGGTCGTAAGTGCGTCTCACCGCTCTACCGACCTCCTTAATGCTAATCGACGGTCATCCTTAACATCTCGCTCAATTACATCGGCAATAAGTGATGTCGTAAGTTGTGAATGGTCTGTCCTTGACGACGCAGACTTGCATGTATGTGGGGGTTCACATTTCTTAATTATCCATGACGCCCTCTACCCACAGGGGTTGCATACAGTCGGAACTCACACTGCGATGAGTATTTACAAACAACAACAAACCTTTTTGACTCTCTCTTTTGTATTCTGCACTCCCAGTTGCTGCGGATATGAACTTCATATATTTTCTTCACAAGTTCATCTAGGGTGGTATAAACCTAATCCGGAGCAAGCTCTGAGGTGTAAACGACACGCTTCCCAAAATAGCTTATGTCTGCTTCTTCAAAAATAGTGGTATCGTTGAATGTGGCTACCGGGTGCCTGTCTGTCCGACCTCTAATCGGAAATCTGCCCTACCTGGGTAAATAATCTCCATCACCGTCTTACAAGTGATTAGAATCCCAATCCCCGTCCCAACTATCACCCGAGTTAATTTCACGTTCCGGTATGGCATCAACCCCTTCAGCCTCCAGCATAGCATCTCTCCGGGAAACAATAACAGGTACAAGTATAGGTACGGATGGTGGTACAGAAGGAAATCTGGCTTCTACTACGGGTTGAATAGGAGGTGGAGGTGGTGGTGGTGGTAGGTCGGTGCTATAATCAGTGGTGTAATCAGCAGTATAATCAGTATGAACGGGTGGTGCGTGCGGTTCATACGGTGATACATGACCCAAGTTTTGGTTACCCGAGTGGTCAAAACCCGAGTGCTGCTGCACCGGGCTATCATAACCTGTATGGTCTGTAGAAGGTCCAACCCTGGTCCGATGCATAAACTTTCTGGAATACAACTCCATTATCGGGGTACCCGTAGATTGAAAAGTATTGTAAACACATCTCCAACCATCCTCATTTGTTATTGGATACTTTACATAGTAAGGTCTATCCCGCCCTGCGTCAACCCGAGTAACCAAATCTATGTCATACCGGTTGGGGGTTACACCAATCCTTTCGAATACCATTTGCTTAAGTTCCAGAAATGAGGTGCTTTCATTTATCTCAAAGCCGTGGGTCGGATCTTTCGAGTAATGTACTCCCTCCACACCCACCTCGAACTTCCCGCCCACATATAGTGTAACCAACATTTTATCTACATTAATAAACAAACTTTTATCAGTTACAAAATAATAGTACACAATTAAGTTATTAGTAAACAACAACAATAAAAAAAATATTTAATGAAATTAATTACAAAGATAAAATAAAATAATGAACAGTAATAAACAGTAATAAACAGTAATAAACAGTAATCTACAGTAACGCACAGTAATCTACAATAATCTACAGTAATAAACAGTAATCTACAGTAACGCACAGTAACGCACAGTAATCTACAGTAATAAGCAGTAATCTACAGTACTAAACAGTAATCTACAGTAATACACAGTAATGCACAGTAACGCAAATAATAAACAGTAATATACAGTACTGCATAGTAAAATAAATAATAAAATAATAATAATAAATACTAAAAAAAAAAAAAAAATTACCTGCGGAGAAGAGCGACGAATTCGGGGCGAGGGAGTGTGAGAAGGAGAGGCAGAATGGGCAATTTATAGGGCTGATAGTGAACCGCCCCCCTATGGGGCGGTTTGCTTGGCCGTGTGGACCGCCCAACCATTGGGCGGTTTGGTTGGCAGAGTGGACCGCCCAGTTATTGGGCGGTTAGGTTAGTTTTGAAAAAAAATTCAGATCGGGTTATATTTGACATTTTTCATTTGTTTTAGGTTATTAATAAAAATATCGGCAAAACATAGGAGACTTTAAAGAGTGAGTATACGGTACTATGTATAGCACGATTTGGTCCGTAATACAGATTAATATTTTTGTTTTTAAAATTCCGATCCAAATCGTTCAACATGATTTTCATTTAAATATATACTTACAGACTAAATTTTATATTTTTTAGAATTCTTTTTACTATTTTTAAAGATAGGTAGAAAATCACTCTTTTTGAATGGTCAAGAATTTTCAGATCAAGTGATTTTCTACCTATCTTAAAAAATAGTAAAAGAATTATAAAAAATATAAAATTCAGTCTGCAAGTACATATTCATACGGGGATCATGTTGAACGGTTTGGATCGATCGTTATGATTTTAAAAACAAAAATATTGATCCGTATGACGAACCAACCTGTGATAATTAGGGGCGGATTCAGGATTTTCGTCGGGGGATAAAAAAATATTGAATCGGGTTTAAATCCATTAACTAATTGGGTACTCGATAAAAAATAATATTTTAACTTATATTTTCTGATGCTTTGATTTGTAATTTCTGATGCTCTTAACTTATAATTCTAATTACCAATCAAAATTCAATAAATTTATTTCAATTTTAACTCTAAATTTAACTCGAATTACATATCAAACATCCATAGAGGAGCAAAAAAAATTTCAAGAGGAAACAAAGTCGGTTAGAACCGATAAATCTCCACTAAAACTCAAAATCCAAGAGAAGGCAGCTGCCCCCTCCCTCCCGGATCATGTGGCTTTGCCTCTGCGTGATATGCATAGTACCATAGACTCACTCGACTTTAAATAGCTTCATTTTTAATACTTTTGTTTATATTTTTTTGAATAATAGTGGAAAATATCCACCGATTTCATTAGAAACCATAAAAATCTGATTAGGTATCTAAAATAGATACCCTACACCAGATACAAAAGTTATACATCAAAGTTAACAGAACCACTTATCTAAAAACCGAAAATAACAGCCAAACTAACAACAGCAGCACTAAAACAACAAAAAGGGTATAGCAATACAGGGAACAAAATAAACTAAAGAGATGCTAAGCTATTGCACGCTAATGCCCTTCTTCAACATTACTCCATTCGTTTCCAAACATTTGATTTTGGAGGCTGCCAACTCCAAAATCCCGAGTAGAGAGGTCCTCTGAAACCTGAATGATATCCAGATTGCGATCTTCCTCCAGATTGAGATCTGGGAGGTCCTTAACATCAAAAGGAAGCATCAAGTTTAAAGTAAGTAAAGAGTGTTTAGAACTAGATTGACACCAGAAATTAGCTAAAGAGATGATTTTAGTACCAATGGCTTTGAAAGATAGATGATTAGTGTCATTAAAACAAATACGATTCCTTTCTAACCAAATAGACCAAAGAACTGAGGCTCGTAATAATTCCACTAATAATCTATCTTTTAAGGGAATAGCTGCATCCAGCAACCACAAGTCTTCCAAAGATTGACAGTCAAAGGTGAAGTTATTATGAGAAGCAATCCAAGTCCATATAGTTCTACTATAAGGACAAAGCACAAATAAATGGTCAGTAGTTTCAGGTTGATCACAGAACACACAAGTGGTATCACCGGGCCACCCTTTGGCTGATAAATTAATTTTGGTCAGAATTTTGTTACGTTTGACTAACCACAGAAATATTTTAATTTTCAGGGGTATATGGGATTTCCAAATAGAGGTATAGTCTAAATTATGCATACCACCAAATTCCAGCCAGCTGTAAAAAGAATGTACTGAAAACTGATCATTTTGAGACCATCTCCAAATCAATCTATCATCAATATGATTGGATAAAGAAAAATGGCAAAACCTTTGTTGTAAAGCCAACCACTCAACATGAAAAATACCAGTTAATTGTCTTCTAAAAGTTAAATGTAAGTGAGAATTAGCAAAGGCATCAGCCACAGAAATAAATCTGTGGGTAGCAATAGAAAACAAATTAGGGAATTGATGTTGTAGTGCATGTTCATTATACATCTATCTAACCAAAAAGAAGTAGATTGGCCATTGCCTATCTCTTTATTAAGTCCTAAGTTGATAACTCCATAATCCTTAAGAATTGATCTCCAAAAGGGAGAACAAAAGGAAGGGGAAGTCTTATTACTGTACTTACTGGTAAGGATATCTTTCCATCTACCAGAAACAGAATTATCTAAAAATCTGATCCACCATTTAGCTAGGAGTGCCTTATTCATTAATTTAAGATTTGCAACTCCTAAGCCTCCTTGATCTTTACTTTTACAAACTACATTCCAAGCTACCAATGAATACTTTCTACGAGTAGAGTTGCCTCTATGCCATAAAAATTTCCTTCTAATTTTATCAATTTTGTGTCTGATATTTGCAGGCATTCGATAAATAGACATCCAATATAAAGGGACAGCAGAGAGAACAGAATTTAAGAGTGTGACTCTACCCCCTAATGACAATAAGGAACCTTTCCATCCTTGAAGTTTTTTCTCAACTTTATCAATCAATAATTACCAATCAATATCAGTTAAGGATTTATTATTAATAGGAACACCTAAGTAAGTGAGTGGTAAAGTAGCTACTTTACAACCTAAAACAGAAGCTAAAGCATTACTTTCTTGCTCATTTAAGTTTAAAGGATACATCTCACTTTTTTCATAATTGATTTTTAGACCTGATGCATTTTCAAAAGCAACAAGTAGCCATTTAACATTGGCCAAAATCTCTTTCTCAGCTTTGAGAAAAAGGAGAGTATCATCAGCAAAATGTAAGTTCATTACATTACCTAAATTTGAAAAATTGCCTAAACCATCAACAAACCCCCCTTGGTGAGCTTTAGTTAAGATTTTATTTAGGGCATCAGTTACTAAGATGAAAAGAAAAGGAGATAAGGGATCCCCTTGTCTAACCCCACGTTTGCAAGAAAAATAAGGGCCTAAGGACCCATTCAAATTAACACAAGTTTTACTGCCTTCTAAAGTCAGTTTAATCCAAGTAATAAATTTCTGACCAAATCCCCTAGCATGTAACACTTCCAACAAAAAATCCCAATTAACATGATCAAATGCCTTCTCAAAATCTAGCTTAAATAAGACTCCTTTATATTTTTTAACTTTAACTTGATGAAGGATTTCATGTGCACAAACTACATTATCTAAAATGACCCTACCCTTGATATAAGCAGTTTGAGATGAGTCAATCAAAGAATCCATGACAGTAGCTAATCTATCAGCTAGTAGTTTAGTAATTAATTTATAACTACAATTAATGAGACTAATAGGTCTAAAATTTCTAACAGTAATGGCATCTTCCTTTTTAGGAATTAAACAAATAGCTGCAAGGTTAAATTTAGACACATCCAAAGTATGATCATAAAAAGCAGCAAACAATTTAAACAGATCATTATGAACTACATCCCAAAAGGATTGATAAAATTGAAAGGACATGCCATCTGGACCAGGTGCTTTGGAAGGGTTACATGCAAAAACAACTTTTTTAATTTCCTCTAATGTAAAGGGAGCTTCTAAGAAAGCACATTGATCTTTGTTTAGATTGTCAGAGGGATCCCATAAATCAGATTGTAAAGTCAAAAGTTTAAGAGTAGAGGACCCCATGAGATAATACTTTTGTTTATAATATCTTTAAAGTGGTTAGATAAGATTTATATTATTTTACTTTCAATATCGTTGGGTTAAAACTAACTCGATAAATGAATGTTTAGAAATTCTCCGCATCATTAAATTTTTATAAGATCTTCATGTCAAATTAAATAAATTTGAAATATCACAATATCTTACATGTGTAAAAAAATAATATAAATATATCTAACAATTTCACTTTGATATTTAAGTATACATTGTAAGTTATTGAACTTTAAAAAATAAAATAAACACGATAAAAGCATAAAATTGGTGACATTCAATCCTTCTCCATAAAAAAACGTAGGAACTTCAAAACTAGCTAATATATTCGAAATTTCCATATATAAAAAAGAACGTAAATATTACCGCCGTCCTTATTTTGTTTATTATTTATTTTTGAAACATAGTAGGTCCAAAATCCTATTTACACATTTTAAAAAGTTAAAGATGCTAATAAAAATATTTAAACGTAAAGACCATAACAACTATATAACATGAGGATTCAAATGCACCATAATTTTTGTGCTCCAATATGCTCCACATCCTTTATCTCTATTTTCAAAGTCCGAACAGTCGATCCGAACCACTCAACATGATCTTCATAATAAAATATGCTTGGAGACCAAATTTTATATTTTTTAGAATTTTTTTACTATTTTTTTACATAGGTACAATATCACTTTATCGGATGGTCCAGAATCTCCTTAAAAAAGTGATTTTGTACCTATCTAAAAAAATAGTAAAAAAATGCTAAAAAATATAAAATTTGGTCTCCAAGCATATTTTATTATGAAGATTATGTTGAGCAGTTCGGATCGACTGTTCGGACTTTGAAAATGGAGATAAAGGATGTGGAGCATATTGAAACACAAAAATTATGATGCATTTGAACCCTCCTCATATAACACAAGCATAATAAAAAGACTAGTACAAAACTAAAAACTAGAAAACAAAAAATGTTTCACTCTGGTATTATATTTATAATTTGGGTAATAATTTCACTCGCCTGATAAAAATCGTTTAAATTTCATTCAATATATGGTTCGTCCTTTCCATCGAAACAAAACGAACGATGTATATTTGAAAAGTGAATTATCTACGAAATTTAGAAAAGATATAAATCTCATACTAAATGCGAGCGTCAGGCTTTTTTTTTGGATAGAACTAGACTGAGTCAATGAAAGAGAGATGGAATTTTTTAAACAATAGTTAATACCCATCCTATATTCCGAAATTTTTATTAATAGAAAATAAAATAAATAAATATCGACATTGAATAAGAGTTTCGTGAAAATTCGAGATATAGCAATTCCGTTATAGTCCATAACGTTCAGGGGACGTTATGGACCATCGCGGCCCAGTTAGCGAAATCAAGTTACCGCTAATTAACCAAAATAAACACTGTAGCTGGCCATTATGGTGTATAACGTCTAGCTATAGTTTTTTTTTTTTTTTTTCAAAAAAATTCACAAACAAAGCAGAAAAAAAAAAAAGCACTGTAGCTGGACGTGATGGACAATAACAGCCAGCTAAAGTGTTTTTTGTTAATTAGAGATCATATTTGCTGACCGTGATGGTCTGTAACATCTAACTACAGTACCCTGGACGTTATGAACTATAACAGAATTGCTATATCTCGAATTTTCACGAAACTCTTCTTCAATGTCGATATTATTTATTTTATTTTCTATTAATAAAAATTTCGGTTATATTAAGCGTTGATCGTGCACATCCTACCGATTTAAAATATTATTTTAATTACTTTATGAAGCATGTACTGTGCATCCGAATTGAACCAATACCTAAACGAAACAATTGTACTCACCGCGACATTTAAGTTGAGTTGAACCGACCTACGATTCATCTAATTTGACTCAAATCCAAATTGATTCGAACCTGAGATGACCCACACCACACCAGATACAAATTCCCCACACCACATCTGATACAAATTCCCCACACCACTGAGATATCTCAAACTTTAAATCCCGACCGTTCAAATCCTTTCTGTAAGAATCTCAAAACACAATAATACTTAACTCCGCATTCTGAATAGGCACCAGGAAAATTAAGCCCGACTTGAGATAAACTAAATAGGACCGTTCAAATCTGTTCAAATCCTATGTGGAAAATCCGAACCGTTCAAATCCTTTATGTAAGAATCTCAAAACACAATAATACTGACCCCCGCATTCTGAAAATTTAGCCTGACTTTAGATAAACTGAAAAATTGAGATATCTCAGAAGATAAGGACTCACAAGATACCTTTACAAGAAACTTGACTGGAACCCCAAACCAATCTAAAGCAAATGGTGATACATAGATAATAATTTTTAGCTAACTAATCTAAACTCCCTAACCTATTATTATTACTATACATAATACTCGAACTATGTAGCACATTGTTACATCCACGGTTTCATAATTTTTCAGCTATGCAAGTACTAACAAAGAGACTATACCTGAGAGAACAGAGAATAACACAGTTCCACCATAAAAGTTAACTGGGAGCTAAATCAAACAAATAAACTACAAGAAACCTACGGACTAATGGCTAAGAAACTAATAAGCACATGTTGTTATTTATTTATTTTTGGCTTATACTAAGACAAAATTTGGCCATATATGATGATGCACATATGGCTTTATTTCTTGTCTCCTTAGTATCCCCTCTCGTATTATCTGAAATAATGACTATTCAGACAATGAATGTCCTGCACAAGGAACAAATATATAGCTTGTATTAGATGTAGCAATGAGTGGATTTAGGCCAAGTTCAGCTCAGGTCAGCACGGGTTTGCCAAAATAAGAAAGAAGAAAATTGCAGGCTCAAGTCACACACACCAAATCAAACTGAAGAGTTGGTATTGCCAAATTCACAAAATAAGATTTCTTTGGATACTAAAGTTCTATTTTCATTTTAAGTTTTTCTTGATGAATTTTTTTTGGGTGTTAATAGGACATTTCTTTTTTGTACTTTCAATAGAAGTTCTAATACAGGCTGATAGGAACCTGACAATTTGGGACAGCAAACCTTGACCCAAAAATTGGTTTGATTAGCCAATAATTCCAAACTACCTTGTATGCCTCCTCACTTAACATGACTTCTCCATCTTCTAAAAATGCTCGCCCATTTGGGTTTCAGCAAACCAACTACAGAGCTTCTACCATATTACCTATGCAAAGTCAAAAATATAATGTCAAGAGAACTTTATGATATCAAAAAGACAAGGAAGAAAAGTGACCCTAGCCTCTAACAATCCCTCATTCCCTCCAAACTACCAAATAACTCCTTTACCCCAAATAATGGAGGCACTCACAAGGGATGAGAGCAATTTGAAGTATCTCCAAAAAAAAAAAAAAAAAGTAAAGCAAGACAACATAATCATTTGTAAGAGAATGACGCAAGTAGTGTTTACCGTGTAATAACCCAAACCATACAAGATTAAAATGCTAACAAAAAGACAAAATGGATGGTATCTGGAATATTAAAGAAAATTGAGCAGAATCTAAGCAATATATTCACGCGTTATGATGGTAAATCAATTCTCTCATTTTCCAACATTCTACTCGAATAAAATTTTGGAAAACAAAAGGGCAAAGAATGGTAAAATATACCTTGTTAAATGGAATGTCCCGTTCTTTCCAGATCGAACATCCTGAAGTGCCTTGCACAATGCTGATTTGGCAACCTTATACACCGCCTGGCATGTGGCCCCCTCCTCGGCAAGCCGAATTGCATCTCTACACAAATCGTCCACCCAATTGCTAGCCAGATTCAGATACAATGCATCCCCTTTGGCATTCCTACCCCACCTTTTAAGGTAATAGCCTTCTGGCATCAAGAGTTCGCCAGCAGCTATGAAAACCCTCAAAGCATGGCAGCACAGTATTCCCGTATTTTCAAATCTTAAACAATTGCAGGTTAAATTTTTTTCAGATGGGTTGTAATTAACCATGTGTAAGTTGTTAGTATCATCAAATCTAACAACACGATATTTGCAAATCGGCCCATGCTCTTCTAAATTTTCAGCAAAGAAGCCTGACGATTCAACAAGCTCCTTCTGAAAAATCTCAAAAATAGTTCTCGTGTAAACCTCAGAAGCTTGTTTCTCCATAGGTGATGGGGTTTTCATAATGGGTCGGGCATGTATAGTTAAAGCATCTGCTTGTATTTCCTTTTCGTACTGATACACCATTGCCTTGTCAAATTGAGTGACCAAATCACGCAAGGTGGTGGTGGTTATTGAATTCCTTTGAAAGAACTTTTGCATAGTTTCTGGTTTTATGTCATCAGAAACCTCCCCAAAGAATGTATCCTTTAGAAAAGCTGGGACCCACTTATGCCGTATATTATAAAAAAAACCTAACCAGAAATTCTCAGTCAGATTGTACCGTTCCAAGAGGGACCCCCAGCCAGATTCAAACTGATTAGGGGTTTCAGACCCTTTGACAACACGTTTCAGCTCAGGCTTAAAATCTGGGTTTGAGGCATAGACATCAGAAAGCCTCTCTTTTAAACAACTAAAGATGTCTCTTTGGCAGAACCTGTGTTTGACATCTGGGAAAACCCTAGAAACTGCTGTTTCCATTGGCTCATTATAGCAGGTGGTAATGGAGGTGGGCTTGTGGCAGCTCATGAGAGTGCGCCATGTGTCAAACAGCCATGTGAAGGATTCTTCACTCTCTTCAGTCATGAAAGCACAGCCAAAGACAATCAGTTGCCTGTAGTTAATTGGAAACTAAAACTAGGTTAACAACAGAATTTCTAGTAGTTTGATCCAGCATAGTATTGAACTGCACTGACTGTTATCTTACGGTCCCATATTTGATCAAACATTTCGTAGTTTTCTTTTTCTTCTTCTTCTTCGCCATTAAAAGATTGTTTGGTTTTCGGTTGTACAATGGAGGCAAAGTGAGGCTAAATTGACGAAAATTCAAAGCTAAAGGATTCGCCAGATTAAGGATAAACTTGTCAGGCTATGCTGGATATATTTAAAGCTTAGTCAGTTAAAATTAAACTTATTTGAGGAAAATGGAAGGTGCATCTGGACATCACTAGATTAGGTGTATAACAGCAATCAATAGGAAGCATTGGATCTCCATTTTGAACTGAAGATTACAGATGCATATAATTGGGTTTGAAGAATTGGAACCATAGCAGTACCTTACCATAATGCTCATGTATTGACACAATTCTAGTACCTGTGGTGATTGAAGCCTGTGAAAGCCGCAAATGGGACAGCCCGCTTGTTTCTCTTACAAGTCATATCAAACGAAACAGCATCCCCAAAGTAAGTGTATGCCATGCGTGATCTACAATCTGCCCAGAACAAATTCCCTATACAATTATTGCGATCCAGTTGGACCGCGTAAAAGAAAGCTGGGTTGTCACATTGCATCTTCTTGAAGTATTCTAAAAGGCTTTGCGCAACGCCCCCTCCTGGGCCCAGCCCATTCTGACGTGGCGGTACAGTGTCAGGGCCTGTCAGAAGTGGATCCAATGGCTTCGCTGGGAGCTTCTTCTGAGGAGAGGGGTCTGAAAGGAGGCCCAAAGGGTGACAATGTTCTAATACAAATCTCGAGATGTACCAAGGCCCATTATTCTCACGGCGGTTCACCTAGAATGAGCACTATACATTATTACCTTAGTTAAATGAAACATTCAAGCACACTGATATTGCTATAAACTTACAATTAAATGAAAATGATAGTGCTAATTAATGGGTAAAATTTCACTATTGTTGTGAATCGGTTCACGAGTGTTCTTGTAATAAATTTGTCACAGGCTGTCTCTTTAAATGGATTTTAAATTAGACATATATTACATTTGTCCATAAAGTCTAACATATATGCATAACCCAGCAAAACTGGAAATGTATTATAAACCTCCACTAACAAGAACATCATGGTAGCTTCCTCTCGCTAATTCTTAAAACAAAAATCCTTCATCACTGAGAAGAAGAGAAAAGGTGAGCTAACAGGTACTACGGGCATTCCAGTAAAACAAAAATAGGCATTTGGGTGTTGAATATTGTCTTCGTACTTAGCTAAATAATTGCTAATTCAGATGTTTTACAAAAAACCATGCATGACATTCGGGTGTGCTCCACAAATTCAAAGGGAAGGAAAGGAAAGGGGAGGAGATGGAAGGAGTAAAGGGAAGAACTACCCTCCAATTCGGGGTGTAAAGATTGGAGGGGAACTCTATTCATTTTTGTGTCTTGGTTCCCCTTCCTTTCCCTTGGCTACCCTCCAAAATTTTAGTTTGTGGAGCAAGTAAACCTGCTTGGGCAATCCAGTCACCCCTTCTCTCCCCTCCCCTCCCCTCCCCTCCTCTCCCTTCTTCTGGAGCACACAGGAAAAAATGGAATTGCTTGGTAAACTCATGAATTCATCAAGTAAATTGTCTAAACACCAAAAATCTTCTACAACCATGCCCAAATTTAACATCTGATACACTAATTTACCAATTTATAACCTGGAGCATGGCGTGGCAGCCTTCACGGGAGGAAGTGCGGTTGCGTCTCCTCTTGGTAAGGTCGAAAGGGTCTTTCTTGCTCGGTTGACCCTGGCGGGAGCACACAAACCGCCGCATGATGATGGCGTCGCTGAGCCGGGAAGTAAACGACTTGCTGTTCCTGACCCGGAAACCGACCCGCTCCGCATGAGCGCTGTAGAAGGAGCGCGCCTCCCCAGAAGAGATGAACTCCATGCCGACGCGGGGAAGAAAGGGATCTACGTCGGCGGCGAGGGGCTCATTGTGAGAGGATGAAGGGGTAGGGTCGTCGGATTCGACGGCGGCAGGGAGAGGCGCGTTGGATTGAGGATCGAGTGGGAGTAAGGTGGAAGTGGAGTTGGGGTCGAAAGCCATGTTTAGGGATGGGGTAGTGTCCATGGAGTTAATGGAAGTGGAGTTGGGGTCGAAAGCCATGGATAGAGTTAGATGCAGTTCTTACCTCGGACTTTGGAGATTATTAGAATGGATTTGGAATTGAAATTTATAGATCGGAAGAGTTAAACTGGATGAAAGATTTTAATATTTGATAGTAAATGAAAATCTCAAAAGTTCACTCAATTTACAAAACAAGGGAGAATTTCATATATACCACGTGAAATCACGTATTTACCATCCAAATTTTTATAATTACGTATTTACCATCTAAAAATCTAATAACTCGCATATTTATCCAATATAACTTTAAATATATATATCAAATATACCCAAAACTAAGATTAATTATGCTTAATATTCTTAAAACTATAATTAATCAAGGATTAACCTAGCACCATCTCTTTCTCTCCTTAAATACGTTCTCTAATTAATCAAGGATTAACTTAGCCCAGCACAAGCAACTACCTTCTATTTTCCAACAGGTACATGAGCAACATAACTAGGAATGTGAAAATGTTTCGCTAATTTTAGGATTTCTTTCTAATTTTCAATTCATGTTATTTAGGCTGATAATGCAACTGTTTTATTTATTTTCATCCACAAGTTAAGGTGTGATGTAAGATGTGTAAACTTTTATTTATTTTCCTCCATTTGATGTCAGCATTCCATTGATAAGGAGAAATTTTTAGCGGAGCAGGAGAGGAGGCAATAGAGAACGATAAATTTTAGCGTAGAAAGGAAATATCGCGTCAAAAAGAGAAGAATTATGTGTGTAGAAGGAGAAGGGACTAATTCAAGTATTAAGTATATTCTTTATAATATTAAACTTAATTAATCTCTAATTAATCTAAGATTTTGATTAATTGGGTAAATATGTGAGTTATTAGATTTTTAGATGGTAAATACGTAATTATAGAATTTTGGATGGTAAATACGTAATTTCACAGTTTTTGAGTGGTATATATGAAATTCTCCCTACAAAACAATGTCATTATCTAGCAAAGTGTCTCTTTCAAAATTGAAGCTTCATATCAAAGGAGGAAAAATAGAGGACTCGTAATTTCGTGAGAGAAAATGAACTTTTGAGAGAAAGATCTCTCAAGCGAAGAGAAGGTGAAGAAAAGACAAAGGAGTCTTTGAAACTCACAGCGATTCAGCCACTCGGCACTCGACCCACACTACAGTTACCCCTCTGCCTCTTCGTCTTCCTCTTTAGCCACGACTTTTCCTTCAGCGACAAGGGCAGCTGCGTAATTTCAGTTCGGCGAAATCATTTATCGCCAAATACCTTCATTTTTCCTGTGATTTCGTTGGAGAAAATATCTCCTTTCAAATCCTGTCAAATAAAATCATCTTTCTTCTAAACTTTCATTCCAATCAGAAAACGAGCCAGAATTCCATTTCCATTTCTCATTGAGGGAGAAACGCCTCCTTCCGATCACATGGTTAGGCTCTGATCGGAGAATTCAGTTCCAGAACAATACCCGACCGTGTACCGTGTAGAATGAGACCTGACTTCTGACTCGTCCGTTTCAATATGGCACGAATCTAAACTTCTCAATATTCAAAAGAGATATTAAACTAATTTTGATTCAGCTAGTACTGTTCTACTCCCTCGAATATATGAGAGAATATGAGAGGATATGACTAGTGCATTTGGATCACCCAAGAATAGAGTTAATCTTGGGTTAACTCCACTATTCTCAAACTTTGGTGATCCAAACACAAATTAGCAAATTGGGTTAGCTCAAGAATAGCTCTATTCTACTAACCCATATAAATGGTGGGTTAGCAAGAATAGAGTTAGTGGAGTTAGTGATATTAATAAAATATTAGATTCCTCTCAATTAGAGTTAGTTTAAATATTAAATTAGTATTAAATAAAATATTTAATTAATATTAGATAAATAATATATTAGATTAGATTAGTATTAAATAAAATATTAGTTTAAATAATAAATGTAATATAATATTAATTTAAAATATAGATTATTAATAAATAAATATAATATCAATTAAATTAATATTAAATAAAATGTTAGATTAAATATCATATTGTAGTCATTTAAATATTAAATGTAATATAATATTAATTTTAATATTAGATTAGTATTAAATGTAATATAATATTAATTTTAATATTAGATTAGTATTAAATAAATATAATATCAAATTAGATTAATATTAAATAAAATATTAGATTAAATATATTAGAATATTAGTTTAAATATTAAATGTAATATAATATTAGTTGAAATGGTAAATGTAATATAATATTAGTTTAAATATTAGATTAATATTAAATAAAATTTTAGATTAGTATTAAAAATATTAGTTTAAATGTAATATAATATTAGTTTAAATATAAGATTAGTTTAATTATTATTTTATTAATTTTCTCTATCGCTATTCCAAATATACAATCGAAACGACATTTTTACTAACCCGAATAGTTCAAAGTTAGCGCTATTCTCAAACCACTTGAGTTAGCACTATTCTTAACCACTAACCCAAAAATCGTTATTCTTGCACTAATCCTTGCATGATCCAATATGACTTCGAATGGTGATGATGTTTGATTGTGGAGTAAATAAGATTTTAATTACTTACTCAAGTTTACTTCTCATGTTTTATATCCAAACTCATTTAGTAGTACAATTTATGATTTAAATTAGTTCACCCAGAGAAGTAAAATATTGGAAAATGAATCTCTACTTATGATAGTGGGTTCTACAAATAAAGTAAGTGTGGAGTAACTTAGATTAATTCACCTCTTACTCCATCTTATTTCTCTTTTACTTTTCGTTTGACAACTTAAGTATGAAATAAGAAGCTTATTCCACCTCTTACTCCACGATCAAACATGATATATGAGTTGAGAGATTTCTGGAGGACATAATAAGACGGTAATAATTTCTTTAAATTATAATGATAAATAACATAAAATTTGACTTTCTAACTGGTGGTGAGGGCAATTTTGCTAGGCTCATATATCAATAACTGGTGTTGGGGACAATTTTTTAAGAGTGAGGCTATGGTACTTCGGCTAGTGTACTATGGCTAGTGTACTACGGCTCAATATGGTACTTTTTAAAATCCTAACGGTCGATCCGAACCGTTCAATGTGATATCCATATGAATATGTACTTGCAAACTAAATTTTATTTTTTTTCGAATTTTTTTACTATTTTTTTAGATAGGTAGAATTTTGATGGTCCAGAATTTGTATAAAACACTAAAAATTCTACCTATCTAAAAAAATAGTAAAAAAATTCAAAAATTTATAAAATTTAGTTTGCAAGTACATATTCATATAGATATCATATTGAACGGTTCGGATCGACCGTTAGAATTTTAAAAAGTACCATATTGAGCCATAGTACACTAGCCGATGTACCATAGCCTCACTCATTATTTAAATAAGGTTATATTTGTTCAGATTCTGAGCTTCCAAATATGGGGCTCACACCCTAAGCCGACGAATCGGAAATGAAATTGTCCCGATGAAAGAAATTATTTTTCTTTTTTCATGAAAAGTTCACAGATGCAATTTTCATTACAATTTAACATGCGATAAGATGAATATAAGAGATATAAGAAAATCTATAAAACTATATAAATCACCAAGTGACAAACACAATATAGATCTAGAATTAAATGCACCCGTTTAAATTTTTTCTAAAAGATAATAACAATGTGAATAATTTCTAAGCTGTCTGTACTAAGTATTTTGGCAAGGAGCAATCTTGAGATGTAAATACATGACATGACATGTCGTGCTGTGTCATGTTGTGATTAGTTATACTTTATTTAAATCATGCGTTGTGTTGTGTTGTAAGTTAGAATTTTACATACAGTGGCGTGCCATGACATACCGTGACTTGTACATTTAATAATTTAATCTTTTCATCATTGTTTCACCTATAACTTATACATATTTACATTTGAAATTTCAAAGTATATATTTTTTTGGCAGATTTATAACAAATCAAACACAATTTCTTTTTGTAAAAATATCATATATCTAAATCAACTTAAATCTGTAAAAAAAATGATTTATTTTTTTGAGTTAAGGTTGCAGCTCAAGTTAGAGAAGGAAATACGTGACGTGACGTGACGTGTTCAATGTTTTTTTTTCACGTGACGTGATCAAAATAGTGGCAGACGATCACGTCACGCGAATGGTCACGTCACGCGTAGTCACGCCGTGACTACACGTGACGTGATATGACGTGACGTGATATAACGTGACATAAATTAGTCACATTGAACTTTTTTTTATATTTTAATTTAAATTGTTGAAAATTCAGAAAAAATATATCAAAAAATATGAAAATTATAAAATTTGTAAAATAAGTAAATAATGTTGCAAAAATTAACTAGTAAATAATATTCTAAAAATTGCCAAATTTTTTGGATAAAAGATATTTAAACCCGTTTCATTAAGAAACATAGTTTTTACAAACAGCCACAAAAGAAAAGTCTGAATATACTATGAATATACTACAGAAACATAGCCTAATAGTGCTAATAGGAATATGGACTACTAGAGTTTGTCCTCAAAATATGCTGGAACTGACAAAATATAACAGTACGTGATCACGTGATGTGTTTTATAACGTGACGTGACGTGACGTGACGTGATTAGTTTACGTGACGTGACGTGACGTATAATTTTTGTTAAATATAGTCACGTCACGCAACACGTGAGTCACGTCACGTAATCGACACACGTGACGTGACGTAACGTGACGTGAACGTGACGTAACGTGACGTGAACGTGACGTAACGTGACGTGACTGATCACGCCGTGACAAATTTCCTTCTCTAGCTCAAGTCACCGATTATTTAATATCCACAAAAGATTATCTTTTTCAGATTTCGAACCTATGACTTTCCACACAGATAACATTGCCTTTGCCACCAGATCAAAGACTGATTCTCAAAAAGAAAAAACTGAATTATTAAAAAAACAAAAATTTGATATGAGAAATCTCGAACATTAAATCAACTAAATCTGTAAAAAATATTGGATTATTAAAAACACAAAAACTCCATATGAGAAATCTCGAACTTTAAAAATGATATTATTCGACACTTTTATTCATGAAGAAACAGCCTATATGCAAAATTTTCAAGTATGAAAACTTAGAAAATTTTAACCCACAAGTTTTGTTTTTGAGGAAAAATTAGGGCCAGGTCCTAATTTGTTGTATTAATGGATCAAAGAGTTTTGATACAAAATAAAGTTCCAGTTCGTATCAAAACTCTTTGATCCATTAATACGCAAATCATTTTAACCCACAAGTTTAAATATTAAAAAGTTTGAAATATGCAAATCATTTAATTCCAATTCCGAAAAATGTGACGTGATGAGAGTTTCCTTGTTTTGACTTTGATATTGCAACTAGACAAACAAACATAAACCGAATTTAAAACGGTACCATCTTCAAAATAAACAGCGAACAAGCCCTTACGAACCGACATTTTTATTAATATCCAAAATTAAATAGAAATTATTAATTATACCCAACTTGGCTGGTGTCACACCTCAAACCGGAATTTCCGGATTAAGGTATGATCAGTCCTCGCCTCGTGTTTACTAATTATAAACACGCAAGGCCAAATAATACAAATAATAATATAAATGAATAGCGGAAGCGGAAATAATATAAAATGAAGTATCAGTCATACAATTCATAAATAAACAGAAATATATCAATCCATGCAACTACCACATAACAAAACATGATCTAAAGAAAGAGGTACATGAACTACGATCCCGAGATACAAACAAAAGTCTCGGGACTCGAAAACCCTAACAAAAATCATATAGTCCTACATCAAGTGGCGTGGCCCTCGGGAACAGCTCTTGGCATCCCCAACTGCGGAGCTCCAGTCTCTGTACCTAAAACCCACGAAAGCAACGTGTGGGGTGAGCGACTAATCGCCCAGTATGTGACCCAGGATTATCCCCTTCAGAGATCCTCTACGGTCAAAGCACTTTTAAATATAAACTACGTAAAATTGGTAAACGGTACTTTTAAATGCATGCTATGAATAATATATATAATTATATATATATAAATCCTATTGTATTATCTATTAACGAAAAATACATATAATACTTAAAAGAATATGAATGGCAACCAGAAGAACATGAATAACAACCTGAAGAACATGAAAGACAACCAGTAGAATATGAAAAACAACTACAAAAAGATGAAACACAACTTATAGAACAAGAAATACAACTATTAGAACATGAAAGACAACCAGTAGAAGATGAAAGACAACCACTAAAACATGAAAGACAACCCGTAGAACATGAAAGACAACCAATATAAGATGAAATACAACTAGAAGTAGATAAAAGACAACTAATAGAAGATGAAAGACAACCAAGAGAAGGTGAAAGACAATTAGAAAAATAAGAAATACAACAAGTTAAACATTAAAGACAACCAGTTCAAGAGTAATGACATTAGAAGAAGATGAAATGAAACTAGAAGAAGATGAAACACAACTTGTTGAATATGAAGTAGAAGATGAAAGACATTTACAAGAAGATGAAAGACATACAGTAAAACATGAAAGACAACCAGTACAAGATGAAAGACAACCAGTACAAGATGAAACACAACCAGTAGAAAATGAATGACAACTAGAAGAAGATGAAACACAACTAGTAGAACATGAAAGACAACGAGTAGAAGACAAAAGACAACTAGAAGAAGACGGATGATATTCAGTAGAACATGAATGAAAACAGTACAAGATGAAAAATAACCAGTAGAACATGAAAGACAACCAATACAAGACAAAATACAACCAGGAGTCCATGAAAGACAAGAAGTAGAACATGAAAGACAATTTGTAAAGATGAAATACAATAGAAGAAGATGGAATACAACCTGTACAATATGAAACACAACTAGTAGAACATAAATGACAACCAGTTGAAGATGAAAGACAGAGAAAAATGAAAGACAACTACATGAAAGACTACTAGTAGAAGATGAAAGACATCCAGTAGAACATGAATGACAACCAGTATAATATGAAAGACAACCAGGAGAACATGAAAGACAACCAGTACAAAACGAAATACAACCATGAGTAGGTGAATGACAACTAGTAGAACATGAAATACAACATTTACAAGATGAAATACAACTAATAGAAAACAAAAGACAAGTATAATAAGATGAAAGACAACCAGTAGACCATGAAAGACAAACAATAGAAGTTGAATGACAACCACTAGAACTTGAAAGATAAGATGAAATACAATTAGAAGAAAATGAAAAGCAACCAGTAGAATACGAAAGACAACTAGTAGAATATGAAAGGCAACCAGTAGTACAAGACAAACAACCAGGAGAAGATGAAAGACAACTAGTACAATATTAAAGGCAACAAGAAGAAGATTAAAAACAACCAGTAGAACATGAAAGAGAAGAAGATGAAAAGCAACTAGAAGAAGATAAAAGACAACTAGAAGAAGATGAAATACAACCAGTAGAAGACGAAAGACAACCAGTAGAAAATGAAATAATACTTGATGAAGATGAAACATAACTACTAGAACATGCAGACAACCAGCGCAATACAACTACAAGAAGATGAAACACAGCTAGTAGAACATGAAAGACAATGGGAAGAAGATGAAAGACAACTCCAAGAAGATGAAAGACAATTTGATGAAAATGAAACACAGCTAGTAGAAAATGAAAAACAAATAGAAGAAGACGAAAGACAATCAGTAGAACATTTAAGACAATCAATAGAACATGAAAAACAACTAGAAGAAGATCAAACACAACAAGTGGAACATTAGAGACAACATGTAGAAGATGAAAGACAAGCAGTAGAACATGAAAGACAACCAGTAGAAGATGATAGACAACTCGTAGGAGATGAAAGAACACTAGCAGAACATGAAAGACAACTAGAAGAGATGAATGACAACCAGTACAAGATGAAAGACAACCAGTAGAACATGAAAGACAACCACTACAAGATAAAATACAACCAGTAGAACATGAAAGACAACTAGAAGAAGATGAAAGACAACCAGTCCAAGATGAAAGACAACAAGAAGAAGATAAAAGACAACCAGTAGAAGATGAAATACAACCACTAGAAGATGAATGATAAGTAGAAGAATATGAAAAACAACTAGCTGAACATTAAAGACAACCAGTTGAAGAGGAATGACTGAGGAACATGAAAGGAAACTAGAAGAAGAATAAACAAAACTAGAAGAAGATAAAAGACATACAGTAGAACATGAAAGACAACAAGTAAAAGATGAAGGACAACTAGTAGAAGATGAAAGACAACCAGCTGAACATGAAACACAACTAATAGAACATGAAAGACAACTATAAGAAGAAGAAACACAACCACTAGAAGATGAAATACAACCAGTAGATCTTGAAAGACAATCAATATAAGATGAAAAACAACTAGTAAAACATGAAAGACAACTAGTTGTAGATGAAAGACAGAGGAACATAAAAGACTAGAAGAAGATGAAACACAACTAGTAGAACATGAAAGAAAACTTTGGGAATATGAAACACAACCAGTAAAAGATAAAAGACAACTAGAAGAGATGAAAGACAACCAGTAGAATATGAAAAACAACTAGAAGAAAATGAAACACAACTAGCAGAAAAAAACAACAACTAGCAGAACATGAAAGACAACCAGTAGAAGATAAAAAACAAATGCAACATGAAATACAACCAGTAGAACATAAAAGACAACCAGTATAAGAAGAAATACAAATAGAATTAGATAGATGTCAACCAATACAAGATGAAAGACAACCAATACAAGATGAAAGACAACCAGTAGTAGATGAAAGATAATTAGAAGAATAAGAAAGATGAAACAGAACTAGTAGAAGATAAAAGACATACAGTAGTACATGAAAGACAACCAGTAGAAGATGATAAACAACCCATAAAAGATGAAAGAAAACTAGTAGAACATGAAAGACAACCACTACAAGATGAAATACAACCAGTACAAGATGAAAGACAACCAGCAGAACATGAAAGACAACCACTACAAGACAAATACAACCAGTAGAACATGAAAGACAACTAGAAGAAGATGAAAGACAACCAGTACAAGATGAAAGACAATTAGTAGAACATGAAAGAGAACCAATAGAAGATGAAAGACAACCACTAGAAGATGAAAGATAACTAGAAGAATATGAAAAACAACTAGCTGAACATTAAAGACAACCAGTTGAAGAGGAATGACTGAGGAACATGAAAGGAAACTAGAAGAAGATGAAGAAACAAAACTAGTAGATGAAAGACATACAGTAGAACATGAAAGACAACCAGTAGAAGATGATAGATAACCAGTAGAAGATGAAAGATAACCTGTAGAACATGAAAGACAACCACTACAAGATGAAATACAACAAGTAGAACATGAAAGACAACTAGAAGAAGATGAAAGACAACTAGAAGAAGATGAAAGACAACTAGTAGAAGTTTAAGGACAACAAGAAAATGAAAGACAACTAGTAGAACATGAAAAACAACGACTAGAAAAAGATGAAACACAACTAATAGGAGACGATAGACAGCAAGTAGAAGATGAAAGACAACCAGTACATGATGAAAAAACAATTAGAAGAATATGAAAGACAACTAGTAGAACATAAAAGACAACTGGAAGAAGATGACACACAACCAGTTGAAGATGAAAGATAACTAGAAGAAGATAAAAGACAACATGTAGAATATGAAAGACAACTAGTAGAACATGAAAGATAACTAGTTGAAGATGATAGACAGAGGAACATAAAAGACAACTAGAAGAAGATGAAACACAACTAGTAGAAAATGAAAGAGAACTTGTAGAATATGAAACACAACCAGTAGAAGATGAAAGACAACTAGAAGAAGATGAATGACAACAAAAAGAATATAAAAGAAAACCAGTAGAATATGAAAAACAACTAGAAGAAGATGAAACACATAGTAGAGAAATACAACTAGTAGAACATGAAAAACAACTAGTAGAACATGAAATACAACTAGAAAATGATGCAAGACAACTAGTAGAACATGAAAGACAATGAGTAGAAGACAAAGACAATTAGAAGAAGACGGATGATATCCTGTAGAAGACGAATGAAAACCAGTAAAAGATGGAAGATAACCAGTAGAACATGAAATACAACCAATACAAGAAAAATACAACCAGGAGTCCATGAAATACAAGCAGTAGAACATGAAAACATATAGAAGATGAAATACAATAGAAGAAGATCGAAGATAACCTGTAGAACATAAAAAACAACTAGTATGAATAACAACCAGTTGAAGATGAAAGACAACTATAAGAAGATGGAACACAACTAGTAGAACATAAAAGACAACTTGTAGAATATGAAAGACAACCAGTAGAAGATGAAAGAGAACTAGAGGAAGATGAAAGACATCCAGTAGAACATGAGTAGTAACCAGTACAATCTGAAAGACAACCAAGAGAACATGAAAGACAAACAATAGAAGTTGAAATACAACCAGTACAACATGAAAGACAAGTAGTAGAACACATAAGATAACCATTGGAACATGATAGACAACTAGTACAAGTTGAAAAGAGAACCAATAGATCATGAAAGACAACAAGTAGAAGATGAAATACAACAAGTATAAGATGAAATACAACAAGAACAAGATGAAAGACAACTAGTAGATTATGAAAGACAATCAGTAGAACATGAAAGACAACAACTAGAAGAAAGATAAAACACAACTCGTAGAGAGATGATGAAATACAACTAGAAGAAGATGGACGATAACTAATAGAATATGAAAGACAACCAGTAAAAGACGAAAAACAACCAGGAGTCCATGAAAAACAACCAGTACAACACGAAAGACAACATGCAAAAGATGAAATAGAACTAGAAGAAGATGGAAGACAACCTATAGAATATGAAAGACAACAAGTAGAACATTAAAAACACAACCAGTTGAAGATGAAATATAGAGGATAATGAAAGACAACCAGTATAAGATGAACTACAACTAGGAGTAGATGAAAGATTACCAGTAGAAGTGGGAAGACAACCATTAAAATATGAAAGACAACTAGTAGAACATGAAAGACCCCAGTACATGATGAAAGGACAACTAGAATAATATGAAAGACAACCAGTAGAACGGGAATGACAACCAGAAGAACATGAATAACAACCAGAAGAACATTAAATACAACCAGTAGAACATGAAAAACAACTAGAAGAAATGAAACACAACTTGTAGAACAAGAAAGACAACTGGTAGAAGATGAAAGACAACCAATTGAAAATGAATGACAATTAGAAGAATAAGAAAGACAACTAGTTGAAGAATAACGACAGAGGAACATGAAAGGAAACTAGAAGAAGATGAAACACAACTAGTTGAACATGAAAGACAACTTGTTGAATATGAAGTAGAAGGTGAAAGACATTTAGAAGAAGATGAAAGACATACAGTAGAACATGAAAGACAACCAGTACAAGATGAAAGACAACTAGTAGAAGGTGAAAGACAACCAGTAGAAGATAAAGGACAACTAGAAGAAGATGAAACACAACTAGAAGAAGATGAAACACGACTAGTAGAACATGAAAGGCAATGAGTAGAAGACGAAAGACAACTAGTAGAACATGAATGACAACCAATTAAAGATGAAAGACAGAGGAAAATGAAAGACAACTAGAAATAGATGAAATACTAGTAGAACATGAAAGACAACTTTTAGAATATGAAAAACAACTACTAAAAGATGAAATACAAAGAAGAAGATGAAAGACATCTAGTAGAACATGAATAACAACCAGTACAACATGAAAGACATCTAGTAGAACATGAATAACAACCAGTACAACATGAAAGATAACCAGTACAAGATGAAAGACAACGAGTACAAGACGAAAAGCAACCAGGAGTATTTGAATGACAACCAGTAGAACATGAAAGACAACCTTTACAAGATGAAATACAACCAGTAGAACACGAAATACAAGTAGAAGAAGATGAAAAGACAACTAGTAGAACATGAAAGACAAACAATAGAAGTGGAAAGACAACCAGTAGAACATGAAAGACATGTAGTAAAACACAAAAGTCAACCATTGGAACATGAAAGACAACCAGTAGAAGATGAAAGACAATTACAATAACATTAAAGACAACCGGTTGAAGATGAACGACAGTGGAACATGAAAGACAACTAGAAGAATGAAACGCAACTGGTAGAACATGAAAGACAACTTGTTGAATATGAAAGACAACCTGTAGAAGATGAAAGACAACTAGAAGAAGATGAAAGACATCCAGTAGAAGATGAAAGACAACCAGTAGAACATAAGAGACAACTAGTAGAACGTGAAAAACTACGAGTAGAAGACGAAAGATAACTAGAAGAAGATGCATGATATCTAGTAGGATATGAATACCAATACAAGACAAAATACAACCAGGAGTCCCTGAAAGACAAGCAGTAGAACATGAAAGACATCATGTAGAAGATGAAATACAATAGAAGAAGATGGGAGACAACATGTAGAATATGAAAGACAACTAGTAGAACATAACTGACAACCTGTTGAAGATAAAAGACATAGGAACATGAAACACAACTAAGAGAAGGTGAAACACAACTAGTAGAAGATGAAAAATAACTTGTAGAATATGAAAGACAACCAATAGAAGATGGAAAACAACAAGAAGAAGATGAAAGATATCAAGTAGAACATGAATGACAACTAGTACAATATGAAAGTCAACTAGGAGAACATGAAGGACAACCTGGTTAACACGAAATACAACCATGAGTAGATGAATGACAACTAGTACAACATTAAAGATAACCTTTATAAGATGAAATACAACTAGTAGAACATGAAAGACAAGTAAAAGATGATGAAAGACAGCCAGTAGAACATGAAAAACAAACAATAGAAGGTGTAAGACAGCCAGTAGAACATGAAAGACAAGTAGTAGAACACGAAAGACAACCATTGGAAATGAAAGACAACCAGTACAAGATGAAAAGAGTACCAGTAGAACATGAAAGACATCAAGTAGATCATGAAAGACAATCACCAGAACAAAAAAGACAACTAGAAGAAGATGAAAGACAACAAATAGAAGATGAAACAAAACTAGAGAATGATGAAAGACAACCAGTGGAACATGAAAGACAACCAATAAAAATGAAAGATAACAACTTGAAGAAGATGAATGCCAACCATTAGAATATGATAGACAACTAGAAGAACATGAAAGACAACAAGTAGATGATGAAAAGACAACTTGAAAAATATGAAAGACAACCTTTAGAACATGAAAGATAACTGGAAGAAGATAAAACAATCAGCAGAAGATAAAAGACAACAAGAAGAAGATGAAAGACAACCAGTAGAACATGAAAGATGATTAGTATAACATGATAGACAACAAGTAGAAGATGAAATACAACTAAAAGAAGATGGAAGACAACCAGTAGAATATGAAAGACGACCAGCAAAAGACGAAATACAACCAGGAGTCCATGAAAGACAACCAGTAGAATACGAAAGACGACATGTAGAATTGAAGGATAGATATCGAGCAGAACATGAATGGCAACTAGAAAAACATGAAAGACAACAAGTACAACATGAAAAACAACTAGAAGAAGATAAAACACAACTAGTAGAACATGAATACAACCAGTAGAACATGAAATACAACTACTACAACATGAAAAACAACCAGTAAAACATTAAAGACAACCAATATAAGATGAAATACAACTAGGAGTCGAAGGAAGACAACCAATAGAAGATGGAAGATAACCAGTATATCATGAGAGACAACCAGTAGAATATGAAAGACAACCAGTAGAACATGAAAGACAAGTAGTAGAACACGAAAGACAACCATTGGAACATACAACACAACCAGTACAAGACGAAAAGAGAACCAGTAGAACATAAAAGACAACTAGTAGAACAAGAAAGACAACTTGTAGAATACGAAGTAGAATATGAAAGACAACAAGAAGAAAATGAAAGACATACAGTGGAACATGAAAGACAACTAGTACAAGATGAAAGACAACCAGTAGAAGATGAAAAACAACCAGAAGAACATGAAACACAACTAGTAGAACATGAAAGACAACAAGTAGAAAACGAAAGACAACGAGTAGAAGACGAAAGACAACTAGAATAAGACAGATGATATCCAGTAGAACTTGAATGAAAACCAGTACAAGATGAAAGATAACCAGTAAAACATGAAAGACAACAAATACAAGACAAAATATAACAAGGAGTCCATGAAAGACAAGCAGAAGAACATGAAAGACAACATGTAGAAGATGAAATACAATAGAAGAAGATATAATCAACTCGTAGAATATGAAACACAACCAGTAGAACATGAATGACAACCACTTGAAGATGAAAGATAGAGGCAAATGAATGACAACTAGAAGAAGATGAAACACAACTAGTAGAACATGAAATACAACTTGTAGAATATAGAATATGAAAGACAACCAGTAGAAGATGAAAGACAAATAGAAGAAGATCAAATACATCCAGTAGAACATGAATGACAACCAATACAATATGAAAGACAAAGAGGAGACCATGAAAGACAACCAGTACAAGATGAAATACAACCATGAGTAGATGAAAAACAACCAGGAGAACATGAAAGACAACCAGTAAAAGCGAACTACAACCGTGAGTAGATGAATGATAATTAGTAGAACATGAAATACAACTAGGAGGACACGAAAGAAAAGTAGAAGAAGATGAAAGACAACCCGTAGAACATGAAATGCAAACAATAGAAGTTGAAAGACAACCAGTAGAACATGAAAGACATGTAGTAAAACACGAAAGTCAACCATTGAAACATGAAAGACAACCAGTAGAAGATGAAAAACAAAAGTAGAAGATCAAAGACAATTAGAAGAATAATAAAGACAACTAGTTGAAGAGTAACGACAGAGGAACATGAAAGGAAATTAGAAGAAGATGAAACACAACTTGTTGAACATGAAAGACAACTTGTTGAATATGAATTAGAAGATGAAAGACAACTAGAAGAAGATTAAAGACATACAGTAGAAGATGAAAGACAACCAGTAGAAGATGAAAGACAACCAGTGAAGATGAAAAGAAACAAAATAGAACATGAAAGACAACCAGTATATCATGAGAGACAACCAGTAGAATATGAAAGACAACCAGTAGAACATGTAAGACAAGTAGTAAACACGAAAGACAACCATTGGAACATGAAAGACAACCAGTACAAGACGAAAAGAGAACCAGTAGAACATGAAAGACAACCAGTAGAACAAGAAAGACAACTAGAAAAAGATGAAAGACAATCAGTAGAACTTGAAAGACAAGTAGTAGAACAAGACAACTAATAGAATATGAACTATAACAACTAGAAGAATATGAAAGACAACTAGTAGAACATGAAAGACAACCAGTACAACACAAAAGACAACATTTAGAAGATGAAATACAATTAGAAGAAGATGGAAGACAACCTCTAGAATATGAAAGACAACAAGTAGAACATGAAAGACAACCAGTTGAAAATGAAATACAGAGCAACATGAAAGACAACTAGAAGAAGATGAAGGATATCCAGCAGAACATGAATGACAACCAATAGAGCAGGAAAGACAACAAGTACAAGACGAAATACAACATGTACAAGATGAAAGACAACCAGAAAAACATTAAAGACAATTAGTAGAACACGAAAGACAACCAATACCAGATGAAAAGACAACAAGTCGAACATGAAAGACAACCAGTAGATCATGAAAGACAACCAGTAAAATATGAAGGACAACTAGTAGAACAAGAAAGACAACTAGAAGAAGATGAAAGACAACAATTAGAAGATGAAATAAAACAAGAAAAAGATGAAAGACAACTAGTAGAGCATGAAAGACCACTAGTAGAACATGAAAGACAACGAGTAAAAGATGAAAAACAACTAGAAGAAGACAGATGATATCCAGTAGAAAAACTAGTACAAGATGAAAGATAACCAGTAGAACTTGAAAGAAAACCAATACAAGAAAAAATACATTTAGGAGTCCATGAAAGACAAGCAGTAGAATATGAAAGACAACATGTAGAAGATGAAATACGATAGAAGAAGATTGAATACAACTTGTAGAATATGAAAGACAATTAGTAGAACATGAATGACAACCACTTGAAGATGAAAGACAGAGGAAAATGAAAGAAAACTAGAAGAAGATGAAACACAACTAGTAGAACATGAAAGACAATTTGTAGAATATAAAAGACAACCAGTAGAAGATGAAAAACAACTAGAAGAAGATGAAAGACATCCAGTAGAACATGAATGACAACCAGTACAATATGAAAGACAAACAGGAGAAGATGATATACAACCATGAGTAGATGAAAAACAACCAGGAGAACATGAAAGACAACCATTACAAAACAAAATACAACCATGAGTAGATGAATGACAACTAGTAGAACTTGAAATACAACCTTTACAAGATGAAATACAACTCTAGTAGAACACGAAAGACAAGTAGAAGAAGATGAAAGACAACCAGTAGAACATTAAAGGCAAACAATAGAAGTTGAAAAACAACCAGTAGAACATGAAAGACATGTAGTAAAACACGAAAGTCAACTATTGGAACATGAAAAAGACACCTGTAGAAGTTGAAAGACAATTAGAAGAATAATAAATACAACTAGTTGAACATTAAAGACAACCAGTTGAAGAGTAACGACAAAGGAAACTAGAAGAAGATGAAACATAGCTAGTTGAACATGAAAGACAACTTGTTGAATATGAATTAGAAGATGAAACACAATTAGAAGAAGATGAAAGACAACCAGTAGAAGATGAAAGACAACCAGTACAACATGAAAGACAACCAGTAGATCATGAGAGACAATCAATAGAATATGAAAGACAACCAGTAGGACTTGAATGACAACTAGTAGAACATGAAAGACAACCATTGGAACATGAAAGACAACCAGTACAAGATGAAAAGAGAACCAGTAGAACATGAAAGACAATCAGTAGATCTTGAAAGACAACTAGTAGAATATGAAAGACAACCAGTAGAACAAGAAAGACAACTAGAAAAAGATGAAAGACAACAAGTTGAAATACAACCAGTAGAACATGCAAGACAACCAGTAGAATATGAAATATAACAACTAGAAGAAGATGGAAGACAACCATTAGAATATGAAAGACAACTAGTAGAACATGAAAGACAACAAGTAGATGATGAAAAGACAACTAGAAAAATATGAAAGACAACCTTTAGAATGTGAAAGACAACTGGAAGAAGGTAAAACACAACCAGTAGAAGATGAAAGACAACTAGAAGAAGATAAAACACAACAAGAAGAGGATGAAACAATCAGCAGAAGATGAAAGACAACAAGAAGAAGATGAAAGACAACAAGTAGAACATGAAATACAACTAGTCAAAAAACAACTAGAAGAAAATGAAACACAACTAGTAGAAGAAGAAATACAACTATTAGAACATAAAAGACAACCAGTAGAACATGAAAAACAACCATTACTAGATGAAAGACAACCAGTGGAACACGAAAGACAACATGTAGAAGATGAAATACGACTAGAAGAAGATGAAAGACAACCAGTAGAATATGAAAGACAACCAGTAAAAAACGAAATACGAACTGGAGTTCATGAAAGACAACCACTACAACACAAAAGACAATTAGAAGAAGATGGAAGACAACCTCTATAACATGAAAGACAACAAGTAGAACTTGAAAGACAACTAGAAGAAGATGAAGAATATCCAGCAGAACATGAATGACAACCCGTAGAGCATGAAAGATAACAATTACAAGACGAAATAGAACCTGTACAAGATGAAAGACAACCAAAAGAACATTAAAGACAATTTGTGGAACACGAAAGACAACAACTAGAACATGAAAAACACCAATGCAAGATGAAAAGACATCAAATAGAACATGAAAGACAACCAGTAGATCATGAAAGACAATTAGTAAAATATGAAAGACAACTAGTAGAACAAGAAAGACAATTAGAAGAAGTTTAAAGACAACAAGTAGAAGATGAAATAAAACAATAAGAAGATGAAAGACAATCAGTAGAACATGAAATACAACCAATAGAACATGAAAGACAACAACTAGAAGAAAATGAAACACAACTATTAGAACATGAAAGACCACTAGTAGAACATGAAAGACAACAAGTAGAAGACGAAAGACAACTAGAAGAAGACAAATGATATCCAGTGGAACATGAATGAAAATCAGTACAAGATGAAAGATAACCAGTAGAACATGAAATAAAACTAATACAAGACAAAATACAACTAGGAGTCCGTGAAAGACAAGCAGTAGAACATGAAAGACAACATGTAGAAGATGAAATACAATAGAAGATGATGAAAGACAACTAGAACAAGATGAAACACAACTAGTAGAACATGAAAGACAACCAGTAGAAGATGAAAGACAACTAGAAGAAGATGAAAAACATATAGTAGAAGAATAAGAAAGACAACTAGTTGAACATTAAAGACAACCAGTTGAAGAGTAACGACACAGGAACATGAAAGGAAACTAGAAGAAGATGAAACACAACTAGTTGAACATGAAAGACAACTTGTTGAAAATGAAGTAGAAGGTTAAAGACATTGAGAAGAAGATGAAAGACAAACAGGAGAACATGAAAGACAACCAGTACAAGATGAAATACAACCATTAGTAGATGAAAAACAACCAGGAGAAAATGAAAGACAACCAGTACAAAACGAAATACAACCATGAGTAGATGAATGACAACTAGTATAACATTAAATACAACATTTAGAAGATGAAATACAACTAGTAGAACACAAAAGGCAAGTAGAAGAACATGAAAGACAACGAGTAGAACATGAAAGTCAAATAATAGAAGTTGAAAGACAACCAGTAGAACATGAAAGACAGCAAGTAGAAAATGAAAGACAACGAGTAGAAGATGAAAGACAACTAGAAGAAGACAAATGATATTCAGTAGAACTTGATTGAAACCATTACAAGATGAAAGATAACAAGTAGAACATGAAAGACAAGCAGTAGAATATGAAAGACAACATATAGAAGATGAAATACAATAGAAGAAGATATAATACAACTTGTAGAATATGAAAGACAACTAGTAGAACAGGAATGACAACCACATGAATATGAAAGACAGAGGAAAATGAAAGATAACTAGAAGAAGATGAAATACAACTAGTAGAACATGAAAGACAACATTTAGAATATGAAAGACAACCAGTAGAAGATGATATACAACCATTAGAAGATGAAGGACAGAGGAACTTGAAAGACAACTAGAAGAAGATGAATGACAATCATTAGTAGATGAAAGACAACCAGTAGAACATTAAAGACAGTTAGTAGAACACGAAAGACAACCACTAGAACATGAAAGACAACCAGTAGAAGATGAAAGACAACCAGTAGAAGATGAAAGACAACCAGGAGTCCATGAAAGACAAGCAGTGGAATATGAAAGACAACATGTAGAACATGAAAGACAACTAGTAGATCAGGAAAGACAACCAGTAAAATACGAAAGACAACTAGTAGAACAAGAAAGACAATTAGAAGAAGATGAAAGACAACAAGTAGAAGATGAACTAAAACAAGAAGAAGATGAAAGACAACCAGTAGAACATGAAAGATAACAACTAGAAGAAGATGAAACACAACTAGTAGAACATGAAAGACAACCAGTTGAAGATGAAATACATAGGAGCTTGGAAGACAACTAGAAGAAGATGAAAGACAACTAGGAGTAGATGGAAGACAACCAGTAGAAGATGGAAGACATCCATTTGAATATGAAAGACAACTAGTAGAACATGAAATACAACCAGTACATGACGAAAAGACAACTAGAAGAAGATGAAACACCAGTACAAGATGAAAGACAACTAGAAGAAGATGAAAGATAGATATCCAGCAGAACATGAATGACAACCAATACATGATGAAAATACAACTTGAAGAATATGAAAGACAACCAGTAGAACATGAAAACAACTGGAAGAATATGAAACACAACCAGTAGAAGATGAAAGACAACTAGAAGATGATGAAGGATATCCAGCAGAACATGAATGACAACCAGAAGAACATAAAAGACAACTTGTACAAGACAAAATACAACATGTACAAGATGAAAGACAATCAGTAGAACATGTTAGACAACTAGTACAAGATCAAAGACAACCAAAAGAAGATGAAAGACAACCAGAAGAAGATGAAAGACAATTAGAAAAAGATGAAAACTAGTAGAACATGAAAGACAACGATTAGTAGATGAAAGGCAACTAGAAGAAAATGAAGGATATCCAGTAGAAGATGAATGACAACAAGTAGAAGATGAAAGACAACCAATAGAACATTAAAGACAACCAATACAAGACGAAATACAACCAGGAGTCCATGAAAGACAACCAGTAGAACACGAAAGACAACATGTGATGATGAAATACAACTAGAAGAAGATCGAAGACAACCTGTAGACTATAAAAGACAACTAGTAGAACATGAAAGACATAAATTGAAAGACAACCAGTTCAAGATGAAAGACAACTAGAAGAAAATGAAACACAACTAGTAGAACATGAAAGACAACTTGTAGTATATGAATGACAACCAATAGAAGATGAAAGACAACTATGAGAAGATGACAGACATGCAGTAGAACATGAATGACAACCAGTACAATATGAAAGACAACCAGTAGAACATGAAAGACAACCATTTAAATACGAAATACAACCATAAGTAGATGAATGACAACTAGCATAACATAACAGACAACCTTAACAAGATGAAATACAACCAGTAGAACACAAAAGACAAGTAAAAGAAGATGAAAGACTACCAGAGCACATGAAAGACAAGTAGTAGAACACGAAAAACAACCAATAGAACATGAAAGGAAGAAGATCAAACACAACTAGTAGATGATGAAAGACAACTAGTTGAACATGAAAGGCAATGAGTAGAAGATGATAGATAACTCAAAGAAGATGAAGGATATCCACAGATTTTGAATGACAATCAGTAGAACATGGAAGATAACCAGTACAAGACGAAATACAACCTGTATAAGATGAAAGACAACAAGTAGAATATTAAAGACAAGTAGTAGAACACGAAAGACAACCACTAGAACATGAAAGACAACCACTAGAACATGAAAGACGTTTCGTAGAACATAAAAGACAACAAGAAGAAGATGAAAGGCAAACAATAGAAAATGATAGACAACAAGAAGAAGATGATAGAGAACCTGTAGAACATGAAAGACAGCAGTAGAACATGAAAAATGACCAGTAGAAGATGAAAGACAATAACTAGAAGAAGATGAAAAACAGTAGAACATGAGAGAGACAACGAGTTAAATACGAAAGAGAACTAGAAGAAGACCAAGGACATCCAGTAGAACATGGAAGACAACATATACAAGATAAAATACAACTAGAAGAAGATGGAAGACAACTAGTAGAACATGAAAGACAACTAGTAGAACATGAAAGACAACTAGAAGAAGATGAAACACAACTAGTAGAACAAGAAAGACAACTTGTAGAATATGAAAGACAACCAATAGAAGATGAAATACAACTAGAAGAAGATGAAAGACATCTAGTAGAACATGAATGACAACCAGTACAACATGAAAGACAACCTTTATAAGATGAAAGACAACTAGTAGAACACAAAATACAAGTAGAAGAAGATGAAAGAGAGACAGCAAGGTCCAGCGAAGTATTGTGCAAGGGCGACTAGAACGGAGATGAGGTACAGCGTAGGGGTAGAGCTCGGTGAAGGTACGAGTAGGGAGAGTTAAAGTGGCGCACCAAGTCATTGGATTCGACAGACGACGGAAACTATTAAAGACATCAACAATTAATGGGAGAGGAGATGAAGAAAATTGAGGCTGGAAAAAACCAATCAGGAGTGAGCCAACTTTTTCATTAATATCCACAATTAAATAAAAAAATTACAAAAATATCCAAAAATTTTCAGGATATTTAAAGGTGCCCAAATCGCTAGGAATTTGGCGACTGACTACCTTTCACAGCTGTTAGAAATTTTGACGGCTGATTTATTTTTAGAGCTGCCAGGAATTCTAGGGGCTTTGGATATATATATTGTTTTTTTTTTCATTTGACATCATTCGACCGAAAGATTTTTTATTTTTCTCTTTTAATTAAATAGAACATTTTATGTTTTTTTTTCTATTGAAATATTAAAAATATTTTTATATTTCTTTGAAATTAGATAGAATACTATAGAATTTAATTACTATAAAGACTACGACAAATAACTCGGATGAATATTTTTTAGTCAAGATTTTTTTGCGGCTGTAAGAAAAATTAAAATATTTCTTTGTGTATTACTGGAAAATAAATAAAAATGTTTTGGATTGAGTTATTAATCCTGGTTCAAAAGTCACTTCTGGGTAAATAAAGAAATTATCGTTGTCCTTATAATACATTCAAATTCTAAGGTAGTCCATCTATTTCTCTAGAAATGATTTTAGGAAAATCATTAAAATATTAAAATATAAAATATAAATTCTAGGAAATTAAATGGAGTACCTTAGAATTTGAACGTACTAGATGACCACGATAATTTCTTTATTTACCAAGTATTTTTGAACCGGGATCAATAACATCATATTCGAAACATTTTTATTTTTTTTCCAGTAACACACAAAGAAATATTTTAATTTTTCTTACAGCTGCAAAAAGTCCTGACTGAAAAATATTGATTCGGATTATGTGTAACATTATGCAAAATGAAAATATGAAATTAGTAACTAAAAGCAATACAAGAAACGATTACATATAGTTTGAGTAAAATATATCATGTTTAAAGAATTAATCACATTTTTTTTCACTAAAGAACATGATAATTATGTTAATTTGAAAGAAGAGGGATCCACTTACACCATTTATAAGTTAAAACATCTTACAACAATTCGGTTTTGCAATTTACAAAGTCTGAACAATCGATTCAAACCGTTAACATGATCTCTATAATAAAATGTGCTTGAAGATCAAATTTTATATTTTTTTTGAATTTTTTTACTATTTATTAAGTACTTTACAAAACTGTTATTTTTAGACAATTCTGGACCACTAAAAAACATCAATTTTGTAAAATACTTAATAAATAGTAAAAAAAAATTCAAAAAGATATAAAATTTGATCTCCAAGTATATTTTAATATAGATATCATATTTAAAGGTTTGGATCGACTATTTGGACTTTGAAAATCACAAAACTGAATTGTTGTAAGATGTTGTAACTTTCAAATGTTGTAAGTGGATTCCTCCTCAATTTGAAATTTAGTATGACAAATAAATTATCGAAATTATATTTAACCAAAATAATAGTTCGAGAATTTGAAACATTCAGAGTTTCATAAAATCTAAAATGACAAATTTAAGAGATTTTATAGTGCAACAATCTATCAATTGGAATAGATATATATTATGCATAATAAATAATGGAAAATTAATACTTGGTAATATTTATAATCTCCTTTTTAAGTGTTTGGACTGATTTATAAAGTTTGAAAAGTTTAAGATCAAAATTATGAAAATGCAAAATGTAAATAATAATAAAAAAGAGTGACCAAATGGCACAAGGTCACGCGGCCTATGCTGGATGAAACACCCACCTACTTAGGGTATGATCGGAACACACTACTCAATTGATTTCAATTCAATAGAGTTCAATAGAGATGAATTCCAATTGAATTTAGCTGATCGGAAAAGAATGAAAAAGAATTGAATTCTTCTCACATTTTTGATTGGAAAGAGTACATAATACAAGATAAATGATTTCACTTAAATTAAAATGACACTTGTGCCCATATTAACACAAAAGGATATTTATTCGGTACCAAGTGATCAATTGTACTAGTAAATACCATAAGAACTGAACCGTAAAAGTATAAAATTACTTAACGGTACTTCAAAAAATTACATTATTTTCTTACAAAATGCAATCAATCAATCTTACCACAAATGGACATATTTAAATAAGAATCAAACTCAACTTCTCATAGAAATCCATATGGTTTTTTTTTCCTTTTGATTTTCAAAATTATATCTTGACATAGTCAGAAGCAAATTTTGCACTCTAACCCTTAATTTACCAGAAGCACAACCTAGGCTCATACCACTGGTACTGTACTCAAATATCCTCTAAGCAAGCAAAGAAGATCTGGGCTGCAGTCATTACTAGTAGACTATGTTGCCTCAATATCTTAATCCAAACCAAAGGAGATCTAAACCAACTTAACACCCAGTAACACCTCATGAACTAGGCCTTAACGCAACCAGAAACACCAAACCCTCTGACCAGACACAATTTGTTATTTTACTCCACAAAGACACCAAAAGCAAATCTAATCCAACTCCAAGGGGACTATTTTCTACCTGTACAAATAATATGGGTGGAAATGTGGAATAGCTATGAACAATGAAGCAGTTTCAATCATCACAAAGGCTAACATTTGCAAACACCTAAGTCACACACTAATTTCAAAGTATCGATATAACATCTGATAGTTTCTAACAATTTCAAAGTACCAATATAACATCCATATTGCATTAACAAAATACAATACTCAAAAGTATTTAAAGAGTTCACTAGTATTTAATTAAGTATGTCATATATATATTAACAAAAAATGACATCACTATCCAAAAAAGTACTATTCTTCTACTGCAAAAGTATCACTTAACCTTTTGTCAAACCAAAAACCCATTATTGTCTAGCCACTGTCGCTTCAATCTGTCTGGACAACCAAAGAAGGTGTCAGCCTCTTCATTATTAGCTTTAAGAAATTTTGCAGCAACAAGTAACTTCTCACCGGGAACCCCATGTTTCTCAAGTTCAGCAAAAATTTTAGTGGCTGAATAAATCCTCGTATTTGTCGCATGTAGAACTCGTGCAATTTCAGCCATAGATTCATTCACATTCTTCAATCCCTCTTGAATTGCATTTGTTGAGTTCTTACCTTTTGCATCTTCAAATTTTCTGTCTTTAAGTTTTCTCTTAACATTTAATTTGGACGAAGCCTTCTTCACTGTTTTGTTAGAAAATGATGCACCATCGAAATTTCCTAGTTGAGGAGAAGTATGTGGATCTTTCAAATTTTCTAGAATCACCACATTTTCAGCTTGAAGCTGGTCCACCTCATCAACTGTGTTGGCCTCTTCCCATTGATGGAGTCTCTCTCTTGCTGTCCTTGCCTTCATCCCAGTTGCTCGATCTTTTTCATAAATGTCACGAAGAAGCTCTAAATTTGGAATTTCCTTGTCCCTGACACACTTCATTTTTGGTTTTGCCTAAGCCCAAAGAAACAAAATGTCATGAAGAAGCTATAAAATGTTGATCTGGTACCGTACCTGGTATAGTTTGTTGGTCTGGTACAGTTTTTTGGTCTGATACAGTACGTTCTCTCCTCTACTGATTCTACAGTTTCATACATTTAGTAAAAACATAAAAGATGCATTAAAATTTATACTACGTTATACCTTAATGAGCTCATTCCAAACCTCGGGTCCTGCTTCTATCTTCTTTGTGGTATCATTCCATGATATGCCACTCTTTTTAAGTGCATCCAAAGCAAGATTCGTTATTTCTTTCAAAGTCTTCAAACGATTTATAATTTTCTCTTTTGTGACGTTGCACTTAAATTCCTTGTTAATGGTGGCGACCCTATAAGCCTCTCCTTGAAAGATCCTATCATCTTTTAAACCCTTTATCTTTAGCTCCCACAAAACTTCAAGAAGAAGAGTGTCCATTTGTCTTGGCCATGTAAAGTATCCACCTTCTAATTATTTCTCATCATGCTCAACTCCGTCAAATATCTTCTCATTGTTTCCTTGGTTTTCCTCGAACAAACCATCAATCTCCATTATACTATGCAAGTAGAGACAACAAAAGATTACAACTTTTAATTGAAGAACCATATAATATACAAGGTCTATTAACAATCTAAAAAAATTATTTACTTCAAAATAGCATATGCAGTGTAGATAAAATTGTTCTAGAGCAAAATATTCATGAAAATCAGTTTTACAAAATGATTACAACAATAAAATAATAATAATATTTCTAGTCATCACACATGCTAACTAATGACTTGTAGAAATATAATCCCGCCGCATCATCGTAGCAATAGTATCTCTAATCCTTTCACCACGCCTATATTATCATTTCTAGAGGTAGTTGGCGGTGTGTCATTTTCAACTTCATTACGCATAAGCTCATTGTCTACTTCAGAAATTAGTTCTTCGTCAAGATCAACACCCATTAAAAAATTATGAATAATGCAACAAGCAATAACCAAGTCAACCATAGTCTCCTCATCATAATGTAGCTCGATATCAATAGCTATAATCGGAAATCGTTTCTTCAAAACACCAATACATCTTTCTATTGCATTTCATAGAGAGGAGTGTCTAAGATTGAACAGTTCCCTTGAATTTTGCGGAGCATGATTTGTGTACTCCGTAAGATTATATCTTGTACGACGGTAAGGAGTAATAAAAGAGGGTGCTAACATATAACCAGCATCAGCTAGATAGTATCTACCTGCACAAGAGAAAAAAAAACACAAAAGTGATACTTAGTACTCTTATGCTAAGTAACTATGTCAAGCTAAAATTTATTATTACAAAAATCATTACCTTGAGGTATCTTTAATCTGTCTACTCGATTTAAGGCATCCTCAAGTATTCTTGAGTCATGTGCTAAACCCTCCCAGTCCGCTAAAACATATGTAAATTTTAGATCAAAAGTACACGCTACTAAAACATTTTGTGTGGGGAACTGCTTTCTACTTCTATATGTCCTTGCACCATCACCTCTAATTTTGACACGCATGTGAGTTCCATCAATTGCTCCAACGCATTTCTGAAAAACATATATATGCACATAACCTAATCAATATATATGATAACAAATTTATTACTTTTGTATTAAAAAAAATATAATGTTCATACCTCAAAATAAGGGGAAAATTTCCCTTCTTTGATCAAAATCTCGTTCAGGATTGGACAATCATCTATAGGCTGAACTAAAAATCTATCTTCAAGTGATATTAATGCCCTAAGTACGTTGTGGAAATGGCAACTAATGGTTCCAAGCGATCGTCGGAAGAAAAACCTAATTGTGCGGTTCCTTACATTTTGAGACAAAACATGCAAAATTTTTGCCACTTGTTCCTCGACACAACTGTATTGATTATCTCTAAGACGACCAGTCTCTCGAAGAATAAAACACAGCCTCTGAAAAGCATGTGGTCTCATGCGTATAATATCACGTGAGTCTTCAAGGTTGTTTAAGTCGTCCATCAACTGATCACGTACTTTTTTCCGTTCAAAATTAGCCTCATCTTTGGCTTCTAAAATCTAATTCTTGTAGTACTCAACAAGAATCAAAATATTCAAATATGCGACATATGCTGTGAAAGCCGCTATAAGAAGAATAGTTCTATCTTCAAAATCATTCATCTTTTTTTCCTAAAATCACAACATATCATACATGGTAACATTGATTAAGTGGTGTTTTCTTAAATAAAACTAATTTAACTTCTAACTAATAGATACATTATTTATTTGTAGCAAATACAACAAATACAAAAAAAGTTAACAACAAATTAATTAATTTCCTACTATACTTATCGTTGAAACCAGATCAGTAATAAAAGCTTCCTCAAAGCCGCAATAGCTAATTCAGGGAATAAAAGGGAAAAGGGCAAAGAGAAGGACACGATACAGATAATGTCTCAGAAATAAGTAGTTAAAGAGAGATGAATATGCAGAAGGGACCTGAAGAAGCACATAATTTTCACAAATGCAATAAACACCTTCCAATGAAAAAGAAAGCAGTCAACCGGGGGAGGCAGAATCTCAATTCATGTGTGATAGATTTTCGTCAAAGGTAACACGACAGCTTTGGGACATAGGGTTCTCAATGGGGGTCAATTTTATCTCACCCCAAATCGCTACTGTAATTAATTAATTTCCTTCTATAATTAATTAATTTCCTACTAATTCATAAAATCTCACCCCAAATCGCTGAAACCTTCTTCAATAAAAGCTTGCCTCTTGGGTATCGCTAATCAAGGCATCAATGAATAGTAGAGGAAGAGGAAGAGGAAGAGGAAGAGGAAGAGGAAAAGGAAGAGGAAGGGTATCGCTAGTTTCGATCACAGTGAAAGCTTGCCTCTTTGCTTTGTGAGTTCGCAGAGGAAGAAGGGTATCGCAACTTGGGAGTAGAATATAAAGAGGAAGAGGAAAGGGTATCGCTGGAAATAAAATACCGGCAAAATTTTGGCAAATGAACTCCCGCCGAATCTCTTGGTTTTTCATGGGAAAATTTTGGGCGGAAAATTTCCCTCCAAATCGCGTCAAAAGAAATCGTTTCCCGTCGCTCATAGCGTTCCGATCTGAAAATTTCGAAATACGTCAATTCTTTTTCTCATTTAATGAGAAAATGTTGGTTCCGATCACAGTGTTAATTACTCTTTAATTAAGAGCATTCCTTCTCTCTATCTCGTAAAGAGAAAAAGAAAAAGAAAAAAAATAGAGGGTTTTTCCTCTCTCTATGTTCTACTTCTCTTATTCTCATATGGGAGTCCGACTCTGTTGCTTTTATGAGAGAAAAGCAGGAACCTGCTTTTCCGGATTCAACAATTCAAATTTGTTGAGATTTGTGCATGAAAAAGTTTCTTTATTGAGATACGCAAATGGAAAAATTTGAATGGTGAGATTCGGAAAAGCAGGTTCTTTCGGACAAGCAGTAGAGTTCATTTCCTCATATGGAGGGAGAAGAAGGGTATTTAAGCAAACTTTAAAAAAAAAAGGTTCGGACCGAAATGACATTTCGGTTCTGGATAAAAAAAACTCTGGACTGAAATGGGATCTCGGTCCGTGATGTTACATCGACGACTACACACGTATGTTGTGAAAATATGTGAAATAAGTAGGGACCGAAATGCCATTTCGGTTCGGAGAAAAAAAAACATTTTTGTAAACAAAAAAGTAATCATTTTGATTTCCTAATTTTTTTTTAATTATGGTTTTTAAAAAAAAATCGTTATTTTGTGGTCAAAACAACGTTTCTTTTCATCATTCAGAGTAGGTCCGATGGGCTTTGGTTCGATGGGTGTTATGACCATCTAGTCTTCATCAAGATTTGTGTGATTCGTATCAAAATTCGTGCAACTCTGTATCAATTTATGTGCACATAGATCTTGATGCTAATCGTACGGTTCTAAGCTAATTGAACCTAAACATCGGACCTACTCCTGTCTCTTCTTTTCATCTTGTTTCTATGTGAGCACCTAGCTATTGTCATCAGTGTTTATAGTTCATAATATCATATAAATTTTGTATTGGCTGAATGGCAGTAAGCATAGTAACATGGTTCACGATATATTTGCAAATTATTCGCGTTTTATTCAACTTTTTATGTTTCCGAACCGAATACCGATAAAATGCAAAAAATATATAATATGTTTTATTCGTGAATAAAATGCGAATCACAAATTATTCGCGAATAAAACGTGAATTTTATTTTAAAACTTTTTAAAGAAAATTTTTGAGGTTTTTTTTTGCTTCATTGTGGTACCGAATCATTCTCGAATTATACTCGAATTATTCCCGAATCACGGATATTTTATCCCGTCGAACCGAATCCGAACTATTCATTTGCCACTGTGGCTGTAAGAAGTACAGAGATAACAGAGTTGGTTTCATTTCATATCAATGATATCATACATCAGTCATAATTTTTCTTATTTTATCTCTATTGATAGTGCGCTGCTGCGTGAAGTCAAACCAGCTCTGTCAATATTTTTACCAACGTCCGGATCTGCCTCAGAGAATCCGAACTAAGAGGGCATAAGTCAAAACTGACAGCCCGTCTCTTTGGTGATGGTCCTTGTATCTACTCTCTTGTCCTCTCTCACAAGAGCAAGCGCAACTCAGTTTCTGGTCTTTAATTAGCCTTTGATCCCAGTTCAAATCCATGGCGTCTGAATCCAATGTAATCAATAACCGCAATCAGCTCAATTACGTTTCCTTTTGAATTGTTTAAGAAGTTTGTTCTTTAATTTTGAACAATTTAAACTGATTTGTATTCTCCGTGTTGTTTCTAGGAACCTCAGAAGATACAGCTGTACAACTTTTGGCGTAGCTCGTGCTCACACCGAGTACGTGTAGTTCTTAACCTCAAAGGTACGATTTTATTTTGAATTTTGTTTTATTTCGTTTTCATATACAATTTAATTTGGTATTGTTAGGGGCTGAAGGGTTGGTATATATACAATTTTGGTTTAGAAGGTAATTCAATTAGTACTAGCTTCTTCTTCAGTAACAACGGTATTCAAATTAATTTGGCTTGATCTTGAAAATTTGTTGGGCAATAAATTATGTTTGCCACATAATCCATATAAAATAGCTCTATAAGGGGGTAGATGGTGTCTAGTATTTCTAGTTAATTCTAGAGAACGAACTTCAAAATTAATTTTGATGGAATTTAACTTTTCTTTTCAATAAGGAATGGATTATGAGTACAAGGCTGTGAATCTCTACACGAATGAGCACCTTGATCCGGGTACTGTTTTATAATACTTAATATTTTTTATGTAATTGTTGGGTAATGTTATTCTAACGTACATCCAACTTTTCTAATACATATATTTAAAGATATTATTCAAATTAAGAAATTAAAATTGTAGGTGTGTTCTCAATTATTGAATAGAATGTGTATCAAATTTGAGTCAGTTTGATAGCATTCATCATGAGTCATTATTTTTTTTAAATAATAAAAAATAAAAAAATTAGGCAGAAACTGCCAAGATTTGCGAAGTCATTAAAATTCCCGTGTTAAATTTTTTAAATTGTCTGATTTCAACATGGTATGTAGATAATAGTGAGCGGCTTGAATCCGCCAATAAGAACTCCCAAATCAAGATCTGAAGTCATAGTACCATCTGTTCGGTGCTCTATATCCTTCACCTTATTATTGTTATTACAGCAAACTCATAACATTAATAAGAACCTGAAACATAGGACTGATATATTGATTTATTATAGAAGTTGAATACTAAATTGATTCTCATATAGAAATTAAAAGCTACATATAAGTTAGCTGAGTGTTGCTCTAGCATAATAATCAGAAAATTTATTATTGGAAGGATTAGGGTTGCATTGAATAATTACGCACAATTATAAAAGTTGACGCATTAAAAGTAAAAATAGCTCATATTTTTGTAATTCTGGTCAAGTTGATCTCCATTCTTTTTTTTTCTGAATTAATTGTGTAAATTTGTGTCATGTTATCTCAAATTCAGAATATGAGAAGCTAAACCCAGTGAAATATGTTCCTACTTTGGTTGATGGAGATGTGGTTGTTGCCGATTCTTTTGCTATCATTTTGGTACTTATTAGCAACCAAACTGTTTCTTTTACAACCTATCCTTCTTATTTTTTCCATTTGAGATATTAGAATCGTATGATAAATTGTGTTTTCTACTCAATAGTATCTGGATGAGAAGTATCCACAAAATCCTCTCTTGCCAAAAGATCTTAAGAAGAAAGCACTTAATATTCAGGCAAGTGCATTATCTTGTATTTGCTATTCATTATGTCAAATTTCTTAATTTTCCAAATGTAGTTTTAATATAGATACCAAAGATCACCATTGGTTGTTACCAGCTGGGTTTTAGCTACTCTCAGTCTTCTGCTGGTCTGTTTGCCTTATATTTTGTTTCATTTGTGTACCTTACATTTAAAAAGAATGATAATATCTCGACTGTTTCTGGTGCTGTAACACAAGATTAATTTAATTTTGAATTTTCTTCCAGATTGCAAGCATCATCACCTCAAGCATTCAACCCCGTCAAAATTTTCCTATCGACATAGTATGAAAACAACCTTTACATATTTGCTCAAGATAAAAAAAGAACCATTGGTTTTAGCCTTTTAGGTCCTCTGTTAAGTTCAAAAATATTTATGCAGGATTTTCTTGAGGGGCGGTTAGACTCACACGAGAGGCTTCTGTGGTCCCAGCATCATATCAACAAGGGCTTCACAGGTTTTGTTGTAGCAACTAATTGGTGCAGGCAGCATTATAACGTCCCGGATCTGGTACTGATGTCTTCTATTGTGTTTTTCAGCACTAGAGAAGTTGCTAAAGGATTGTGCTGGGAAATACGCCACTGGGGATGAACTCCTATTGGTTTGTCTACAAAACATGCTCTGATTTTTTTACAAAGATTATTATATCATGAAAGTTTATATCATTAAGTTCTAATCTAACATATCTGTTGTAACAACCTTTTCTACGAGTCGTGACAAGACAATTTAAATAGTGGTCCAACATGTCAATCTTGATTCATGCCACATCCAAAAGTTATAAGTTTCAAGTTTAATTTGTTTGTGTCAAGATTTTTAGAAGTTACTCATAATTTATCCATTGCAAATTTGCAATCAACTTGGTGCCTTTCTTTCCATCTTTTGATTTTCTAGAAGACAAATTTACGAACTTGAACATGTACAAGTTGTTTGTGATACGTCTCAAGAAATGGTTTGGATAAAATGTTTGCGAGTCTGGTGTTCAATTGTTTCTGATCTTGATATATTGATGTGAAATTCAGGCTGCCACAAACATGGGGCCTGAAATACTGTTCAAAGTTCTTTCCTTGAATTAGTCTTTTCATATATACTTAACAACTTAACTAAAAGTTACCAGAATGTCTCTATTACAAACTTATCATAATATTAACTGCCTTGGTGTCCAGTCATGTTATGTATACCTTGTATTATGCCTCCCAAGCTAATGATTTGCCCGTCATCTGCTCATATTGCACAGGGAGATGTCTTTCTGGAGCCACAAATTCATGCTGGTATAACACGCTTCGAAATTGATATGGTACTTGTCACCTTTATCAAGTATTTGATTTTTTGAATAATAATGTACTAAGACATATTATCATATAAATGATAAACTCAGTAAGAAAGTAAAAGCATCTTGGAAATTAATAGTTTTATAGAACTGAAGCTGCTCAAAAGTTACCTAAACTAGGTAAACCATATTCCAATGTTGATGTTATATTGCCAAGTTCTGTTGTGAACCTGCATGATGTTATTTTCTTTTATTCTTTTTTCTTGAAGTCCAAATTTCCAACTTTGGCGAGACTTCACGATGCTTATATGGAAATTCCTGCATTTCAAGCTGCCATACCTGAAATCCAACAAGATGCACCAAAAGCCTCCTAAATTCTACATTTTGACCAGAATAAGCACAAAGGAGAACTGCTGTGTTTGATGCACTTTATTTTGTTATAAGGTGCCAGAAAAAAAAATTAACAATTAATGAGATCATGAGCCCCTTCAATGATGTTTAGTTGAAAAGTACAACATGTTTTTCTTTGATAATCATATTCATAATTATCATTTGTTATTTACGTCATCTTCTTTTTTTTCTTTAAAAAAAATGCTGACTTATTTGCAGCGTGAAAGAAACATATATCTGGTATTGCGGGGGTGAACACAAGCAATGACCCGGTAATGTAGATTATTTTTTTTACCTTTCTTTTAAGATCCATGCGAATTTAAGTTGCTGGCATTGCTTGCTCTTGTTTCACTTGCTGATGTACTTCAGTCGAAAATTTGCCTTTTGATCTAACTGTCGTTGTTAAGTACTTGTGTGAACTGTGAAGTTTTTTTTTTTTTTTTTTTAATGGATTTGATTTGTTCCATGAATTTCTTGTACGCAAAGGAAATGGCATTTCCAGGGCTTAAATAAATTTTGACAGAGCTTGGTCAGAAATTGATTAAAAGGCCAGCATCTCTGTTTTGAATTTAATATATTTTAGGCGGATATTGCCTTAATTTGATCTGATCAGCATCAAATTGAACACATATATTAAGTTGGTTGTTTTGGATGTGACTCTTTCTACCAATTAATTAAATTCACCATAGATATACAATTGATGGAATATCCCTACTTTAATATTTATTTAATTAATAATTGAACGATAAATTTTGTACAAATGATGCTTATTCTCGTCTATATATAGATAGATGCATATTTAATTAATACAAAAAAATATCTTTAAAAAATGAATGTTAAAACTTATAAAAACTTATTTAAAAAATATTGATATAGTAATATATGATGCTATATGATTTTTTATCACAAGACCTTAAAAAAAAAGTCTTTAACACAAGGAATTGACATTTTCACCCTTGCAAATTTTTGCCTGGTGTTTGAATAGAAAGTGCGCCACAAATATATCAAAAGCTTTGATCTTTAAAATTTGAATTTCATGTTTTACAAAATACAAAAGCCGAAATCAACAAGCTCAAAATTAATTTGTCATAGTTGATACCATATTGCATAAATTGCTTTTTATCTTTTGATGTTTTGGTCTGTGTAAATATGTGTTTTACGAAATTTATGGATTGGTATTCTATGTCGCTCGCAGCTACATAGGTCAAAATCAATTTTCTTTATATTTTTATTGAAATTTAGATTTGACTTTACTCATGCACTTGCGAAAATTATGATAAATTTGGTGCCGCTAAAAGGTTGTGCGTGCACCAATCCTTCGTATCTTCTTATCGTCTTATTTATATATTTTTTTATAACACACACACACGAGGAGGGTTTCAATACCTCATGCTTTTCATACCTCATCATATCTCATATTTTATATCTTCATTTTCAAAGTCCAATATGTCGATCTGAACCGCTCAATATGATATACGTACTAAAATATGCTTGAGGATGAAATTTTATAATTTTTGAAATTTTTTTACTATTTTTTTAAATAGGCAGAAAATCACTGTTTTTTAACAGTCCAGATACAGTGATTTTGTACCTATCTTAAAAAATTGTAAAAAAATTGTAAAAAAATTACAAAATTTCATTCCAAACATATTTTAGTATGAATATCATGTTGAGCGGTTCGGATCGACAATTTAGACTTTAAAAATAAAAATATACAATATGAGGTATGAAAGACATGAAAGACATGAAGTATTGGAACCCTTCTCTGTGTGTGTGTATATATATATGGATACTGGTGGCAAGTGTAATTTAAAAATCTTGATTGGTTGACTGAGATAAGTCTTGTGGGCTTGTCCGCTTGTGGCAGGATATTTTCCTTTCTTTCCTTTCTTGTTTTTTCTTAAGAAAAAGGAAGACGAAAGGGACCTATTTGACCTGGTCTAAGGGGAACCGACCGAAGCGGCCCATTCATACCATTTCTTTTTATAGCATACTGGTAGTAAATGTAATTTAAAATCTTGATTGGAACGAGCTATAACTTGAGCACTCGACTGAAATGAGGTCTTGCGGCTTGTTCGCTGGAATTCCTATCACCTAAGGTAACAGAAACATACAATATTTCTGTTTGGATCCAGTCCGTCTGAACAGAATATGCACGAATATTAAAGGACCTCCGTGCGTTCCATCTCAGATCAGATTGGCCCAAATTCCAATCGGACGGTCTAAATCTAAACATAACTTTTTTGCAGAGGATATGGATTCTGTTCCTGGGGGCCTTGTCAAACACAATTTACATTATTTTAAATATTTGGCCTCATGTTATTTAATGGATTAAAAGAACTGAAAAAAATAAATTGGAATAAAAATTTACAGTCAAACCACCTCCTTTTTACGCTATAGTCCCCATCTTTCAATCAAATAAACTATAATATTCCATGGGAAAAAAATGATAGAGAAAGAATACCATTTCAATAGATCAACATAGGTCTAATTTTATTATTTTACTATTTCATACTATTGCAATACGTTTTTTATACTTCCTAACTATTCTACACCTTTATCAAATAATATAATTCACTGTTCTGGTAATACTATTTTTTCAGAAAAATATTATTTTGGTATTTTTTCACGACTTAATTAATGAATAACAGCAAATACGGTTCCAACAAAGGATAATGTTACTGGTGGTGAATTGAATGAGATCCACTGCTTGCTATATTTCCTGCTATTCCTTCCTCTCCTTTCTATCTCTCCTCTTTCTCCCTCTCCTCTCTCTCTCCTCTCTCCACTGTTGAAAAGAGAGATAGAGAGAAAAGTGAAGAGCAGAATGATGCTATTCTTCCTGAAATAGCAGCAGATTCATCAACAACAATAATGTCAACGATTGACTCGTTCAAACTTGGTGGATTTACATTTTTGCCAAGATCTTCTGTTGCAGGTGTTCCAGGACAGAGCTTGTAATGAGTCACTGACGGTCCCTTTAGTTGCAGATGTAACATGATTTTTCTCAAGATATGTAATAGAGGATTAGATTCGCTTAAACTCCACTTAATATTTACAACAAGCTTGTAAATTCACCGTCTCAGTCACATTCTAAACTGTAATTAAAACCGGGGACACTGTTGGGGACCCCATATATAATTATTTCATAGATAAGAAAGAGACCGTAGACGACTAATAGTTGGATTCAGTGCATTTATTATTCCCATTTGCAAGGTATCATACTGGGTCAAACTGATTGAGTCATGGAGGAGAAGAAAAAGAGCTGATCTTCAGAGATAAAAAAGAAGAAGAGCTGATCTACAGAGAAACACTCGCAACCTATTGAAAATGGGATTATGGAAGGAAACCTTGAGAGGATCACATTGGCTTATTTTGCTCTGTATTTTGGTCGGAATTATCTTTGCCCAAGGAGATACAAACTCGAACGATTGTATGTATGCTCTTGTTTACTGGTTTTTATTTCGGTGTATGCTTTCTGGTATGATTATTTAGAAAATTTTGCCATTTAGTGTTGACTTTTAATTTTCAACTCAATTTTGAGTTGAATTAGAGGCTTTTATATCAGCAATTTTTTCTCAATTTTCCTTTAATTTATATTTAACTATTATAAGTGCTGCTTCAGAAGTACAGGTAACCATACTCATAGGCGATTCTTTCATTTCCTTTGCTTGGTTTATGTTTATTTGGTTTAAATGTTTGAAAAGTCTTAACCAGTCCTGTCTTGCACCATCTGAACTTTGCCAGAATTTAATTTGACATAACCTAAATCTAACTAATATCATTGCTTCTTACGCGAAAAATAGTTTTTGATAACTAATTTATATATAATTTTTGTCTTTCAAAATTTTTGTATGTAGATGCTGCACTAAGTGCACTTGCGAATGAATGGCAGAACACTCCATCAAACTGGGTCCAGTTTGACCCATGCGGTGCTAAATGGGTCGGCATCAAGTGCAACAACAGCCGTGTTACTGAAATGTATATCTGCAATATATGTATATATGTTTTTCTTTAGAGGAGATCTAATTACACTTTTTTTTTTAATACATCTTGACACTGTTTTTTTATAGGTCAATTTTGCTATTTCAAAATTCAAAACAGTCGATCCGTACCGTTCAACATGATCACCATATTAAAATGTGCTTGGAAATCAAATTTTACATTTTTTTTGAATTTTTTTACTATTTATTAAGATGGTTACAAAATCGTTGTTTTTCAATAGTCTGAAAACAACGATTTTGTAACCATCTTAATAAATAGTAAAAAAATTCAAAAAAAATGTAAAATTTGATCTCCAAGCACATTTTAATATATTCATCATGTTGAACGGTACGGATCAACTATTTGGACTTTGAAAATGATAGGTGTCAAAATGTGTCAAAAAAAAGAGTGTAATCCGATCCCTCCTCTTTTCTTTATTACTTGTGGGAAGTTCTTTTGCTTCCATTCAAATGTAAATCATGTTATGTTTCTGTTTTTGCATAGATCACTGTCAAGCATAGGTATAAAAGGCACATTATCAGGAGGAGACATTCAAAATTTGGCAGAATTAAAAGCACTGTAAGCTATCGACAACAACAAATTTACTTTCGCCGTCCCATGAGAATATAAATGTTTTATTTTATTTAGAAAAATTTCAAATTTTGATCCTCAAAACTTTTTAATAAAAAACTAGGTTTTTTAACTTCTTTTGAAAACAAAAATTAAATTAGTCCTTTTTATCAAACTTTTTGCTGACATAATTTTTTTTTTTTATGGTTAATGGCAATTGCCGGTAACATTTGTATTGATAAAAAAAAAAAAAATTGCTGACATAATTGATTTAATTTATTTGCCACGTGTATTTTGGACTGCCACATGAACAACAACAAAACAAAATATTATTTTGATAAGCGAAGCTATTATACTAGAAGTAAACTTGAACTTTATTTTTTTTATCATATATGAATAATTATAATGAGGGTTTTATACATTATTCTGTTTTATAATGTTGCTCAACAAAAATTATAATAATTATTTAAGTGATAAACTGAAATCCACGTGGCAAATAAGCTAATCACATCAGCAAAAATTTGATGGAATGACTGAATTAGTTTATTTTGAAACCTAAAAGGACTAATTTAATTTTTACAAATTTTATTGATTAAGTCGGTGGAAATGAAAGTTCAAGTTTTTTTTTAAAAAAAAATTGAGGATCAAAATCGAAATTTTCTCTTTTATTTATTGTAATATGTGATTCTCTACATTTGGTGTACAGGGATTTGTCGTACAATCCAGAACTGACGGGGCCGCTACCATCAGCAATCGGGAATTTGAAACAATTAGAAAAATTGTGAGTATATTAGAGAAAACAGATATTGGGTTTTCGGGCCCAAATTAACCTAAATTGATCATGATGAAAAATTATGCTATACGTTACGTGTATAGATACTGTAGAGGATTTTTGTGTGAGAGAGAGCGCTTGCCTTGTCTGGTCCTACCACTGCTGAAAGAGAGAGAGCTTGGTATTTGGGCTACTCAAGTGTTTGACGAATTGCCACAGAGATATGTTGTGTGGAAAATAACCCTAACAGAAATATAAAACATATATTACTAGTTGGTTTCTATGTTTTCAACCGCTTTGTTTATTTAACTTGGTTGTTTTTTTTTTTCAGGATTTTGATTGGTTGTAGCTTCTCTGGTGAAATACCGGCTGAGATTGGCAAACTATCAAACCTGGTCATTCTGTAAGAACCTTCATATACCTTTTATTTAATTTCATGCGTGACCTTGAAAAAACCTCAAAAGTATTTTTAATACCCCTTAAAGCAGAAAAAAAAATGAAGTACCCATGAATTGTAAGTAGCATTCTCCTGTAGACTCTTGTATTTTCTGGTTGTCTACAAAATATTCCTAAACTACCCTCCAGATTCACTATTTCTCTGTACATCAATGGGATACCGAGATGGTATAATTTTGGCAACTTTTCTGAGTAATTAGAAGAGATCTGGAGGTGGTATAGGTGATGTTTTCCAAGTTTTTCTATGGTTGTTCTTCATAGATGCCTACATGATACTTGTAGTTTTGTAGGGCGCTGATGAAATTTTCATACTTTGTTGAAAAGTATATTATATGTGCCTAAATTTTTTATTTTCTACTTTTGTATGCAGATCCTTAAACTCGAATGAATTTTCTGGAAGGATCCCCGCAACTATTGGAAACCTTTCTAAGCTATACTGGCTTGACTTGGCAGATAACCAGCTGACCGGTACCATACCGGTCTCTGATGCTACCAATCCGGGACTTGATTTGTTAACAAATACAAAACACTTGTATGCCAAATAAAAATTTCTTTCACCTAATTAACTACCTTATGTTTCGAAATTTCCATTTTTAAACTTGGTTTCTGGATTGCAGCCATTTCGGAGTTAATAAGTTGTCTGGTTCCATTCCAAGCAAGCTTTTTAGCTCAAACATGATCCTTATACATGTGTAAGAAAACTTTGGCTGTGCAAGCTTTTGATCACACATTTTCATTATTTTTGCTTATATATTTCTTCTATGCTTACTTGCAGTCTTATGAAAGAATTAGCTATAGAAGTTAATGTAAACAAACATCAATTGCATTTTTGTTGCTTGTTTATTTCTTTTGTGCTTACTTGCGATCTTATGAAGAAATTAGGGTTAAGAAGATAATTCAAAAAAATTCCAATTGGTGTCTTTTTCAGTGACCTTAAACAGATCAGGTCAAGTACCAGGCATTAACATACTAGCCGCAAATCTTGATAGGACCAGTGCTAAAGTATATTAAATATATTGTCGTCTTTTTTTTTTTTTCAAGTTTGATATATTTTTCTCAGGCTGTTTGACAACAATAACTTAAATGGAAGCATTCCTTCTACATTAAGCCTTGTCAAAACGCTAACGGTCTTGTAAGTATGCATTTATTTTAGCTGTTTAAACTTTTTTTTTTCAAATAATTCAGTGCCTTTTGCTAATGTTTCATCCCTTCCATCAGGTTTGTACTGTCAAACTTTTGTTTGTAATCCCAATACAATTACATGTTGTTCCAATAAGATAATGGAACAGGTGGAAATGAGTCCCTTTTCTTAAAATAATTCCATTACAATCCCTTTGTTGGTATTTTGTTCCTAGTAGGTTAATTGAGATTATTCAAAGTTTATATTGTAAGCAAATAAAAATATGGTCAAGTAACTTTCAACAAATAAAAGAGGAAATGTATCAGCATAAATTGCATTTCTTTTTTCTTATTGTTAATCTTTGCCTTTTACTAGTAATTTTACAATTCTTCATAAATTTGAAGTCATTTTATTTTCAAACGAGACAGGCGGTTGGATAGAAACTCATTAACAGGTCCAGCACCAGCCAACCTCAGTGCGCTTACAAAGCTCTCAGAAATGTGAGTTGCTTTCTTCTATGAAGTTTACAAGGGCATTTTTCATTGCTATTTTATGATTTCCATCTTGTTGTATGCCATCATAAGATTTTGATTACATGCCAGAACAACACTATCAGTATCAAGATGCATTTTGGAAAGAGTGAGGCTATGGTGATATGATATTACAGATCAGCCCGTGCTATAGATCTATATCTCCGTTTTCAAAGCGCAAACAGTCCATTTAAACCACTTAACATGATCTCCATATGAAAATGTACTTGGAGACCAAATTCTATCATTTTTTAGAATTTTTTAATAATTTTTTTAGATAGGTTGAAAATCACTGTTTTTTTATGGTTCATAATCTTTAGATCGAGTGATTTTCTACCTATCTAAAAAAATAGTAAAAAAATTCTAAAAATGTAAAATTTGGTTACCAAGGACATTTTCATATGGAGACATGTTAAGTGATTCGGACCAACTATTTGGACTTTGAAAAAGGAGATATGAATTCATAGCACGGATGGCTCTGTAATATGCATATCACCATAGCCTCACTCTTTTGGAAATATAGTTTTATTTTTGGGTTTTGAATAATAAGCCACAGGGTCTTTTCTTTACACTGAAAACAAATACCTTCCATAATGTGGAATGTTAAGTCTGCACGTTATCATGTTATCATTCAACTCTTTTGATGAATGGTTTGTCATTACCATTATGTTTTTAATTTTGAGAACAGGCATCTGTCCAACAATAAGCTAAATGGAACATTGCCAGATCTGACAGGAATGAATTCTCTTAGTTTTGTGTAAGAAAATCTTCTTCTCAAATTTCAACTTTCTTTGACTAACACTAATATGCTCCCAGCTTGCTCTGTACCAGTTGAAGGTGGTAGAGTTATAGTTCCAGTAGTGATGATTTTGTGGTCATCAAGCTGATTAAATAGTTGTTAAATTTGCAGGGATATGAGCAATAACTCTTTTGCCTCATCAGATGTACCACTATGGTTCTCTTCATTGCCATCTTTAACTTCGTTGTATGAATTTCTCTCTCTCTCTTTTTTTTTGAAAACCTGGCAGAGGCCTCTCTCTCTCTCTCTCTCACACACACACACACACACACGCACGCACGCAAACTCACGGAGCCTTTATGTACTTCAAGACATGTTTACAGTTTTATATGACAATATAGAATAACTACAAGTCTACAAAAATTGCAGATACCTTGAGTACCTGAATATAGGAGGGGAGTTGCCCCAGACTCTGTTCAGCAATTCTCCACTTCAAACTCTGTCAGTATTTTATGGTTTCAATCTCTAACAAAAGTAAAAGTAATTTGTGAAGACAAATTTCTAGCTGTAAAAAGATTGCATGTGGTCTCATACTTTATTATTTTCTTATTTTCTGGCTTTACAGGAGGCTTAGGGATAATCGATTCAATGGAACCCTAAATATCGGCACAGCCTATAGTAATCAGCTCAAATTAATTGATTTAACGAACAACAAAATTGAGTCACTGACCGGTGGTGGTGGATACACTAATCAACTAATGTAAGCAATTGCTTCAAATTTATTAGTTGGTCCCCCATTATTCAAGCAATGATGCTGATTCACTAATGAAATCTCTAACATATGTATTCTACTGATAATTAAACTATCCCGACTCGATCGATGTTCAGTCAAATCTGTTCAGCTATTACCATGCTGGTCTGACAGCCATGTCCATCCAAGATTGGCACCGATTTTATCACTTGATAGCAACTAGTTTCATTAGAGACCACATGAACTAAACCCTGAAAATGGTGGGCAAAAGCATCAGTGACCTACCTGAGTTTGTTTTAATTAGAAGTTGTTATCAGATCTTCTACAACTATAAGAAAAATACCTATTTGATTTTTCATTTTTCAGACTGGTAGGGAACCCGGTGTGCACTCGAGAGAACAACCCATCAAATTGCAAAATGACCGTATCTGTCCCCGCCTCATACAACACATCTAAGAGATGCACAACTCTACCTCCAACCTGTCTAAGTGGTCAAAATCTGAGCCCAAACTGCCAGTGTGCCTCTCCCTACACTGGGACTCTTTTCTTCAGGTCACCTTCCTTCTCAGACCTCAGCAATTACACATACTACACAATGCTCGAGCAAGGCCTGAAGGATAAGTTTGTACAGTTTGATCTGCCAGTGGATTCAATTTCACTTCAGAATGTTTTTGTGGATGCAACTAATAATCTTGAGATGAGCTTAGGAGTTTACCCATCCAATAAGAAATCTTTTAGCCAGGAGGATGTGATCGGAATTGGGTCTATTTTTAGTATTCAGATTTACAAGCCTCCGGCTATTTTTGGGCCATACTATTTCCTCCCGCAGCAATATTCTGCTTTTAATGGTATTACATTTTTAACTTTCGCTATTTTGTTTTATTGGTTTGAATTTTGATTAGTATATACACATCAGACTGACATAAATGTAAAGAATAAGTCAATAAGAAATGGGATGGTTACATTTGAAATATATACTTCTCGTCTGTTGTACTTATGCTGATTTTGCATTCACTGGTTTACGAACCAATTTTGTTTACTACAGTTTTTAAACATGTGATTTTGTTCCAAACATCCATTCACATTTATGTCGGTCATTAGTTATTTATTTAATCACTATAAAACCAATTTTAATTAATTATTGTTACCATGCAGTTTCTGCTCCATCATCGAAGAAATCAATCAACAAATCACTTATTATTGGAGTAGCAGCTGGTGGAGTTCTTCTTTTGGGATTGATATGCTTTTGCATTTTTATCTTAAGAAGGAAAAAAACCATGCGGACTGAAGAAAAAAGCCAATCTTTTGGTACTTTTGGTATTGATTTATTTTCAGTTTGTTTCTATTATAGTTGTAAAATCATGAGGGAACAAATCTTGATGAAACTCTAATTCAGTGGTAAAACCATAGATAGTGAAAATCCTACAAAATAAGACCGTGCCAAAGAAAAAGGGTCCTACTAGAGATTGCAACTGTCAAACTCGCATAATTGCATTTCCGTTGTAGTGATACATTCAACAAAACACAAATTTTACTTAATATATTTTTCGGTAGCCTGGTGGGACCCAAAGAGCAGTGGCAGCATCCCACAGCTGAAGGGAGCAAGAATGTTTACATTTGAAGAGGTCAAGAAATGCACCAATAACTTCGCTGAAACGAATGAAATTGGCGGCGGAGGTTATGGCTTGGTAATTACCCCTTCTGTACCATTTGGACAATTTATGAATTAAAATAAGATGAGGGTTAAATGAATGGTAGGTTCAATAGTCAAACATAACTATATTATACCACTGGGCAGCAGCTGGATCATATGAAAAGCTGAACACTGTAAAGCAGCATCAAAACTTAGTTTTGAACTAACCAGTTTTATAAAGGTCTCAAGGCGGTGGGAAACAGTGGTCTTTATTACTGTTTCATAGCATCTCAATAATCTTTCATTTCATTTCTCCCTTGTGGTATTGACAGGTATACAGAGGTACACTTGGCAACGGGCAGCTCGTAGCAGTGAAGCGGGCACAAGAGGGGTCATCGCAAGGCAGTAATGAGTTCAAAACAGAGATTGAACTTCTCTCTAGAGTTCATCACAGAAATCTTGTCAGTCTGGTTGGATTTTGCTTCGACAAAGGTGAACAGATGCTGATCTATGAGTATGTGCCAAATGGTACTCTCAAGGACAGTCTATCAGGTAAGCCTTGTTTAAAATTTTGATTCGATAGTAAAAGTACTGGCTGATGCCAGCTCCTTTGGGCTTGACTGAATCTTATTCATAGATTAATTTTTGAAGTTTTCTTGTATGCTGCTAGTTACATTTATAAAATATACCAACAATACTTTAGAGGCAATGTTTAGTTAATTTTATGTTTTTATTTGTTTGTATAGGAAAATCTGGTGTCCATTTGGATTGGAGACGGCGGCTCTGTGTGGCCCTTGGTGCAGCGAAGGGCATTTCATATTTGCATGAGCTGGCAGACCCACCAATAGTTCACCGAGACATAAAATCAAGCAATTGTCTGTTGGATGAAAACTTGAATGCTAAGGTTTCCGATTTTGGCCTCTCTAAATCTCATGGAGTTGATGGTAAAGGTCTGATCACAACGCAAGTCAAAGGCACCATGGTTCGTTATTTCTCTCTTTTCTCTGTTTTATTTTACTAGTTTATCGTCACAATATTTCATGCTTCCTCCATATCAGAGCAACAGAAATATCAAGAAGTGTTCCTCCTAGGGAGTAGGATAACACTGAAAGTAGACAAAATTGACAAACATGAGAATCCACATCAAAGTTTGTCAAGAACTAAAATATAGAATGTCAATAAATCTAAATCATTGGTTTTTTAAACCACTTCATGGAAGACAAATAAGTTTTCAGTTGTACCAAATTTGATACACAGACTATCTAAATAATGGAGAAGTTAATTACAATTTTGATTTCATAATGTGATAAGTGCTGTATGACTTGTCTCGGTTATCAAATATCTTTGTTGATGAAATAGTTCTTCCATCCTCTTATCATTCTTACTTCTCCACTTAACTTTTTGTAACCCTAAATCTTTATTATTTATCTCAATATTTGAAAAGGAGGAGATATTTTGTCAGGGAATGCATGAAGAAAATATCCAATTCTGCTTGCTTTCTTCATTAATAAGAGATCATTAATCTCGAAAGGATCTGATGATTGCTCTTGTTTATATTTTTGCAGGGATATTTAGACCCGGAATATTACATAACCCAACAATTAACCAATAAAAGCGATGTATATAGCTTTGGCGTCTTGCTTCTAGAGTTAATGACTGGCAAGAGGCCCCTCGAGCGTGGCCGGTACATTGTCAGAGAAGTCCAAAATCTTTTTGACCGGTCAAAGGATCTATGCAACCTAAAAAACCTTCTTGACCCGTCACTTGGTTTTACAACCTCAGTCGGTGGATTCGAACAGTACATCAGCTTGGCACTGCGATGTGTGGATGAGAACAGTGCCGACAGGCCCACAATGAGTGAGGTCGTTAATGAGATAGAGAAGATCATGCAACAGGCGGGTGTAGATCCGAGTTCAACATCTAATTCCTCAAGTGTTGCCGGGTCTACCACAACCCCTGTTCGACTCCCATATGAAGTTGATAGGCGGTTTGATTATAGTGGTGAAACAACTTATGATAGAATTGATCCCAAGTAATAGTCCTGCCCTAAATGGAGTTTCCAATAGAGATTGTAAATACAATATATATAGCTTGTTGTTGTTCTTGTATGACCTTATACTTTACCTATATTTGGAGATTTGTTGAACATATGAACATACGTATTGTACAGGCTCTTGTACAGTCATGACTACTCTGAGCAGACTAGAGATTAAAAAAACTTAATTTTGAGTGCTTTTTTTGTGTAGTGAGTTTTTTTTTTTTTTTTGCTCTCATACAATGAAACTGTTATCTTGTGATATTGTTTTACAAAGCTATTCTGCGAACCTTCTATATTATTTGCAACTTTTTTTAAATAGATTGACATTTTTTATGGTAAAATTACCATGGTCTTTAATATGGCTCTCAATAAAAGTTGTTATCATTTTTCTCTTGTGTGGCCTTTTTTTTCATTTTCTTTGGTTTTATGTGTTCCAACCTTGCTTAATTATTTGGTGCTCGGGTATGAATTGTAGTTTAATGCCCAGCCAACACGTCAGAGGATAAAAAATAAAAATAAAACAACCGAACTTTAGTTAATATGCTGGGAATAAAAATAGAATAATAAAGATATTATTTCTATTCTATGATCGCTAGCCAGCATGGATCAAAACAAGCTTTAAATATAGCGTATTTACTCATATACAGGTAAAACTTATATCGGTTTTTGTTCCTTAATTATCTTCACAGATTGCTTTACTGGTAGGACAATCCTGTGCTAATTTCTTAAGATTCTCTATGATCATGACCAGCTTTGTGTTGTGCCGATTGACGAAGAATCTTGGCAACCATCCAGCCGGATCTAGCTGCAATGTAAAAAATAATTAAATTTTTTTATTAAACATGCACTTGATAATAAAGATCTATGTTAAACTTGTCCATGTGGTAACTTTGGCAAGCACTATCTCAACAGTTTGTTACTGTACTACGTTAATCTGATTGATTTGAGCTAAACTGAGGCAATTAAATCCCTTATGATTGGTACCAGTTAGTACCAGTTCTCGATATGTATGCTGGCTATTATGTACTGATATCATTCAGAGAAATCCTGGCTTCCAAATGCTGTACTTTTTTCATGAAAAAAATAAATATCTTATATTGAGAGATTAAAAACATATACCTGAATAACATATGTTACAATGCATGAATCATCTTGAAGTTTCTCAACTACCCATCCAGATTGCAATAATAGCCCTCTTATGGAGTTGTTTTTCTTTGGTAGCAATCCAGCTGCTATCTCCTTCGGTAGAGATGCCACTGCCACTACCTTCATTTACATACATAACAAAACACTCAGTTATTATGTATGTAGGCTAATTTAGCATGTGAGTGTAATTCAGTGATGGTACCGGTTCCTCAAATTTTGGGTTTTAATATGCAAATGCATACCAGTTTGGTTAATATTTCTTTCCTTTGCTCTCATTATTTAAGAAAATATTGCTAACCATAGAGATAAAGCAATAATTTCTTTTAGAAGATCAAAACGATAATCCATTTAGGTCTCCCGTTGCTAATGGTATAGGTAAAACAGAACTGAATAGAAAACCTTAATAACTGAAAAAAAATAAAAATTAGGAATGTATCCCTAAGCAAAGTAATATTTGAGAATACCTTTGCTTTCATAAATGCATGGTTTTCAGTTATATTTTTCCAATTTTCCATTTTCTAATGTTGAAACTACTGACAAAGGTTACATCTGGTAGAAAAAATGAGGTATAGTAATTACCAGAGTACCATCATCCATGGTCTCTCGGCGCTCATAAACAACAAATTCGCGCTTCTTGAATAAGGGTTTGGAGGCATCACCAAATTTAAGGTGGATAATGCTCAAATTTTCTCCTAGGTCCTTTATGTACTTGGCCTCCACCAAATCTGGATCCCATTGCTGTTGTCAAAACATTCATAAAATTATTTGTATTAGTTAAGCTTCATATGTAATCATGAATTGACAATTTTGATAAAAAAAATTAACAATTGAGTTTCCACAACAAGAAATATTCTGGCAACAAGTATAATATATACCTTAAAAAAAAAGTATAATATATACACACTGTGCCAAGTACCAGCTTGCATTAGGTCAGTAGTCAGAATGGTACTGGTAGTCTGGTAGGTACTGTATGACCAATTGACCATTTTTATAATTGGTAAATGTGATATCGACTTGACTTCAGATTCAGATTGGAAATAAATTTGAACAAATGTAGGACCATCTGCCAACAGCTGAACTCAAATAAATGATCGCTCGCTCGCTCGCTGTCGCTGGTCCAACAATAAATTCTTTCTCAGTGGGAAGTGTGAATTTGTTGAGCATGAGCACGTGCTTGCCATGTGCACTCACATGCATGCAAACAAATCAAACCTCCTTTGCATCATGCTCAGTTAGCTGTGTGCTACTGCTGCAGCTATTCTTGTCTAATTAAGTTCCTCCTACTTATGTTGTGATTCTGACATGTCATATCATGATCTAGTGCTAGCTCCTACAGGTTTGTTGTGTTTTTGGTATAAGTTTGACCAATTTAACTCAGATATTTGAACTTTTTCTCAGCCTGTTTCGGCCGTTTTTTTTTAGTTACCATGAACAAAAATTCAAATTAAATAATTACAACCCCGGTGGGATTATTTCAAAACGTACCACCCACGCGTACCCAGTACGCGCACCAAATTGGACGGTGCGCGTACTGGGCAGGCACACTGCTTGGTGCGCGTACTGGATAGGCGCATCGACCCACTTGATCCGGTGCTCGGACTGGACAGGCGCACTGCTTGGTGCGCGTACTGGGCAGGTGCACTGACCCACTTGACCCGGTACGCGGACTGAATAGGCATACCGTGGACAGAGAAAAAAAATTTACTTCATAAAGTTTGACACCGTGTTTTTCATCAGAGAAAACTACTCCAGTTTTCTAAAATGCACACGTCAATACAATATTGCCCTCTACCAACAGTCCATGTAATGGAGATAAGATATTTATTAATTTACAAAGAACAGAAAGGTTTTCAGGGTCAATCTGAAGAATCAAACTTTTACCAGAGTACCGTGGTACGCCTGCTCAGTCCGAGCACCGGGTCAAGTGAGTCGGTGAGCGTGTCCAGTCCGCGCACCGTCTATTTTGATTCGCGGACTGAATACGCGTGGGTGGTAACTATTGAAATAGATCCAACGGGATGGTATTCATTTAATTTTTATTTTTTTCCGTGTAACTTGAAAAAATGGCTGATTCGGTTCACTATGTTCTGAAAGATTGAAACAATGCTAAATAAAATGAACCATTCCTTTTTTTTCTCACCTCCCAATTTCTTTATTCAAGAAAACCCAAAAAAAAAAATGTGTATTCATTTTTTGGTACTATATCAATATTCAATACAAGCCTGTAATACTATTTCACTAGACACGAAAAACGAATCTGGTTATTAATTAATGACATCAAGAAATGGAAATCAAAATTATATTTTTTTTTCTATTAATTACAAAAACAAAAACAAAAATATATAATATAATGACTAATCCCCTGTAATTGAAAATTTTCATTTGTATTCTGTAAAAAAAAAATTACTATTAGCCTCTCTCGTAAAATAAAATTATATAAAATTTATTTATTCAGTCTTTCCAATCTCAATTTTATGATTCTGTCTCCCTTGAAAGGGTATCAAAATCCGGTACCATAATGCATCATTTTGGAAAGTAGGATATTGGAGTACACACTAGCAGGTGTGAGAATTGATGGCATGAATGGCTAGCATTTTTTCTGGATGAAATATCTACAGTAGACAGGCTAGTTGTACCTCATTAAGACTAGATCTATAGATGAAAATATGAGGCATATTCTATTATAGAAGCAACAATTAACACTAAATTTTTCACCAATGAAATTGAACATGCATGCAGCTAATAAAACTATTAAACCTCTTATTAGATGCTTGCTACTTTAAAGTCATGCTTTAAGAAAAAGCCAAAAAGAATGATAGAAAAAAGAGAAGCCAAAGGAGTGAAAAGAAAATAAATAAACAAACATACAAGTAAAGCAAAGCCTTCTATTTTGAGTCCGAATCTGCTGCGATCCTGGGTAGGATCGCAGGATCCTGCGATTCCGAATCAACGGTTCAAATTTTTCTGTGCGCGGATCTCGAAAACACTTTGAAAAAGTAAATTTTCATGCATGCATCACGAAAAAAACCAACAGCTGAGATTCGGGATCGCAGGATCCTGCGATTCCCAAGAATCACAGCAGATTTATTTTCTTCTATTTTATACAAAGTACTTGCATAGGATCCTAAGACCAGTCCCAAGTCCCAACCTAGAAACTTAATTATTTTAATTAAAGTAATCAATACCTTTCTATAGGGACAATTTTTAGCATCTAAATTGGGACTCGTGGTGCGTTAAACTATTTAATTTTAATTTTGGGACTAATGCCAGTCTACTGTTAATATTCTTTTTTGCACGCCTGCTCCTCTCATGCATGCACATACACAACGAAGTTAGTTAATGAGATAATAATCACGTGGAATTGCATTTACAGTTGTGTCGTGTGCTAAAAATGAATTAACAATTATAGGTATCTCTGATGTTACCAGGCTAAATGATAATTTAGAATTTTGGATCTGTACTTTGGGCTCGAAATTTCATGTTGTTATTTATCCTTGGACTGACTTGTTGTGACACGACGACAGATTTGCTAACACCAATGTGCCACTTAAATAAATGAGGGAAAGAGCTTGGATTTTTGCTTATATTGCACAGTAGCTTTTGTCCCTTTTTTTTTTAATTTAGTGCAGAGATTTTTCTGTCAAGTGTTTGATCTGTCCTTTTGCTGTTTTGCAAGATTGCCTTAGGAAATTTTTTATTAGTAGAAATTAATAAAAAAGAAGAGAGAGAAATAGAAAGAATACATCAATTCTTATATTGGTAGAAAGATCGGTAAAATTCTTACCGATTCAAAAAATCAAAAAGTTTGAATCAGTAGGAATTCTACCGATCCAAACTTAGTTTTTTTTTTAAATCTAATGTATAGATAGAGGGAATTATTATATTATATTTTTAGTAAAATATGAAAAGTTTTTCAAAAAATAGATAGAATATTTCTACTATATCTAAATTTTAAGATACTCTATCTATTTTTATAAAAACAATTTTAATAGAAAAAATGAAACGAAAAAAACAAACTGATTTTTGAATCAATAAGAATTTTACTGATCTTTCTACCAATATAACAACTGATGTACTTTTTCTATTTCTCTCTCTTCTTTTCTCTGAATTTCTACCAATAAAAAATATCCATTGCCTTACCTCTGATCTGAACGACTCCCCAATTCATCATATGTGAATAGAAATTGAATTGACATCATTTCTTATCGATGGGTAAGCAATTAAAGAAGAGGTGAGAGGTAATTCATTTAATGTGAACTGGAGAAGTTCAAAGCAGTGTGAGAATAGAAGATATTTTAAGTAGAGTTTGCCCCTTTGCTCTAATGTACATCAGTTCTGGTATTGGTAGACATCAGATCTGATATCTAGTAAAATATAATTTCTTTTACAAAAATAGATAGAGTATCTTAAAATTTAGATATAATAGAAATATTATATCTATTTTTTGAAAAACTTTTCATATTTTACTAGAAATCTAATATAAGAATTCCCTCCATCTATACATCAGATTTTAAAAAAAACTAAGTTTGGATCGGTATAATTCGTACCGATCCAAACTTTTTTATTTTTAGAATCGGTAGAAATCCTACCGATCTTTCTACTAATATAAGAATTGATGTACTCTTTCTATTTCTCTCTCTTCTTTTCTTTTCTATTAATTTCTCTCTCTAAGGTAGGATATCAACGGAAAAATAGATCTAGACATTATATATACCCCTCATATCTTATTGTAAATAATAAGAGAAAAATATCAATATCAATACAAAATATTCATAATTATGTCTCCAAAAATCTACAGTGTTGCAGTACAACTCTGACGATGATTCCCATGCATCTCGTCCTTTGCCTCATAATATTGCATTTTTTTTTTAAATGTTTTATTCTAATCTCAAATCCTAATTTTATATTTTTTTTTCAACGTTAATATCAAGAAGTTAAATGTAAATCGAGATTTATTAAAAATTCTCATAAAATGAATTCATCTACAATTATTTTTTATCAAGATCTTTTCTACTAAAATGAATTGAATTCTTGTCCGCTAAAAAGGTTAGTGTATTCCATCTAACGCGCATCTAGTTATATTGGCATATGTACAGTCGCAGTACTCCCCACTCACACTTTGTGACAGGCTTTCAAGCAATAAAAAACAACTGTAAAGCACTGTTTAAAAATTAAGTTTCTTTTAATTTCTTAGCCTCTCCATTTCAAAAATTGAGTCAGAGCCAATAGGAAAGAAAACAAAGGAGTCAGAGTCAATAAAAAAAAAAAAAAGCACTAGCATGTCCAAAAAAAATAATTTACTTTATAAGCAAATTTGTTTTTTAGAAATCATGTCCAAAAGGGATAATATTCTCTCTATCTCTCTCCTCTTTCTCTCTCTATCACGTGATCCTCTTCCTTTCTCTCCTCCTCTTTGAAGAGAGAGATAGGCAGAAAAAAGAAGAGCAGGAGCTGTTTTTCTACAAAGAAAAGCAGCGGAGTGGGATCTGCACTAGTAGCTTGCTAGGGTCAAACCGTCATCCAAACATATCTTCTTCTTCTTTTTAATCTTTTCTCTTCTTGGTTTTTTTTTTTTATGAAACATTTTTTATAACTTTAATTACCAAATCTATGGGAGTATAAATGGTTAGGCAAAGTATCTATCTATATATGACCTATATTTGCAGGTGCATCAACTCTGAAGTACATATTCCACTTGCCCTGTAGCTAATATGAGAGCTTACATTTATAATGCAACTAGTTAATTTAATGCGATAGTTGAAAAGGATATATATACTTCATAGATTTAAATTTAATTAAAATTGGCCATACTCAGTCATTTCTATAATAAATTGAATGAATTATGTATTAGTTATATGGTGCAAATTTAAATTATTTAATCACTAAATAAAAATTGATAAAGATGCATGCATGGACTTTCAAATTAAATCTATAAATTACTTGATAGATGACTAATTAACCAGCTATCGAATATTATCCCTGATTTTATTTATAACCTATCTTATCAAGCAAAATCAAATGCTTTATATATCCTTATTAAACCTAGGAAGAAAAGATTGATGCAAAACGATAATAATAATAATTAATCACCTGATCACAACTATGATGCAAATAAAATAACTCGTTCATGAAAATTGTGCTATATCATTAATTTCAAAGTACAACCAATAAAAAAAAATAACATATATGTAATACGAGGAGGGATCCAATTACACCATTTTTCTTACACATCTTGACACTGTTTTTTTATAGGTCAATTTTGCGATTTCAAAATCCAAACAGTCGATCCGAACCGTTCAACATGATCACCATATTAAAATGTGCTTGGAGATCAAATTTTACATTTTTTGAATTTTTTTACTATTTATTAAGATGGTTACAAAATCGTTGTTTTTCAATGTCTGAAAACAACGATTTTGTAACCATCTTAATTAATAGTAAAAAAATTCAAAAAAATGTAATCTCCAAGCACATTTTAGTATATTTATCATGTTGAACGGTTTTGATCGACTATTTGGACTTTGAAAATAATAAGTATCAAAATGTATCAAAAAAAAAAGATGTAATCCGATCCCTCCTCGTAATATATATAGGCTCTCAAAATTAGTATCTGTATATGTACCTTAGCGGCGTCTATGGCAGTGGCTACTGTGATAAACTGTTGCAGCGAGACAGACTGAAGAAGCCACCTGCTTCGGAAGACGTCGTGCAGAGCTCCCGATCGTCTTTTCGAGATCTCGACGCCGTTCTCAAATGCCAACACTTTCCATCCATCATCTCCTATTTCTCGGCTCGAGTCGGAGGCTGTTAGAAGCTCCTGTATGCAACTCTCGCTTGCGTATGACACATATCTCCGCAGTGAATCTTCGCTGATCGACCTGTGGATGAATAAATGCTAGTTAAATAAATGTGAGTTCGTGATCACGGGGTGGCCATTAGGCAAAAACAAATTTCTTAGCGAAATGGAAAGAAAAAATATTGCGAATAAGAAGATAAATAAAAAGGCACCTACCAGGAATTGATACAAGCAGGAGAAGGAGAGCTTGGTGTGCTCATGGTGACATGAAAGAGTATAGCTATGAAAGCATTGGGCTTGTGTAAGACTACATATATACATAAGATGAAGGAAATACGGTGAGAGGCTAGGACAATACTTAATTTTAAAGAGATGGGCTCGGTGGTGTTATTGGTGCACATGCATATGGCACAGAGACACTATCCATGGATCATGACCATGGGGCTAGCACGTGCTAGCATGGATACCAGATATATCCAATGTATGTACAAAAAATAACTACGGGTTGTTCGGCGTGGTACTGTGCGCGTGGAAAAAAACAAAATTCACTCTGATTGAATTTTTTTTTCCCCACGCGCACAGTAAAATTCAGTTCAAAATTTTTTTGTTCTCAGACCCATTCCCGTTTCCCTCTTGGCGCCGAACAGCCCTACATGACTACGAGATGAAGAGATAATTAATTTATAATAAACAGCACTAAATTTGTTTCATTATATTAAAAAAACATTGATTATTGATTTTATCCTACAATTATAAAAAAAAAATTCTCACATGTATCCGAATTTGTATGTAAATCATATATGTATTAGTCTACATCCAGAATTATATATGTTAATAATTAAAGGTGCATGAAAGTACAATTTAATTTGAACAATAGATTAATTAAATTGAGTATCTTTCATATAAGAAAAATTATATCACAAATTTTGATCACCATATCTATATATTAAATACAATTTATTTATTTTTATCAATTAAAAAGTAAAGTTACCATATTACTATTTACTTTAATCAATTAAAAAAATGTTATTACATTTTTAAGTTGAAATTTTAACAATTGAATGTATTTTAAAATACAATACATGTACATAAAAATATGTATGTACGTCAGACTTATCCTATAAACAACATATGTAAGCACCAAAAACATAATATTTAAAATTTGTTTAGTACAAATTTAAAATAAAAGAATTCAACAAATCAATGGCGATCGATGTGTAGGTTGCAATTAATAATTTTGTTGACTTTACATTTTAATTACACATGAAATGAACTCTAAATTTTATAATTTCCAATGAGCAAGTAATAATCGTGATATAAAATAAGATCAGTTGTTAAAATTAAATTATAATTTAAAATATAAAATTTAAAGGATTAACACAAATGGATCGATGTATTCATCATGTGTTACGGAAAAGAGCTATCATTAATTGGATTCCATTTATTTGCAAAATATTGTTATATATAGATAACTGGTAATGTAAGTCACTGAAGTTATATATTGTCAAATAAATCTTCATTATTGTTAAAAGCTATTCTCGATCCATTAACTAAAAGTGAAAAGAAAATGAGTGAGGCTATGGTGCTATGCATAGCACCAATGGCTAGTGTACTACGGCTCAATATGGTACTTTTTAAAATCCTAACGGTCGATCCGACCGTTCAATGTGATATCCATATGAATATGTACTTGCAAACTAAATTTTATATTTTTTCGAATTTTTTTACTATTTTTTTAGATAGGTAGAAAAATCAGTGTTTTTTGAAAATTCTGGACCATCAAAATTCTACCTATCTGAAAAAATAGTAAAATAATTCGAAAAAATATAAAATTTAGTTTGCAAGTACATATTCATATGGTTATCACATTGAACGGTCGGATCGACCGTTAGAATTTTAAAAAGTACCATATTGAGCCGTAGTACACTAGCCATCCATGCTATGCATAGCACCATAGCCTCACTCAAAGAAAATTGTACAAGGTTTCAGAAAATCTCATAGTCATAGACATCCATAATAATTGCTAGATGACAAGAATTTGTTGGTTGTTTGCTGATGATGAATAACTTGGACACACAAAAGCAAGAGTTGAACCAAAGTGCTTAAAGAAAATATTCTTTTTCTTAAAAAAAAGAGGAGGTCACATGGAGTGTTGGTTTGAAGGAGAAGGAAGGGATTAGATCATTAGAGTTAGTACGCAGCAAGGGGACTAGCTTCATTGAAGCAAAGTAACAAGTAACGTTCACACATGCAAGTTTATCTTTTTTTTCTCAAAAGGCATTAGTTGATTATAATTACTAGATACCTTAAAAGTGGGTTTGGTGGAACAACTCAATCTTGAATCCGGATTCCCTACAAAAATTACAAACATGTCACACTGTGTGACAAGTTGTGGTCATAAGAAATAACAATGAATGTGGGTCCCTATGGTGGGTGACTCGTCACACTATGTTACAATCTGTGGAGGTCACAGAAGACAAAAGATACAATAGCATGCAAAGATATATATATATATAGTGCTGGGCTTAGCTACTTCATGGAGTAAAACGACTTGGTGCTCCACGCCTCATTATTTTCATTTTGAAAATTCAAACGACCGATCTGAACCGCTCAAGTTGTTCTCCATATTGATATGTGCTTGGAGACCAAATTTTACATTTTTTGGAATTTTTTTACTATTTATTAAGCCACTTTGAAAATCACTGATCCGGCGGTCCAGAAATTTTTACTGTTTTTTACTGTTCATAAGGATTTTCAGATTTTCAAAGTGGCTTAATAAATAGTAAAAAATTCCAAAAAATGTAAAATTTGGTCTCCAATTACATTTCAATATGAAGAACATGTTGGAAGGTTCGAATCGACTATTTAAACTTTGAAAATGAAAATATGGCGTGAAGTACAAAGTCGTTTTACTTCATGAAGTAGCTAAGTCCATCTCATATATATATATATATATATATATATATATATTTGAAAGGAATTGGTCCTACATTGCAGGAACTTAGATGAGCCACATGGAATCAGAGTAGGTCTGATGCCCATCGGACCTACCTTGGTTCGATGGGTGTGATGACCATTCAATCTGAATCAAGATTCGTGTGTTCCGCATCAAAATTCGTGCAAGTATGTATTAATTTCCGTGCACATAGATCTTGATGCTAATTGTACGATTATAAAGCTAATTGAACCTAAATATAGGTCCGATGCCTATCGGACCTACTCCTATCTCGAGCCACATAAGTTCCCGGCATGGTGACATGACATGTGCTGTGTACAATTTGACCTTCTTTAATTTGAATTAATCATCACAGCTAGAGTCGGTTTTGGAATAGTGGACACCATTTTCTCCACTTTCTAACCAGCATTGATGAATAAATCGACGATCGATTTGGATAAATAATGTATAGCATATGGCTAAACCAAATATCCAAATTTACATAAATTGGAATAAGATTAATTAATCTCGTTACCTTTTGCTATAGGTATGAGGTATCGTTCCTTCTTTTAACAGTTGTCCGCTATGTTGCAAACATACTAATTTTGTTAACTTTTCTTAAGCTGAAAAAGTATGATTTTATCTGTTTTGGGAATCAATTCCAAACCCTTTAAAGTTTCCTTTTTCTTTTTAAAGTTTATGATGGCTCTTTTTGCCAATCCTCTGCGAGCTGGACAAAAGCGTCATACTGTGTACCGAGCCCTCAACTTAATTGTACAATTTCTATATTCCATTTTGTTGAATACTAACTTGGACAGTAGAAGAGAAGAGTATACTATAATTTAACTTATATTTGATGGAGAAAGTACAAATATATATTTCTTACTCACACTTCTTACCTTACCCGCGAACCTCACTCATCTATTTATACCAAGGTTCTAAATAGCGTTTATAGCGTCGTAGCGGGAAGGCTAAAAAAAAAGCTATAGCGAATAGCATCGCTATAGCGGAAGCTATTTCAAATAGCGTTTTTTTTTTTACATTTTGTATATTCAATATTTGTACCAACATTATCTAAAGTCTCATAGAACAATAAATAACACCAAAGTAATTAAAAAATTATAATATTCATATTGAACCGTACAAAGTCCTAATTGCGGTTCAAAATATCCATAGTAATATCATAAACTATCGATTTTTCCTATTAAAAATATCTTAAGCATCATGATTCGTGACATAATCTATTTTTTTTTCTATTCAAATTTTAATTTCGGTTTGGACTTTTTTTCTATTCAAATTTCTATTTCTATTCTCAATTTCAAATTGATTTATCTGTAGCAAGTAGCAACAAATTCAATTTCGGTTTGAGATTTTTTTTATATTTATTTAAAACCCATATAAATTGCTTTTAAAAAAAATCATATTGTATAGCGCAAATAGCGGACCGCTATAGCGGCCGTAGCGCAAATAGCGCATTTTGATGTCATAGCGTAGCGTTTGGGGTCCAAAAACGCTATAGCGCGCTATTTACAACACTGATTTATTCTCCTATTATGTCGGTTCTAAGAAACTTCTAAATTATTCCTATTATTTCTAACACTATATCTTGTTACCAACTTTAGACTATTCTAGAAAATACATGAGACAAATATATGTAGAGGCTTCTAGTATGAGACAAATATATGTAGAGGCTTCTAGTACAAAAACTTAGCAATGGTTAAGAGGATTCTAGATCAATCCATAAGAAGAATTTGGGCTTTAGGCCTTTTACGGTGCTGATACTTTAACACTCCCCCTCAGCACCGACTTGATATTGTCTTGATCTTAGGTACTCCGCGTTTATCTGGGTCGTCATGCTTCTTGTTTCTTCTTTTAATTTTCTGAGCTTGAAGTTGCTCAGGCGTCTGCGGTCGATCTTCCAGAATAGTGTTCTTCAGATGAGAAGGTTCTGGAATCTTCTTCTCATACTGCCTTGGCACAGGTTGTCGTCGAATTCTCTTCTCTCGACGGTTTACCTGACAAGCTGCATGTCCTTGCGCGAACTCGCGTCCTACAGTCTTCTCCACAATAGCGACACTCCTCTGTGTCCTCACGTCATCATCACCCTCCTTGGTGATGGCCTCCAGCTCAGTGCTCTCTTGTGGCTTCTCCTCATCAGCCACCGCACACCTCACAACTCCGGTCTCCTTCTTGACCGGTTCTTCAACTGGTTCTTCAAATAACCATGACTTGAAGTCGATCTCCTCATCATCAGGCTCATCAGCCTCTTCGACGTCCTCTACATCGACCACCGACTACATCGCAACAGCCGCCACTGCGTCCACTCTTCTTCACTTGGGACCTCCTCCGGTGCCTTCTCCTTCGTGGTCACCACGAAGCTTCCTTCATTCTTCTTGAATTGGCACTCTCTCGCATAGTGCCCTCGTCGTCCACAATTGTAGCACTCCACTCTTCTACTCCGGTATTCACCTCTTTCGGCTCCTTTGCCCTCTTGGTCTCTAGGAGCTCCCCCTGAACATGAACACCTCTTGCATTGTTCATGACATACCTTCTTCGTCTCAGGTTGTTGTCGATACCAGTTCCTGCTCGACTCTCTGCGTCGACCACTATACAGGGCCTTCTCCTCTTCGTGCTTCACCGTCAAACTTGCCAGCTGCTTAGCAAGAGCTTCTTGACTGGCCAACAAATTCTCCAGTTCCAGCAGGGTTGGCTGTGTTGCCCATCCTTGAATTGCTGTGATAAAGGGGCTGTACTCCGGATTATCCGCCGCATTCTATCCTCGCCAATTTTTGCATTGGCGTCTAGCTGCTCAATCTCCCTACACAAATTCTTTACTTTAAGAAAGTACTCACTTACAGCCATGTCACCTTGGGAGATATTCATCAGCTCTCTCTCAAGCAGTTGCAGCCGACTTGTATTTTTCCTTGAAAACAACGCGGCGAAGACATCCCATGCCTCTTTTGGTGTCTCCACATCTTCAATGTGAGATAGTAGGCTCTTATCCACTGTAGCCTTCAACACGAATAATGCTCGGCCCGCCTTTACCTTCCACTTCTTGTAAGCTCAGATCGAATTCGGTGGCAGTTCGATCTCATCACCACCCACGATCTCCCCACAAATCCTGACCCTGCAAATATGACTTAATGCAACTACGCCAGTCTCTATAATTATTCAACTTCTCAATCAGACTACTCATGCCACTCAAGTCTGACATTCTGACACAACGAAGGACTCGGGTTACACAAACCTCCTAGCCAACAGGACCTTCGACGCAACGACAGACTAACGGATTATACGAACCTTCTAGCTAACAGGACCTAACCCGCTCTGATACCACTTGTTAAATACTAACTTGGATAGTAGAAGAGAAGAGTATACTATAATTTAACTTATATTTGATGGAGAAAGTACAAGAGATATATATTTCTTACTCACACTTCTCACCTTACCCACGAACCTCACTCATCTATTACTCCTATTATGTCGGTTCTAAGAAACTTCTAAATTATTCCTATTATTTCTAACACTATATCTTGTTACCAACTTTAGACTATTCTAGAAAATACATGAGACAAATATATGTAGAGGCTTCTAGTACAAAAACTTAGCAATTGTTAAGAGGATTCTAGATCAATCCATAAGAAGAATTTGGGCTTTGGGCCTTTTACGGTGCTGATACTTTAACACATTTCTATTGGATATAGCAAAATTCAATTCAATAAAAATATCTTTAATAAGTAAAAATTCAATCGGACCTAATTTCTTTTCCATTATTTTTCTATATTTATAAAATTTTGTAAATCGTGTCATAAAATCCCACAGTCATGGATCCTTCACGAAACATGTTTACATGAGTTAATTAAGCTAAATCTTCTTAGCTTGAGTACACATTTTAACAGAACAGATTTTAATTCATGCATAGCACAAATTAAGTATACACATGACAGTTTTCACTCTATTGTCTATATTTTGTATAAATTAAAAATTGCCATGTTAAAATGTGTGAAATCACTTAACCTCATGCTTCCATTTAGAACAACACTTAATTTGTTGCTGTTCGGATAATTAATTATACAGGGTCAAAAGGGAAAGTAAGAGATAAGCAAGGAGGAAGAATGCGAGATTAGGAACTCAATTAAAATAATATGGTCTAAGAGTTGACATAAAGGAATAATCAAAGTCAATTGCCCACCTGTCAGATATTTGATAATTAACCTCACATGCTTGTTGTTGTAATTAAAATGATGAAACATGATATCAACGCACAGAACACTTGAATAAATCAGAGGGTGTATTTGAATTCCCTTTCCAAATTCATGACCGTTGGAGTAGAATATAATCAATTAATCACTTTTCCATTATTTCAGATTCGGCCCAAGTCCAAAGTCAAATCTTTATTCATCATTTTCCTATTCATTTCAGATTGGGCTAGGCCCAAAAGCATTTAATTTCAAAAAAATAGGCCAGAGCCCATGAATTAATTCCTCAGCCGAGCCCAACAGAAAGAGAAGGCCCAATGACTAATTTTCAAAAATCCCCAATCTTGCATTTTAGCCCTTGTAAATTATCTATATTGCATTAAGGGCTTTTATTTTACTCAACCATTCACAAAATTTTCCTAAATTACAATTTGGTCCCTGTCAGTTCAAAAAGGCCAGTATGAACACACTATCAATTCAAAGCCAGTACCAGTAGTTACACTGGGTTGGTACCAATTGGTATCAGCACCACGCATAAATCACCGAAACAAGACCAGCACTAGACTGGTACTAGTAACAATACCAGTAAGGCAAAAATCCAACTCACAAGGCCTCAGCACCAAGGTCAAGACAACAACCAAGGAAAACTAGCACAAGCTAGTAATTCGGATTAGCACACACGCAAGAAAAAGGTATCACAGTTGACATCGAAACAGTCACAGAACATCCCAGCCGAGAAAATCAACAACTCGCGCTAAGCCATTTAAATCCCCACAGCATCACAGAAAAACACACAAGCAACAATAAAAAGACAAGGTGTGCTCGAGGTTTACCCGGGAGAGGAATAATCGCAAGGAGGCAAGAAAAAGGGGCTGGTACCGAGGGTAGCCTCGCCTTTCGGCCGCTTGGAATTAGCCAACAATTAGCACCCGCTAGTACCGATTAGCACCAGCAGCACCAAAGGAACAAGCACACAAGAAAGCTTTGAACAACAAGAACCCTTCTAGGGTTTGGAAAAATCACAAGCACAGAGGTAAACGGAAAAAATAGAGGGAAAGGCGAAAATCTCAGCACATGAGAGCAAAATCGAACAACAAAACCAAAAGAGAGAGAGAGACAGGGGTTTATATGTTAGTGTAATAATCTAGAAGTCAATAAAATAGGATAATTGTATTATATATGTTTTGTTCATGAATTGGATGATTAATAAAGATATCATTTTGTTCCTTGAGATTTATCGCATTTATGAATCATTTCGAGTTCATGACTTGAAATTGTAAAACTCCATAATATAGATGATAAATACTCTTAATAGTCTCTAACCGTGGTAATTAGTAGAAACACTAATTGACCATTCAAATGTTAGTGTGTGTTAAATGATGGTTAAGTTTTACAAACCATAGACAAAGAGTTGTCATTTTAATCACACAGATACATGTTAGAGAACATGGTATTTGACAGACCCTAAATGAAACATTAAATGGATTGTGTTTGTGTCATTAATGTTTTCATTCAGTGTTAAGTTCTAAAGTATGAGGTATTCGTCTTTCCTACATAGGAAGTGTGTATTCGTGAGTGTTGTTTAACGCTATCCGTAAAAAGTAGCTATAACGATGACATTTCAGTATGCATAACTTATGCGAAGGGGAGATGTTTACCAAGACTACTATTGTCCCTCGTATTTAATACGAGTGATGGTATCACTGGGCCTCTTGATGAAGTAGGATTATCAACGCGCGGTATGATTAAAGAGTTAATCATATTTGATAATCTACTTAAGATCGAGAAAAGAATAAGTTTGCAAGGATGACACAAACCTACCTTGAAACTATTCTGATACCATGAGACAAAAGAATAAACACAAGTAAATTGTTTACTGGATCGTGATATTGTATTGTACAAGATCATCTGTGTCAATTGGGTAGTCATAATGCATTCTGCCAGGTGCCGCTTATGATTTATAAAATTAAAAAGAGTTTTAATTCTATTACCAACATAACGCAGATCCTATCGGGTCACACCAATAGGAAAGTAATCAGATAATTTTATTTATAATTATAAAGTGTTATAATTAATAAATAAATGTCATAGAGATGACAAGCTTAAACAGATTAAATTTATAAGCGTGTACGACACGTTGTATAAATTTATCGCAACAACAGTCGCAAGAAATATAATTATTCAGAATAATTATATAAATATATATGGATTAAAATATTAATTATGAATTAATATTTTTTGGGCCAAAAGCCCATTTTAATTTGGGCCTAAATTAAATTTAGAATTTAATTCAAAAGCCCAAATTGAATCAATTGATTTTGGGCCGAAGGGCATTTTGGTAAAAAGACCTTGACAAACCAAAATTGATTTTGACAAGGGCATTTTGGTAATTTTCCAAACCGACCCTATACCCTATAAATAGGGGTGAAGGGGTGAGAGAAAATAGAAATCCAATCCGAGTCTGATTCGAATCCGATTCGATTCGAACATCATTTTTCTCTCTCAAATAGTGTTTTGCAGAAAATAGCGTAATCCATATATATTCTTGCGAGAACAAAAGAGTTGTTCTTGTGAATAGTGTTTTTGTAGAAAATAGCGTATTTACGGTGAATAGTGTATTTGCGGTGAATAGTGCTTTTTTGAATATCGCTGGTATAGTATTTCTGGCAAAAGAAATACCAGCTCTCTGATTGTTCCTGGTGGACATTGATAGAGACATCAGACGTGTCACACCCCAAACCAGGATTTCCGGATTAAGGTATGATCAGTCCCCGCCTCGTGATTAATTATCCTTAATCACGCAAGGCTAATCAAATACAAATAAATAACAACAGCGGAAGCATGAATAAAATCCAGAAAAGCACAAGTCATACATCCATAAATAAACATAAACATAAATATATCAATCCATACAAACCACCGTATCACAACACATAATCTAAAGAAAAGGGGTACATGAACTACAATCTCGAGATACAAACAAAAGTCTCGAGACTCAAAAACCCTAACAAAAGTCCTATAATACTACATCAAGCGGCGTGGCCATCGGGAACAGCTCCTGGCATCTCCTGCTGCGGAACGCCAGACTCTGTACCTAAAATCCCACATCAAAAGGTGGGTGAGCAAACAATTGCCCAGTATGTGACCCAGAATTACCCCTTCAAGGATCCTCTTTCGGTCAAAGCACTTTTACTATTAAATCTACGTAAGTTTAATGTCGCAACTTTTAAATGCACATGATTTAATATAGTAATCCTAATTTAATAACTATCAAAAGGAAAATACATATAATAGATGATATGATGCGATTATCCTATCATGCCAACATGCAAAAATTCCCGAAATAAAATATCAAAGAGAGTATTATTATAAACATCAAAGCGGAGTCCAGTACAAGAGTACTGTGTGTAGAATTTAATATGTAATAGTACGGATAGAATGTAAACACCCCGTGCTGTGCCAATCGGACCAACGGTCCTATAAGATATCAGCTCAAGGACTGTGGGCAGGGAGCTAATGATACACGATGCCTAGTGACATTGAGCATTAACTCTCCTGTACGTATAGCCCACTCGCCGATGAGTATATCTAAATTCTGAGTATCATCTCGCCTACAACGATCCATCAACCAAACATATAAAATAGGAGAAAACATACATGCAAGTCGTAAGAATGTGTTAATCCGTCTCCTCATGAGCAGACGACGGAACTCTACCGCCCGGCCAGACCAATAGGAAAATAAAGAGCTCGAGATCGGCTCATGTACAGAAAAGTAAATATAAGCGCCACCGCGACCGCGGAAGCCGTTCTAGGCATGTAGCTCCTAATGTAGGGGAGGGATCACATCCCGAATCGTATCGTGCCTCAGGGCTCGAGATCGGCCCGCACGTAATGGTAAAATGAATCGAAAAGAATATAATTGAAGTTTATGCATATAATATATATATCCTAAAAGACCATCTAAGGGATCAAGTGATCCATTAGCTCAATGGCTGCGGACCCGACTCGTTCCATCCCAACAAGCCGGAGCGCAGTCACTCGGTCTTCTTCTCAGCTCTCACCAATGCATATGATCGTTTATAAAATAATAATATTGTCCTCTACGAGAAGAGGACAAGTAATATCCTTAGTAAATATAATAATATCTATACCCTAAAATTAAGATACACTACTCCTAATAAAACAGTAAATTCTTGAATTGAAAGGGGTTATGCAATTTCTAATTACAATTCGAAAAGATAAACATGCTCTAATGCATCTAATAATTTAAAGTGCGAATGTCAGGTCAAGTGGTCGACTGGTAAGAGTACGCCACGAAAAAGATAATTCAGATATCCCACACCTGTAAGGCTAGCTGAAGGCGCGTGCTCTAATCGTCTCCGTGACCCGCATGCTCCGCGTGTGCTCCGGTATAACCGTCAGCAAGATCAGTCCACAGATCAGGATCAAGATAGGTCTGATGACCTGAAATTCGTACGTGACTCCATTAGTCTAAACTAATTATCAGAACCCTAAATCCCCATGTGTTATTACTTTTACTCACGCGTTCAAAATTTAATTGGCCAATTACAAGGTACAATACTTAATCGGTTCGATCGGCTCGGTCTGTTCGACTCAATTCTGATTGAGCGTAATTAATGTATTTATAAATTTTTAATTCGAAGATAAGCTGTTTAATAAAATTCTTAAGGTATATATAAAATCCTACTTGCTATAAGATAGATTACGCAGCGTAATTAATTACGTTATCTATTACACTAATTTTAGTCTTATTTAAATACTCTTAACGTAGACGTATGTGTTCTACTTAATTATCTTATTTAATGAATTTCAAAACAATTCAATTTAAAACTAAACTATTAATGCGAAAATATTAATATGTTGTAAATTAATTGTCCCTTAATAATTAACAACATATTTATATTTGTTTAACCTTTATGAACAATTATAACATTAATACTTACACTAATAATAATTAAAATACTTAATTCCTAACTATAACTAATTACAATGTAATTTAGATTAATTGAATTTTCTAAGTATTTAAAAAGAAAATCCTAATTACTTATAGGATTAAGAATACGTAAATAATTTATTTAGTCACATATTGCGATAATTAATCGCGTATAGATGTTCGTAATGTAAAAATACGTATTTTACTTAATTCCTTTTATAAGTCAATTTCATTTTATTCTTAAGTACGTATATAAATAAAATACGTCTCTAATTAGTTTTTAAAATAATCGAAAGGATACGAAAATCATTAATATGTTGTTAATTAGTTGTCCTTACCAATTAACAACATATTGTACATTTCTTTTAAATTTTTAGAATAAATAATAATGTTACTACCAATTTTATTACAAAATAAAATACTTAACTAAATTAAATCTAATTTAAATGTGTTAATCCTAATTATTACGATAATTAGTTGTATTTTAATACATATAAAGTAGAAGTACGTTTGTTAATTTAATTACTCTAATTATAATAATTTGAACTTATTTTTAAATGCGTATAAAATAAACCGAATTTTTTATTAATATCCAAAAAATAAATTAAATTACAAAAAATAACCATGTCAGGGCTGAAATTCGAAATTTACCCAAACCGGAAAAAAATTTTCCGAACTAAACGTCTAAGTTCGGAAAAAAAATTTCCGGAAACTCAACGTCTAAGTTCGGAAAAAAAATTTCCGAACTTAACATTTTTTTTTTTTTTTTTTTTTACAAATTTCGGAAAAAAAAATTTCCGAACTTAAATTTTTTTTTTTTTTTTTTTACAGATTTCAGAAAATTTTTTTCCGAATTTAAAATTTTTTTTTTTTTTTTTTAACAGATTCCGGATAATTTTTTTTTCAAAACTTAACAAATTTTTTTTTTTTTTTTTTTACAGATTCCAGAAAATTTTTTTTCCGATCTTGACAAAGTTTTTTTTTTTAAGAAAAAATAGCTAAAATACTGAAATCTAACACTAAAAAATCGAATTATTTTTTAAAAATTTCAAAATAGTGTAGAATAATTTAGAAATTATCAAAATAGCTAAAATACTGAAATCTAACACTAAAAAATAGAATTGTTTTTTTAAATATTTGTTAAATTAATTTAAAAAATTTCAAAATGGTGTAGAATAATTTAGAAATTATCAAAATAGCTAACATGCTGAAATGAACGTTTAGAATATCAATTTTTATTATTTTTGGAATTTTTATTTTATTTTTTATGATTTATGAAAGATACCATAAAATAGGCCCCATTCATACGTAATTTAGCGTAATTTATCGTATTTTAGCATAATTCTACATAATTATTGTAATTTCAGCATTTTAGTAAATTTACCGTATTTCAGCACAAAAATCGGCCCTATTCGTAGTAAAAAAATAATTCGATTTTTTAGTGTTAGATTTCAGCATGTTAGCTATTTTGATAATTTCTAAATTATTCTACACCATTTTGAAATTTTTTAAATTAATTTAACAAATATTTAAAAAAACAATTCTATTTTTTAGTGTTAGATTTCAGTATTTTAGCTATTTTGATAATTTCTAAATTATTCTACACTATTTTGAAATTTTTAAGAAATAATTCGATTTTTTAGTGTTAGATTTCAGTATTTTAGCTATTTTTTCTTAAAAAAAAAAACTTTGTCAAGATCGGAAAAAAAAATTTCTGCAATATGTAAAAAAAAAAAAAAAAAAATTTGTTAAGTTTTGAAAAAAAAATTATCCGGAATCTGTTAAAAAAAAAAAAAAAAAAAATTTCTGAAATCTGTAAAAAAAAAAAAAAAAAAAAAAAAAATTTAAGTTCGGAAAAAAATTTTCCGAAATTTGTAAAAAAAAAAAAAAAAAAAAAATGTTAAGTTCAGAAAAAAATTTTCCGAACTTAGACGTTGAGTTTCCGGAAAAATTTTTTCCGAACTTAGACGTTTAGTTCGGAAAAAAATTTTCCGGTTTGGGTAAATTTCGAATTTCAGCCCTGACATGGTTATTTTTTGTAATTTAATTTATTTTTTGGATATTAATAAAAAATTCGGTAAAATAAAGATACGTTTGTTAATTAATTACTCTAATCTTCCTAATCACATTTTAACTTAAATTAATTTAACTAATGCCCAAACATACGTGCACCATTCGGTTATTCTACAATTCCAAAAATTCACCTAATTTGCAAATAAGTCTTTCGGCTTAGGATTATTACCTAAAATGTTATTTATTTATATTAACGCTAAGCCCAACTAGCATGAGGCCCAAATTACTTTTAATTTCATTCCTTTAATTTTCGGGTTGGGCCTAAGCCCATTTCAAATTCCAAATTTCATAGCCGACCCCTCCATATTTTAATTATCCCCTTTCTTACAATTCAGCCCCTCTAGATGAGAAAATTACCCTAAGTCAAGAATTTACAATTACACCCCTTAATCTTATACCAATTACGTTTGGGTCACTATCAGTTCAAACCGTACCAGAAAACTGGTACCGAACCAGCAAGTTCAGCACCTAACAAGGCACCGTAATCGATCGCGTAACTCACAGTACCTCATCTAACAAGTCAATCAAGCCGGGAAAATCAACAACCCGCGCAAGATTCTCTAAATTATCCCAATGCCGCAAAAGAAATATACAACAACCAAGAAATCGAGAGGGTGGGAACAAGATTTACCCGAGAGAGCTCAATCGCAAAGAAGGCACGTAAAGGGGTCGGTACCAAGGCCCTTCCCCTCGCTTCGCGGTTGCCCCGAATTCAACAAGCCCACATAAATGAGGCGTCACAAGGCGTCGCACCAGCACCGTACCATCATCGCACCAGCACCGCGTCAGCAACGCACTAGCACCGAACCAGCACCGAACCAGCACCGTATCAGCACCGCACCAGCATCGAACCAACACCGTATCAGCACCGCACCAGCGAAGACACCACCAAAAATCACGCACAACACAAAGCAGCAAGCAACGCAGCACTAGGAAAATTCACGAGTACAAGACAACCGAACCCTAGGGTTTTGGTTTCAACAATTACAGTGGGTAAACGGAAGAGAGAGATTTGTTCTCAGCGCATGAGCGAAGAAAAGAGCAAAGCCCAAACGAGAGAAAAAGGCAGTGGTATTTATAACCGAGAGAGAGGGTCGTGTGCGCAACAGAGAGATTCAACGGCACAGCGACCAAGTCGCGGGGCAGGTGAGCCATAGTCGTCGCCCGTACGGGCCTTTCTGACAAGTGACGCGATAGCGAAGAAAAACGGGCGCAACGCGCGTGGGAGAGAGAAACGGGAGGGGGAGGAGCGTTTCCTTCTCCAGGAAGCAAAAGAGGAGAGGGTGCGGGGGTGGGGTTCACTTATCAGCGAGAGAGAGAGGAAGAGGTGGGGTTGCGGAGTGGGGTCCGAAATCAGAGAGTGAAGAGAGGGTGCGCTGGGGAGTGAAGGAAGAGGGTTATCGTGTTAGGATTGGAGGGGGAGGGGAAGGGGACCCTGCCGCAGAGACAAAAGAGAGACAGAGAGGGGGAATGGAGGAATTAAAAGGGAAAAGGCCCCTTTAAGATTCGTGCAGCCATAAAGTGAACGGGTGAGATATTCTCAAGAATAATAATAAAAGAACCAATATAAGTTGATCATACTTAGATAAATCAGAATACGTGCTATAAGTTAATTTTCTTGGTATTTGGGATTTATAAATTTATACTCAATTCCAAGTATTCGTTGTTTTAATTATTCTATACTTATTTTCATGTTTTAATTTATTAATTTCCTAATAAGCTTTTATCAGTATTTTTATCCTATAAATTTACTTAGTGTTAACATGTCATCAAGTTTGTATTTTACTTTCATATTTAACTCTAATAAATTATAAAATTTTATAACTTGATTTAAAATTAATATTTTAGAAAACAACAATCTATATATGAATTTTATTAACTAATGTCTACCTTAAATAAATAATTAATAATAATAATAATAAAAAAAAAATTAATTAGTTGTAAATTTTAGTTATTAGTTAATTAATTGAGTTTAAATTTACGGGTTATAACAAGACGTCTGGTGCTCTGAATCAGAATTAAATTGCACTTTCAATTCGAATTTGAAATAAGGTACAAAAGTTGTTTTAATTTATTTAAGTGTTAAATAAATTTAAGTTTAGAAATCAATCAATGAGTAGATCATTGGCTTATGGTAGAAGTAAAATTTTGATTTTGCGTTATTTCCGCACCATAAGCCTAAACAGAATTTAGCGGTAAATTCCTGAACATAATTTAGCGGCAAATTTCCCCAACATTATATAACCCGACAAAAAGCACCACGCGAGGATCAAAGCACACAGAGGCAGGTCCGCAAATCGCGTGGCTAAGCGAGCGGGGGTCAAAGTGCAAAGATCCAATGGGACATGGGTTTAGATCGCGCGACAGCCACGCGGAAGAGAGGGCGGGAGCCTCGCTCCCTTCTTCTCCAGTGGGGAGAAAGAGAGAGAGAGATGTAGGGTCCACGCAACGGAGAGGTGCGGCGCACCTCTAAGGGAGAGAGAGAAGGGAGAGAGACAAGGAAACCATTTAGGAGGGGCTGCTTTAAGATTCATGCGGAATGGTTTGAATGGGTGAGATAACCCCAATCAAAATGATATAAATATCAACAATAAACAAGGAATGAATTAGACTAAACTAATTTGACAGAATTTGCGTTTAAACCTAATACGAAATGTCGAATATTCTTGATTTTATATTACAATTTATTTGCCACTTCCTAATTATTTAATTTACAATTGTTATTAATATTTGTATATCATTTTTTTTAATTCTTATTTTTTAAAATTAAATATAACTTTGTACAATTACTAATTGATTTAATAAACAATTTATATAACTAAACTATCTATTTAATTAATTAACTTTTATTTTCCTTAGTTAATTAATTAAAATTTTGATTAGTCGTAAATTTTAATTGTTAGCCTAATTAATTAAATTTAAATCTACGGGTTATAATAGATACTTTTGCTGCAACATTGATCGTGGTCGCGGCTATCGGTGGACCGGCCTATCCCGAACGAGCCTCCGCGTGGAGACAGCCCAATCAGTTCAGATGCCCAGTATACGGCAATAAATGGCATGGTACTCACCACTACAGGGATCAGGGCCACGGTGGTACCTTGGGTATTAGGTCGGTCCGAGGACAGCTATAAAGAAGACTGTCTGGACTACGTACGATGAGCTCTACGAGAGTCAGAGGTTGCCGGGGATTTGTCTAGAGCAACAGAATTTGTATTTACATTTGGTATACTATATTGGACATTTTATGTTTGGATTATCTTATGTTTTGGTTCTTTTTTATGTGCTACTTTATGGTGTTTTTATGGTAGTATTTATATTTTTTTTTAATATTTTTTGTCACTAAATTATACTAAAATAAACTAAATTATGCTAAATTATACTAAAATAAAATAAATTATGGTAATTATGCTAAATTATACTAAAATAAATTGGGAGAGTTCAAATAGATAAACAACAAAACAAAAATAACAACATGCATACTACAACATAAAATCTAAACAGAAAATACTACAATAACATAAAATACACACCACATATTCTCATATAGCAAACACTATGGCTTAGGAGTAGTGGAACTTTCTCCCGTCGTCTTCGAAGGCCTGCAGCAGCACGCAACACACTCCCACATTTGGAAACGATAATCGTTTACCAGATCAGCATTATTGTCTATACATTTGGAGTGAACTCTTACGCCACAGAGATGAAAATAGAACATTTCCTCAATGTCTTCCTTGACCTGACATGCGGGGCACAATAGTCATTCAGGTGGAGGGTCAATATCGCCGAAGTTCTCGTAAAGAACGCTTCTAATAATCGGATCATCCGTGGTAGCATATTCTTCAACATTTTTAGGTGGAAACCCTAAACGAGATAAGTGTCTCTTCAAGCGGGCTTCACCTGTCCAAAAATTGTTGGCGATGGATATGCGAGCATTGCGTGCGGTTTCACTTCCTCTTTTCCGAAGTTCGGGTTTAGATGCCATGGTAAGATCTAGGGTTTCAAATGAAAGTTATGGATTAGACAATTTATATTAATTCTAAACAATTTCTAAAATAAAAAATAATAAATAATATATATAAGAAAAAATAATAATAAATTTACAGAAAAATCGCCTCAAATATCGTCTTCTCTTTCTCTCTTTCTATCTTTCTCTTCCTCTCTTTCTGTTATGTGAATTTGAGTGAGTTGTGAGAGGTATGAGAGAGAAGATGAGTGTTATAACCCGTAATTTAAAAAGTAATTAATTAGTCTTAATGACTAAAATTTTGCAAATAATTAAAAATTTAATGGAATTCATAACGAAAAATAAATTTTATTTAATTAATTGAATAAATTAAGTTGTATAGTTTTATTTTTAAAAAAATCAATTAATAAACTCTATGAATTTTAGGAATTTATGAACCAATAAACGAATTAGTAAACCTTGGATTAATTCGTGTAGAAACGTTAAACATAAAATTTCTTATAATTTTTATAATTACGGTTATAATCTGAAAATTTTAAACTTATTGTATTAACTATTAAACGCTAGTCTCGTTAATCTGTTTTATTGTTATATGATTAGAGGGAAAATAATCCATTAGATATTTATCAAGTTAAATTTCCTTCTAAATTTTGGAGTGATGTCAACCGTTCAGATTGTTCTGCACGGATCTTGAAGAGGTCCTTCCCTTTTATTCCCTATCCCTCCCTCTCTGACTCTGCAGCCCCATCTCTTCCCCTCTCTCTCTCGCTGTTTAGTGAACCCCACCCCCGCCCTTTTGCTTCCTGGAGAAGGAAACACCTCTCCCTCTCCCGTTTCTCTCTCCCACGCGCTATGGGCGCTGTTTTTCGCCGCTGTCTTTCCCTCGTCAGAAAACCCTGTACGGCAACGACTCTTGCGCACCCACCCCGCGACTAATGTCGCTATGACCGTTGAACTTCACTGTTGAGCGCACGACTCTCGCTCGGTTATATATACCACCACTCTCGCTCTCTCTAACCGGGTTTTGAAATTTTGGTTGCTTGAAATCTCATGTGTTGAGAACTGTTATTCCTCTTCCCTCTCTTTCCGTTTTCCACTGATTTTCATTGATTATCAAAGTCTAAGGCTTTGATTTCGCTCGGATTTGCGATACCTCCTCGTCTGTTGCCTTTCTGTGGCTGTGGTTTGTGCAAATTGGGAGCCCCTTTTTCTGTTGCTGATTTGGTGCCTAGAGGTGACCTTGCTGTGTGGTGCTTGTTGCTTGAAAGGAAGTCGAGAAGCGAGGCGAGGCGACCTCGGTACCGGCTGCCATTGTGCCATTCGATCAAAATCCGGGTAAGGCCCAGTATACCTTGTTTTTGCGATTTATTTTGGAGTAGGGCATGAGGCCGAGCCACCCCGGTTTCTGACTTGTTCTCTGTGTATATTTTGATATGTGATACATGGCCGAGCCACCCCTTTGTCTTTGATCTGTGCTGTGAATTTCTGAAAAATGCGATATGTGGCCGAGTCACCTTTTCGATCTGTTTCTGTGAATTCTTGATTGTGAAAAATAACCGAGATCCATCATGATGAATTGTACGATATAAATGATCGTTTAGTTCGTATAACGAATTGTAGGAAGTGACGATTAAATTTGCGCATTGGGTTGTTGATTTTCCCGCGCTTACTTGACCTGTTTTACTTGTGATATTTGGGAACTTTGAGTGATGACTTCTTGGGGCTCGGTACCAATCGTACCAGCCCAGTGTTACCTACTGGTACCGACTTTGCTCTCTCTTGTGGCTTGATGTTGGTTGTGTGAATTGATACTGGTAAATGAGACCCGAAATTGCCTCTGACTCTCTGTTGCACTATGTTAAATGGGTGAAATTGAATTAATGGAAAATTAGGCCGGCCTATATGTGCATATAAAATACCATTAACTATTTTATTTAATTATATGGGCTTTTAGGCCTAGTCCGAAAATAGTTTCTTTATTTTAAATTGTATGGGAATCTAATTGGGCCTTGATTTAATTTACTTGGAATTGGCCCAATTTTGATCGGGTTGTACAAACCCAACTTAAATTTAATTAGCACACCAAACTGTAGTTAATTAGAATTAATAAATTAAAAACTTAGATTTATAGATTCTAAAAATAAATATATTGTTAATTAATAAAGACAATTGATTAAAACCATACTACTATTTTATGCATTGCTAAAATAGTTCAAGTTATAATAATTATAGTATGCTAAATTGCTAAGCAATGTACTAATATTTTATACTCAAATAAATTACCACTTACGGATTTTAATTAAAGCTCTAAAGTTATAAGTTGTTAATTAATTAGGATAATTGGTTAACGACGTATTTCATTTTTATTTAGAAATAAACTTAATTAGTTATTAGGGTAATTACTTAGTAAACGTATTTTTTTTATCGTATAAATCAAAAATTAAAAGTCCCAACAATAGTTAATTAGGATTAACACATTTAAAATTAGATTTAATTTAATTTAGAGTAAATTTAGTTAAGTATTTTTATTTCAAAATAAAAGTGGTAGTAATATTTTTAGTTATTCTAAAAACTTCAAAGAAATATATATAATATGTTGTTAATTAGTGAGGACAACTAATCAACAACATATTAAGGATTTTCGTATCATTTCGATTAGGTTAAAAACTAATTAGAGGCGTATTCTATTATATACGTACCTAGGAATAAAATGAAATTGACTTATAAAGGGAATTAAGTAAAATACGTATTTTTACATTACGAACATCTATACGCGATTAATTATCGCAATATGTGACTAAATAAATAATTTACGTATTTTAAATCCTACAAGTAGTTAGGGTTTCTTTTTAAATAATTAGAAAATTTAACTAATCTAAATTACATTGTATTAGTATAGTTAGGAATTTAGTATTTTAATTAATATTAGTGTAAGTATTAAAATAAGACTAAAATTAGTGTAATAGATAATGTAATTAATTACGCTGCGTAATCTATCTTATAGCAAGTAGGATTTTATATATACCTTAAGAATTTTATTAAACAGCTTATCTTCGAATTAAAAGTTTATAAATACATTAATTACGCTCAATCAGAATTGAGTCGAACAGACCGAGCCGATCGAACCGATTAAGTATTGTACCTTGTAATTGGCCAATTAAATTTCGAACGCGTGAGTAAAAGTAATAACACATGGGGATTTAGGGTTACGATAATTGGTTTAGACTAATGGAATCACGTACGAATTTCAGGTCATCAGACCTATCTTGATCCCGATCCGTGGACCGATCCTGCTGACGGTTATATCGGAGCACACGCGGAGCATGCGGATTGCAGAGACGATTAGAGCACGCGCCTTCAGCTAGCCTTACAGGTGTGGGATATCTGAATTATCTTTTTCGTGGCGTACTCTTACCAGTCGACCACTTGACCTGTCATTCGCACTTTAAATTATTAGATGCATTAGAGCATGTTTATCTTTTCGAATTGTAATTAGAAATTGCATAAACCCTTTCTAAATGAAGAATTTACTGCTTTAAATAGGAGTAGAGTAATTTAATTATAGGTTAGATATATATGTAGTTACTTAGGATATTACTTGTCCTCTTCTCGTAGGGGACAATATTATTATTTTATAAACGATCATATGCATTGGTGAGGGCTGAGCAGAGACCGAGTGACTGCGTTCCGTCTTGTAGGATGGGGTACGAGACGGCCCGTTAGCCACTGAGCCGTTTGATCACTTGATCTCTCGGGTGGTCTTTTAGGATATATATATTATATGCATAAACTTTGATTATATATTCTTTTCGATTCATTTTACCATTACGTGCGGGCCGATCTCGAGCCCTGAGGCACGATACGATTCGGGATGTGATCCCTTTCCCTACATTAGGAGCTACATGCCTAGAACGGCTTCCGCGGTCGCGGTGGCGCTTATATTTACTTTTCTGTACATGAGCCGATCTCGAGCTCTTTATTTTCCTATTGGTCCGGTCGGGCGGTAGAGTTCCGCTCTGCTCATGAGGAGACGGATTAACACATTCTTACGACTTGCATGTATGTTTTCTCCTATTTTATATGTTTGGTTGATGAATCGTTGTAGGCGAGATGATACTCAGAATTTAGATATACTCATCGGCGAGTGGGCTATACGTACAGGAGAGTTAATGCTCAATGTCACTAGGCATCGTGTATCATTAGCTCCCTGCCCACAGTCCTTGAGCTGATATCTTATAGGACCGTTGGTCCGATTGGCACAGCACGGGGTGTTTACATTCTATCCGTATTATTACTTATTAAATTCTACACACAGTACTCTTGTACTGGACTCCGCTTTGATGTTTATAATAATACTCTCTTTGATATTTTATTTCGGGAATTTTTGCATGTTGGCATGACAGGATAATCGCATCATATCATCTATTATATGTATTTTCCTTTTTATAGTTATTAAATTAGGATTACTATATTAAATCATGTGCATTTAAAAGTTGTGACATTAAACTTACGTAGATTTAAGATTAAAAGTGCTTTGACCGAAAGAGGATCCCTGAAGGGGTAATTCTGGGTCACATACTGGGCAATTGTTTGCTCACCCACCTTTTGATGTGGGATTTTAGGTACAGAGTCTGGCGTTCCGCAGCAGGAGATGCCAGGAGCTGTTCCCGATGGCCACGCCGCTTGATGTAGTATTATAGGACTTTTGTTAGGGTTTTTGAGTCTCGAGACTTTTGTTTGTATCTCGAGATCGTAGTTCATGTACCCCTTTTCTTTAGATTATGTGTTGTGATACGGTGGTTTGTATGGATTGATATATTTATGTTTATGTTTATTTATGGATGTATGACTTGTGCTTTTCTGGATTTTATTCATGCTTCCGCTGTTGTTATTTATTTGTATTTGATTAGCCTTGCGTGATTAAGGATAATTAATCACGAGGCGGGGACTGATCACACCTAAATCCGGAAATCCCGGTTTGGGGTGTGACAATGAGTATTTATCGGGTCTGAAACAACAACAAAAAAAGTCTCAACCGGCCATTTAAATAGCTGGTTTGGACATTTTTAAAAATACCCAACCAAGATGGATATTATTATTATTTTATAATTAACTTTGGATATTAATAAAAATGGCGGGAATCTTCCCAGCCTTAAAAGGTATAAATTCCTAAATAAAAGATGAATGGAATGCAGTGCGATGGATTTTTTTTTTTTTTTTTTAGGGGAAGTCCATTGGAAACCAAATTAATACAACACATATGATGTTCCTTCCTTCTCTTGGACTCAAAGAACACAATTGGCCCAAAAAGATCCGATTAAATACTTCAAAGATGGAATCATGGATAAAAAACTCCGGTTATAGAAATATTTTTGTTTTCTTTTTTATATATTTTAGTTCAACCTAAAAATATATATTTTGTTGAATTCAATTTAGAAAACTATCAACAGATGATCGACAGGATCTATTCGCTTGTTTGCTCGTAAAGACAAGACAATTTTGGAAAAAATGATTTAACTTTATCTAAAATTAAAATTGAGAATATATATAATTTTAGAATTCCTTTTATTTCGATGCTGGAAGATTTATTACCTATTACTATCCATAAATTATTCTCTAATTACGGGCTTAAGAGGACCGCCCAGACGGGGATGGACACCAACTGTCCGATACAAATTCAACGGATCAAGATGGCATCATTTGATCATTCCAATTAGAACCTGATCTCTGCCATTCACTCGCAAAACCCTAATTCCCTTTCTCGCTTTCTCGTTCTCTCACTGCTGCACTGAAGAGCCGCCGCCGCCGCCGCCGCTAGAAATTAGGGTTTTCTACCCTTCCGAAAAGCGCGCCTCCTGGCGCTCTCCTTCGACGGTTCTCCCTTCGCCGGAGACGTAGCTGGTATCCTCGCTTTCTTTGTTTTTTTTTTTCCTACAATTCACGCATTCGTTTGTTCTTTGGTTGCAATTTCTGTAGTGTAAGTTCTGGATTCGCTGTTATTTTATAGGAAACTCGGTGAGAACCATAGGTGCTGTTTCTTTCTACTTCTAAATTTTGATTTCTTTGTTAGTTTGTAAAGCGAATGTGAAAAGTTAAAAAAGTTGTATCAATTATCTCTCCGAAGTAGTCAAAACCTCTCTGATTTCCCTCTATTCGTAACAGCTGAAGATGGTACGAATATGTACCATTTTCAGCTGTTTTGCTACCAAGTTCTTGAAAACCACTTCTCGATTCTGCATATCCTATTTTATCTGATAAATATTAGTTGCTTCGTACTTGTACTGCTTCCTGGAAGTAAGCTATATCATTTATCAATTGATGATCATTAATATTGAATCTCTATGCTCCTTGGATCAGATTAAAGCTCGATTTCTAGTTATCAATTTATGCAAGGAGCATGAACCAAATGGCCCCAACACAGTCCTTAGAAGAAGCTGAAAAGGTGGCAAATCCAACGTTATTGCATAAGCTTAAAGCTGAGCCAACAATTATACATCTGGCCGATGCCCCCACCGATAATCAACAGCAACCATTCACTAATAGCTGCCGGGACCAAGCATTAAATGCTCAACCAGCAGATTCTTTCAGTGACGAGATGGTAGACATTCTCAATAGCACTGTAGATAGGGTGCTGACTCCAGTGAAAGAGGAAGATGACCTAAATGCCACCGAGTGCTCCAGCTCTTTCGGGGACACATTGTCAGGTTCATGTAGTGAAATGAACCCAGAAATGAGTGACAGTGAGGTTGAGTCACCTTTTGCTCGACCTAATGTCGATGTTACTTTCTCAGACCGTGTTACTAAAACATTCAAGTAAGTTTTTTCCAAAAGAAAACATTGTGAGCTGGGAATCCTAAAATTAGATTAATATTATACAATTTCTCACATGCTTGTAGTTGGCAGTGTTTGATCACTGTGAAAAGTCCGCCTTTTGAATTTCTAACAAATTTTCCCTAAACTTGAACACTTTTGTGTGCCCCATTTGAACTAGAACAACCCAAGCAAATCTGATCTTTGTTCGAACTTGAACTACAAATTAAACTTTATTTTATTTACAGGAAATTTGTTTCAGTTGTTTTTTGCATGATCTTTTATCAGTGCTAATTTCAAAATAATTACAAAAAGAAAAAACATGTTTCGCTATTCTTTGAGAAATGTTGGGTGCAAATGTGCTATTTAGTATTTGCATATGCTTCTTAACACTTCTGTGTTGATTGCAAAGAGAGAAAAAATATTTTAAAGGGGCAAAAGGGCCTTATATTTGTTTTTTTTATGGGAACCAGTTTCTTTCCGCGTTCAAAATGTTTTGTGCAATTGAATAATTAACCAACTGAGCCATCAGATATCTTTCTGAATGGGAATGATGTGTGTATATTCTACGTTTCATTGCTCAAAACATTGATCGCTGTTATCAGCCCCTTTCTTAAATGGATGGCTAATATTGTGTTTACTTATTAATGTAAAAACTAAGAAGTACTGGGTTGTACTTGCAAATACATGCTGGGATTTTGTGTAATTTGATTATGACCCTTCAAATTTTTTTGGACTAAGAATGTTTCAAACTACAGCAAGAAAAAGGTGACGGCACACTGGAGGAAGTTTATCAGCCCACTGATGTGGCGATGTCAGTGGCTTGAACTACGAATCAAAGAGATTCAGAACCAGGCTTCAAGATATGACAAGGAACTTGCAATGCTGAAGCATGAGAAGGCCTTGCAGGCAACAATTATTGAACTTGACAACTCTTGCTCTCGGGTTGTACCTCTTTCTTCTAGGTGTCGCAATAAAAAGGCCATGAAGAGAAGAAAAAGAAAGAAAGTGGAAGAGACAAAGGATAGCACATCTTTTATCTCTGGCCATGTTATATTCTCATACTATGGTACTTGTTTTGTTTCTTGTAGGGTGTTAGTTTCAATATCTTTTCAAGTGTTTGCTTACACAACCTACAAGTAGGGGTGGCATCAGGTCATATGAGGTCAGGTCGATGTTGATTCGAAGAGTTCTTAGTCTTGTGTAGTTACATAATTATGTACAGTAGATACCCATTTTCTTCTCTTTGAGTGTGTGTAGAGCAGGTAGTGTTTTATAGAGGGGCATGTGCTTGCAAATCTAGGGGGTTCTGGGGTCGTATGAGCAGAAGTTTGTTCAAACTATTTTAATCTTATGTGGCACTTTTCTTTGCAGAAAACAAACGATCAGAAACAGATGGCCATTCTGTTGACGATGATTGTGGTGACCAAGGTACTTCTAATCAGTTTTAACCAGACAATTAGAGTAATCTCTGGTTACTATCATTTTTTTTTTGAAGTTTCGACTGTTAATTTTTTTACTAATTACTAAAAAAGTAAATGATATTTTTTTCAGTTGATGAGACTTTGAGAGGTAATGATGACACGGACTGGCTCTATGGCACCAGACCAGGAAGCTCTCTAGAAAAGCTTCTATTAAAGATTGAAACTATGGAATCCCGAGTTTCTAACCTCAAATCCGATCTAAACAAGGCCACATGCAAGAAGACAAAAAAGCCATCTGTCTTGACTATCACAACCTTACCGGGAACCAACAACTATGCAGTTCAGAGTCCGAGCTGCTCACCTGGTAAGAACAGAGACCATGCATCATTAAACCGTCCCAATATCGGGTCTGATGATGACATGGCGGAAGCAGTCTTGCCTGGAAGTACTGTTTCAAGCTATGGTGATGCAACTGATTTGGGGATTATTGAGAGCAGGTACCCTTTTTCTGCTGCTGACATGGCTCTGGACCCAATTCAAATCCAAGACTTTTGCAAAGAAGAAGTAAGTGCCTTCGCTTTTATTTAAAATCTATGATTGGGAATAAAGTATCTTACATTTTGTATAATTACTAGGGACACTTCTAGAGAGACCGGAAGTATTGTAGATTCTCCTAAAATGTATCACAAATATTGGCTGCATCATCCTCTTCACTTCGATTTCAAAAGATTTCCAGATTGTTCTATTTTTGTTCTTTTTTATCTACTTTTAAGTTAGTTGATGACAAAAGAGTAATGTGGGTACTTCTGAAGAAGTTTAATGTGTGTAGTGTATGATTATAACTCTTGATTTAGAGGGACATAGGACCATTTTTTTTGCTGGGGTTCCACAAGACATTATTCACGGCTATTAATGAAATACCCCTTGATCTATACGTAGAATGCTGAAGATGTGCTCATTGACAACCAAGGTTTAGCCGGAGAACAATACCGGAATTTTGAAAAGGTTGCAGCAGTACCCTTAAAAGCACACCATGTCCCTGCGGTAAAGACAGAGGAGACACTGGTCTCAGAAGAGGAGAGCACGGCCCCTAGTCAGTCATTGAGCATGAAAGAAGTAGAGATGAAAGAAGTGCAGATCAGCAGTTTTCAAAGGAGGGGGATGAACCTGAATTACACCAGCAAGCGACGAGGAAGGAAACCTACAAAGATTCAGAAGAAGCAGCAGCTGAAGAAACGCAAGAAAACCAGCATTGGGTCAGGGGCAACAACTTCGGGACTCTGGAGGAGTGAGAGGGTAAAAAAGCCCAAAATTTTAGACTAGGGTTAGGTATTTTCAGAGATTTTGGATAGCATTCTATGTGGATGGAATTAGTTGTTCATGTGACTTGCAGTATAGATTATGGAGATAGAATTACTACTGTACTTGTGGTGGCATGCCAGTTATGCTAGTTGTGTAAAGCTTGTTACCTGCTTAATTTTGAAATTGGTTAAGAGATGAGATAATTGTCTATTGTAGGACTCTTTTATTATGGTAATGTTACGTTTTATTGTTGTTACCCTTGTTAAATTTCAGTTTTTGAAGTTTTAGGAAATCTAATAAAGACCATAAACAAATATGTCTTGTCAAATTGTGTTCTATGATTTCTATCAGATTCTTCTACGAGTCGATCTTGAAAGTTTGTGGATACTTTCTTTGTGGTAAATCCGAGAGCAAGTTGTACTCGGGGGTTCGCTAAAGTAGAGAAAAAGATTTCCTGGAGTTGTTACCCGGTAATTGCATTGCAAAACTTTCGCCGCTTCCATAACACGGCGCTGTGAGGATAAACCAACTTCAAGCTAGATGTGAAGAATAGCAGTGAATAAATATCTCTTTCTCATTTAACCATCAGACACATCATAAAATGATAACAAAAGATAATGGTAAATACAAGAATCATAAATTTATTTATACAACCTCATAAAAATCTACTTGTTTTCCAATTAAGGATACCAAATCACAACTTAAAAAATTAATTGCTATCACCCCTACTGCCTACAAATTACACCAACCAAATTTAAATTAAGCTTTTGTCTCAACCTCTTTTACAACACTACTCTCTTTAACCAACCAAGCCAACCCGCCCACATCCTTCTCTCTTTCCCAAGCTCTCTTTTTTCCCTCATAAACCCTATTCCAACTAGCTGTCAAAATCCTAACATCCTTCCCTCCTTCAGTAATCTCTAACACCTCAGGCACACCATCTCCACACCCTTTCGACAGACCCACATCAACCCTAACCGCCTGGTCCCCACAAACTGCATTAATTCCTTCCGTCTGTATTGTGTGCCCCATTATCAATCTTCTAGCTCCCGGTATCAAACTAAGGACCTCTTCAAGTTTTGTACAATCACAATTGAACCCATCTGAAAATGTTCGTAGCCAAACTACTGCATCCCGCTCAAAAACAAACATCGGTTGTTTAGGTTCATTTGTAGTCATCCAATTTCTCACATCTTGATTAATTCTGTCTAGGCCATACTCTACATGTTTTTGAAGGAGACCTCCATGCACAAACACTGAGTTGCCAACTATTAGGATTGTATGGTTGCTAGATAGGAAGCGGGTGGTGATTGGACCGGTGGGTCGTAAAGCGGCTATACGAGCATGAAAACCCTCCCAATATTCCGGTTTTACTCCAGGGAAGGATTTGGGGACTCCTTTGAAGGGGTCTCTTTGAGGGGGTAGGTCGAGGCATAGCCGTTTCATGGCGAGGCCAGCACGGTACCTATAATGCTCCTCATTTAGTACAACGTGTCATCTAGTAAACTATTCAAGTTATAATATTTAAGTACAGTAAAAGGTGGGCCCGAATTAGCTGCTATGCTTGGAAATTACGAGGAGTCTAGAAACCATTCAAGCAGATCAGCTGCTCAGATCGGACCACATTAATTTCTGATATAAGAATCTAACTAATTATTTAGGGTGCCGATCCAGATTGTCTGATCATATAATTGCCACTACATGATTATTGTTATCAGTTTGAATTTGTGTGACAGTGAGTTATCATCCCTTTAGGACACCTGATACGTACCTGGTAAGATTAGCCCTCCTCTCCTTTTCTTTCCAGAAAGACGAAAAAGTTATTGATCCTTAAAGAGACCATGTATGATTACTACAGTTTGATGGGATAAATAGCATCCAGCATCAAAAGGAATAACTACCACACCAACTAGTACCGGTACATCTTCTTTTTCCTTGTCTACCACTAAGACTCAAACAAACATCTAAAGCATGCCTGATCCACAGACTAATAACAAAAATATTCCTCTCATATCAGATAAGTTTGACCATCAACAGAAACAATCAGGCCTATGCTTTTGATATACTCTGCGATGATCTATAATTCCCAATTGCTTAAACACCATGATAGACTGGAAAGAAGACTGTACCAGTACAGCAGTACCATCCCAACCGGACTCCGGGAGTAAATTCATAAAACGAAGGAAAAGGAATGTTCTAACCAAAAGCACAAAAACAGCAACACAAGTTCAAAAAAGTATTAAAAATTAGTTGCAAAAGATAAGTCCAGAAACTCAAGCATTTGTTGTGCTTAATGCCTTAATCTAAGATACATGTGCTGTTTTAATCAGCAGTGCACTCAATTCAGCTAAGTAAGCCAATTCCTAAATTTGGGTTTACCAAATATAAAATACTAATGCCATCACCAATCCATTAAACTTACCATTTTGCCCAGTTTCTGAACTCCTCCAGACCGGCAGGCGTGATGTACCGAAAATTCCTCGCCACATTCATGGTCTCATGATTCCCATTCAACACCAACAGTCTTCCTCCTGACATCTCGGCCTCAGTCTGGAGCCGTCTGATCAGATACAATATCCTCAACTCATCTCCACCCCGATCCAGGACATCTCCCACCTGGACCGCCACAGAAGACCCCCCAGCCCATCGGAGGCTCATTGGGTCGATGAGACCCGCAAGGGACAGGGACTGAGTGGATTTCTGGAAATCGCCATGAAGGTCGCCAATTGCGACCAAGCGTGAGGCGGGTGGGAGGCGGGCGGGGGGAAGAGAGGGAGATGCGGTAGCGGTGGCGGAGGGAGGTAAGAAGAGGCCGCTAACGGAGAAGTCGACGAAGGCGTCGATGAAGGCGGAGAGGGAATGGGGTAGGTTGGCGCAGGTCGGGGCCTCCATTGATTTAGTTTGATTTTCTCTTATTTGATTAGAGGTTTGGTGAGGATTATTTTGGCATTTTTCGGGCGATTTGGAGGGAGGGAAGGGAAGCTGTCAAATTAACGAGGGATAGTTCGAATGCCGAGATCTCTGAAATGTTGGGAGAATTTTACGGGATTGGTATAGAAACTGATGTGTTATTCTCTGGAAATAAATACTAAATAATAATGTTTTTTTTAATAAAAGTTAAAAAATTAAATCATTCAACAATTTAATATCTATAAAAAAAAATTATTTATATCTATTTTTTTATTACGGGATTAGTTTAGAAACTTACGTGTTATTATGTTCCAAATAATAGTAATATTTTTCTTAGTAAAAAATTGAAGGTAAAAACTTCTTAATTAATTAATATTTACAAAAAAAATATTTATATTGGTTTAGAACTTGTAATCTCTCACACAAACAGAAAGCATTGTCTTCGTCGTTAGATCAAAATTAGTTCTCATAAATAATAATGTTATAATTTCACTCTATATTATTTGTTAATTTATGACAATATCGATTCTTAATTAATAGGGATCTGTATCCTCTGCGTTAACTCAAAAGGGAATCTTTTGAATTAATGAATTTCAACCGTCTGATTTTAAACAGAGCAAATCCGGCTCGTGCCTATAACATAGGGACCCTTTAATATTAGTGCAGATCTAGTTCGCACGAATCTTAAAACAGATTGGATAGTCGAGATGCATTAACTCAAAAGATTCCCTTTTGAGTTAATGCAGAGGATACGAATTAAATTAATAACAGTACCAACCTTATTGGCAGTGCTAATTTATTATGACAGCGTTCAGCACTAATGTAAATTCAATTAGTGCTTTGCAATTAAACAGTTGCATTTGAATTGTTAGCCGCCTAGCATAGTGGCAAATGGCAATCCATCAAATTGCAGGGGACAAGGCCAATATGATGGTCAGGATTCAGGAACAAAATCTTGTTTGTGTTCGTCCAAGGCGTAGAACTAGTTTGAATTAGAAAATTCGTAGAAGATTTCTTTATCTTATTTGTCGTAAATTGACACCAGAAATTGTTGTCGTAGAAGATTTCTTTATCTTATTTGTCGTAAATTCTTTATCTTATTTGTCGTAAATTGACACCAGAAATTGTTGGCGTAGAAGATTTCTTTATCTTATTTGTCGTAAATTGACACCAGAAATTGTTGGCGTAGAGCCGTGGACTAGTATTCTGTATACACTTGCGTGAAAAATACTGACTCTTCTAGTTTTATTTTAGTCTCACCTGATAAGGAGAGGAGGCGACATACTAATATATTAAAATAAAGAGGAGGATCCGATTACAATACTTTTGAGTTACCACAAATTTTTACATTTTTATGAATTTTTTTACTATTTATTAAGTATTTTATAAAAACTAGTCAAATTCAGACCATTGAATTTTGTACCCATCTTAATAAATAGTAAAAAAATTCAAAAAAATGTAACATTTGATCTGCAAGTGCATTTTATTGTGGAGATCATGTTGAACGGTTTGAATCAACGATTTGGACTTTGAAAATGGAAAAAATAGTTAGAGTAACTTTGTGGTAACTCAAAAGTGTTGTAATCGGATCTCTCCTCTAAAATAAATTAGCTTGCTCAGAAATTATATCAATGTATTACTGCTAAGAATAAAAACCTAAAATGTGATTACCAAGTTCAAGTACAAAACAAATATGGGAACGGACAAAAAAAAATTATTCATATATAATCCTTAATTGTTAAGATCTTGATTTTATCAATATCCTTTATATCAATTAAAGTATAACATGTGGATGACAAATAACTAGGGGTGAAAACGGAGCGGATACGGAGCGGATAATGCTGATACCATATCCACATCCGTCGGATAATGAGCGGATACGGATACGGATACGGATAGTAAACGGATATCAAAATTCAAAACCAAATCCGCCTAAAACGGATACGGATACGAAACGGATAATTTACGGATACGAATTCGAATATGAATACAAGACGAATAATTGAGGTATATGAACTTTTAAGATACAAATATTAATAAAAAGAATTAAATATAAATATTAATTATAATGTTGGAGAGATGGGAGATGATCTATTGATATATTATATATACAAAATAATGGAATGGTAACAAAAGACAAAGTGGTGTAGTGGTTTGATGCTAAGTCTTGATAATAGAGGGCAAGGGTTCAAATCCCAGCAGTAGCAATTTATTTTAGCTTTGAATTTCTGCCTAACGGGTCCACCTCAGCAAATGGGTCCGCCTAGCGGGTCCGGGTTCGCCTCAGCAAATGGGGTTCTTAGCGGGTCCGATCACGTTCCGGATGGTTCGGATATCCGCTCCGTTTAAAACTTACTATCCGTATCCGAATCCGGATATTCTGTGGATATTTGATAATTATCCGGATCCGTATCCGGAAGTATCCGAATCCGTTTAATTCGGATTCGGATTATAAACGGATTCGGAGCGGATATCCTTCGGATAATCCGGCTCCGTTTACACCCCTACAAATAACTATCAAATAAAATTATATTTATATAATTTAGCCCAAATAAATAGCAAACAAGTGAAAGTACTATTTTAGAGTACCACATATACATAATCTCAGAAAATATAAAAATATTGTATATTAGTTTGTCCGCTAACAAAACAATACAACATAAAAAAATATTTAATAAATTGATCCATTTTTATTTGAAAAAAAAAAACACATTGGTTGAAGTATCTTCATTCGTGCACAAAAGTTAAGGCAATTGCTTAGTAGTTAGTATACATTGCATAATTAAACAAATCATTAGTTTGAAAAAAAAAATCTTATTTTTGGTCTAGTGACAAAAGCACATGGCTCCCATGTGGGAGATCATGGATTCGTAAGCCACAAAGTGGAGAAATCTTCTATAATATACATAGGAGTTTAAAAGCGGAAAATCCTCTATAATGATGGGATCAAATGGAAATGGGAACCTTCGGGCACCTTCTCATGTGCCTCGGCTTATAAACTGATGCACCATACTGGAGTAGTGGCTGGTAACAAGGCCATTTGGAATTTAAAGGCCCCCACAAAGGTTAGAGTTTTCATCTGGCTAATGTTGTCCAACAAGATCCTCACGCAATGAGTCTTAATAAGAAGGGATTGTGCTGCAAATAGGTTGCCACTTATGCGGAGCGGGGGACACCGAGGCCAAAAATCACATTATGTGGGAATGCACATATTCGGCAAGCTTCTGGACGGGAATTATGTCACAATTCAACATTTCCCAAACAGGGGGAAGCAACATCTGGGATCTTTGGTATCGAGGGAGGCAGAACATGACACCCACGCTCAGGGTGCTATGGGGAACCATCTGGGCGGCTGGCGCATGGGCCCTATGGAGAGAGAGGAATAGGAAATTATTATTTAATAAAAGGTGTACGGTGAATCAGTTAATAAATGATACGACGATCGAGATTTTACTATGGTCTTCACACGCCTAACAGAAGACAGGGCATGCAATACGTGAGCCAATTTTGCAACCTCCTAGCGGCCATCTTTTCTAGTTAATTTTGTTTAGAAAGTGGCGGAGGAAGCCGGATGTATAGTTTTAGGTTTTATTTTATTACAATAATTTATGTAAATACAATTTTTTTTATCAATATATTTGTTCAGCGGTAATCGCTACTGACCATTAAAAAAAAAAAACGCATTTGGGTGGCTTGACCCTTAACTCATGATTTCAAAAAAAAAAAATCATTAGTTAGAAAAGCTAGGTCACTTGGTCAAATTTGCACCTGAGAAAACTTTATTATCCAAAACAAAATCCCACGTTTAAAACCAAGTTCAAATAAAATAAAAGCAACTTGTAAACTACTCTTAACTTCTTCATACAGTCAACCGAGCAGCTGCAAAGCTAGTATATACAAAATTTGATACCAAAAAGTTAATCAACCTGCCCTATATATTTTTCAAGGGGTCTGAGAAAGTACAATAATTCACTGCTGGTAGAGAAGTTACTAATTAACAACTTTTTAAAGTATAATGTCTATTCCAAAACAGTACTATTCATGTGCTAATAATCTAATCTGGTCCATGATTTTTTGGAGATATGAAATGTTGTTATGTTGATGGTACTTGCAAATGCAATAAGACAATGTGTAATTTCCAAAACTATCTGTTGACAATTTTAAGGAAAATATCAACTCCGAACACAATATATAATTACTTGTTAATAAAAACAATGGGGTAAGGAATTTTCCGGCTTCTACTTCAAAAAGAAAAAGAAATGAAAAAGAAAAAAAAAATAGGCTTTTAGCATGCAGATTGTGGAACCTCAAAACTAAATCATCTTCCTTAGAAAAGACTATGTCCATACTTATCAATCATAAGTTTATAATAAACATGATGAAATGTGTGTATTCTCTTGAAATTGAATAAAAAGAAAAAAAAAAGTTCCTTTCAAATTAAATAGGAATTTGGAGGAAGATAGGGATCAAAGATGTTAACATTAGACCAAAAAAATTCTGGCCATTATTGGCAAGAACGAATTTGAACAGTAATTAAATCCAAGTAATTCAAATTTGAGGTTTCTACAAGGCAGTTGAAAACTACGGTTTGATCCCTATCGTCCATCTTTGAACAAAAAGGTATGATCGTTTGTGGCATTTACGCTTCCTTTTTGTCCCTCTTTTATGTCGGGTCATCCTAATCACGATCGCTCGCTTCCCTACCCAGATAATCTATTAAGAACAAATCATTTAATTAAATTTTCAAGTCCGGACTTTGTTCGCAGCTTTCTCGCTCTATCTCAAGAAGCAATCCTGAATCTTAGGTAAATTTAACATTTATTATATTTTTTCCTTATTTCTTAGCAGCTTGTTAATCTATTAGATCTATACACGATCTGTTAGATTTCTATAGAATTTCTCTAAATTTTGGTTTCAAATGATTCTCTGCTTTAGATTTATCTCATTTTTGTGGAAAGTTTTTATGTTGGAATCAGGTCTTCTCCTTTCCTTGATACTTTTTTAATGTCCATGGCTCTAATCTTGATTGATCTGGTACAAATTTTCATTGATTTTAATTGGAGGTCCTATACAATCAAAATGTTAGTGCTTTTTGTGGTTTTCTATTAAAAATATGAGAAAGTAAGATGTAGATTTTTACAGGGTTTGATACCATGTTTTCTCTTTTTCAGAGAGTGTCTACTGTTGGCAGTTCAGTCATTTATAAAATAGTAAAATTTACTAATTATAGTATGTATTTGTTGAGGATAGGGTTTTGTTAATTCCATAATTTTTGGCAAGCAAGAAGGATGTAATTGTTATAGAATATTCCATGCATCTGGTAAAATCTACAAGTATATAGTTTTTTTATTCTAATTTACTTCTTTAGGATTGAATTTTATTTCACCAAACTAAATGAGAAATGTTTGATTTTTCAAATTAAGAAGATTGTTAATAAGTTCTTTGTGCCAAGACAGATGACTATGATCAGAAGTTGCTCAAGGGGGAAATATATACTGCAATTATAGATAATTCACTGATTATTTATGTGCATTCAGAATAAGAATGTTATTTTGGAAAAAATAAAAAATACATGCAAAGATTTCTAATTTAGGAAAACAACGGAATCATTGATGCACAAAATGGATTACACGACAATGGTACCGTAAACTGGATGGTACCAATGATGTATAATTAATACATTATGGCTTGATGCCTGTAACAAAATTTTGTAATACACAAGGTTGCATATATATGGCTTGATGCCTGTACCATAACCTTAAAACCATGTTTTAGAGAATTCATTGATTTTATATATATAGAGAGAGAGAGAGCAAAGCTAGCATGAGTTGTGCTCACAAAGAGAGTTTGGTGACCACAACTTCAAAAATCTATTAGATTGGCTTCAAACAATGAATCTAAACCGTTGAAACCCAACTACTTCACGAGTGATGCGTGTACATGCAAAATTTTGAAATTCATTTAGTACAAAGTCAAGCATTCACTTTTCATTATTTTTTTAGTGCTCGACTCTGTACTAAATGAATTCGAAAATTTCAATATTTTGCATGTACACACATTGCTCGTGAAGTAGTTGGGTTTCAATGGTTTGAATTCGTCATTTGAAGTCAATCTGATAGATTTTCGAAGTCGTGCTCACCAAATCCTCTTGATGCTTGTATCATAACTCAATAATATTTCATATTTGTTTTAAAATTCATATTAAAAAACTTGGCTCATTACATAATGGTAGAACTAAAATTGAGTAGGATATGACCATACATAGGGGATAAAAAAAGTACAGTAATTGTCTGCTTGTCTTAGGATAGTGGAGAGCTAGCCTCCTATGCATATTTTGTTCACCTCAGCCGTGCTAAGGAACTATGAGAATTTATGTCTTTTTGAAATGGGGATGGAAGAGCATTTGTTTATGTTTGTTTTTTGTCACCTTAAGAGAAATATCATAGCTTCTTACTATTTCTTTTAGCTCTATTTGAAAGCCTAATATCAGAAATCATCAGACAGGTTAACAATGTTCTTGCACGTTATAAGTTAGAAAAAAAGAAAATGCACCTAAGGTTGAACATAATATTTTGTTAATATGAAAGCATTTTTTTTTTTAGTGAATGTTGGAGGTCAAGCCACCCAACTGGTTCTCAATATGAAAGCATTTTACCAGTAAATTTACTCCTAATTCTAGGATTTTGTGTTTCAAGTTTATTTTTTCAATATATATGTACTAACAGAAGAATATAAATGTGCTTTCTACTCTTCTATGTAGGCATCACAAAAGAGAGATGCTTTCATGTCCCATCTTTGCTGCTTCAATAAACCCGTACCACAGCCCATCAGAAATCGAACTCGTATCGGTCGCCTTTCCTCCTTGGACAAGTCAACCATCATATGCACTCCTTATGTCTCCTCCTTCCACCAATATAGAGAGTGAATGGCTGGGCTTATCTCATTACCCATTACAAAGGTGCAACATAATTATCCCGATCATGGGTTTGAACGGCCGCACAATCAGGGTTAGTTGGGATTGCCGGTTCACCCGAGCAATAGGTTATTTTAATCGGCATTATTGCGGCCATATGGCAAGAAGCGTGATTTTGGGTGGATATGTGGGGTGTTATCCAAACCTGGCCACTTCCGTCCCACCTCCTTTCCCAATGTATCAGTGCAATGAGGTTGTGCCAAGATTCTTGGGATGGCAAGCCATGTCGGTTCCTTCTAGTAGTAGGATGGCAGCGTATTCTCCAGCAATCCCTGAGGATTATATTTCGGGCATGTTGCCAGTGGATCCATTTGGTATGGATAGGGAAGAAAGTGAGCATTGGGACTGATGTTGCTGCATTATTTCCTCAAGAACAGTGCTTTGGATTGCGATAAGTGGCCATTGTGAAGATGTTTAGAATCAGTTTGTGTCTTAGTAGTTTTTCTTTGTTTTTTTTTTTCTTTTATTATCCTTTCTTTGAGCGAAAGGACGACTGGCTCATTCGGATAGTACTAATGCAAGGTCTGGATTATGCATGGTTGTATTTGACTTGAAGCCTGTTTGAAGCTGTTAATTGCTGTTACTTTTTTCTTTTAAAATAAGGGAACTGCTCTAATCTAATTTTGTATGTTTTCGCAATGAGTACTAATTTCAGTAACTCATGTTCAGCCTACTAGTTATTTCGTAGTATCTAAATTTCCCCCCTCTGAAGTTATGAAAAAACCCAAAGGGCATTGTATTGAATTTATAATCAATTATGCCAGAAGTAACAATAACATTCAAGAATAACACCTCCAGGAGATGAACCAAAAAACTGGTACCACCCATCTGTACCAGTACTTGGTTCAGAAAGAGTTACCCACCTAAAAGTAAAACCAAATGTACTTTTGAATCCTAATCATATTAGTATTGAAGTAAACATACTTGGAAGATTCTAAACATTGCATAAGTGCAAGATAGGGTAATTAATAGCTTTATGCTTTCTAAGAATTGCTTTAAAATCCTACTTCAAAAAGAATTGCTTTAAAATCAACCAAATTTCCAAAAGACCCTCAGGAATATATATTATTGGTCATGTAGTTAGTGTATATATATATCATGAACAAAAAAAAAATTGCCAATAAAGGGGATAGGAATACTGTAGTATGGATAAAATTATTAGGTTCATTTCTTCAGACAGCATTAAACATTCCCCCTTGTATTTTATTATTAGTTGGTTGCTAAATTTTGATTTGTTTGTTCATCTAAAGTCGTCAAAGACTCAATTTGTCTCAATCAAATAATCTCTAACTTCTCAACTCAAATAGATTATGTAATGTACCCATGTACTGACATGGACATATATTTTGCCAGTATGGGCAATTATTTTGCTCAGAAGGACAAATGTGCTGCTAAGATAAACAATTTTGTTTTGTTAACGTGAATCTAGCATCAGCCTGCCTCAAGATTTTGAATGAAGAGATGATAAAAAAAAAAGCGATTTAATTAAAACAAATGGAAAATTAAACGGTTCTGGTGGGACCAATCAAAGTTCATGGAGTAATTTGTGACAAGAAGCAAAGCTTAGTGATCTTCCTTGAAATTTACCCTCAAATTAGTAGAGAGACTAATCAAATTATCAAAATATATTAACCAAACTGTGACAAGGAGCAAAATTCATTAGTTTTCGTAGAAGTTACCTTAAATTATTTTCCATCTTCAAGCTTGTTGTCTGTCTATACTGGATTCTGCCTTTGCTGGTTTAAGGGCTGAGATGGTATACTGATATGTGTCGATGATGTCTTGTTTCTCATCTCTGAGACTTGAGCGCTTCTTGTACCTTGCCATGTACGCCGGGATTGAACCATATATTGAGAAATTTGCGAATTCGATAGAGGATTATTTTAATACTGAAATAATATCAGATCAGTTTTGTGTTTTCGTTAGAGTTTGCTTAAGGATTTGGGAGGTGGACCAGGGGTTGTCGTAAGGTCTTTCTACCAACAGTGATATACTGATATGTAAGTCTATGTTTGGTTAGAGTGAGAATAGGCTATTTCTAGAATAAGGTTATTCGGAATAGTTTGTTTTATGTTTAGAGTTGAATAGTTAAAATAGAGAATTAAAATTTTTTGTCTTACTAAAATAGTTTATTCTTACAAAAAAAATTGAATTTGACTATTTTAATAAGACAAATGACAAAAGAGCTATTCTAGTTATTCTTATTTTGCAACCAAACATAGCCTAATCGGTTCGGTCTCTTGGTTGTATTATGAAACAAGCGGTATAATGCTATTTTCCAAAACAAAACAAAAAACAAAAAAACGAATACCAATATTTATTTCATAGTATCATTCCATATTACAATCTCATCTTCTTAAATCGGCAAAAATAAATATTTGATATGTTCTGTATGAATTGCATTTTAAATTTTTAATACACAGTTGTATTTCATCTTGTTTCATTGGTCATTAAGAGCTTATATAGTTTAATTTGGCATATCATTGTTGGAGCCGATTTTTTTATTTTTTATTTTTTAGCATTTCCACGAAAAATTAAAAAGATACACGAAAAATAATAAAATCTTCGAATTAAAGTACAAACGCTACCACACCCAATATTTTTCTCTGATAAAACGCTCTATCACAAAGCATTTGTCTAAGAGAGAAGCTATCCGAGGAATTCAATAAATAGTAATAAAAAATGTTCTATATTTGATATACATTTTTCAGAAGAAACTCGTAGTAAAAAAAAAAGCCGATTTTTCTTAGTTAGTATTTAAAAAAAAAAATCAAAGTTAGCATAATATTAGAAAATTTTCGAAACTTAGTAAAAACGCAGATTTAATCTGAACGACAGTAAGAACCAATGTGCATGCTAATTTGCAATCAATTTGCATATCAGGTATAAATACTCAGACTAGTCTGCATACTCCATTTTTTTTTCCTTAAAAAAACTGTTATTTTCCTTACCCTCTTTTAAAAAAAAATGTGGTCAAACTAATCCAAGTCTCAAGAATTAATATTTTTTTGATTTTCAATGTCTTGAAACATGAATCAACATATTATGAAATATATTATGAATTGATTAATTTAAATGTTCTTCCATTGTTCAGAAAAACTACACTAAGAATTCGGTCTCTCTGATCTTCATCCCATAATAAGGAAAACCTTGTTTTTTTTTTTTCCGAGTAAAGCCACCCAAAAAATTTATTATTCACAAGGATCTCCATTCAGATTTCGAATTTGCAACCTCTTACACAGAAGACATTGTCTTTATTACTAGACTAAAGACTAGTTCTCATTTTTCATATTTAGACTTTATGATCAGTGATCTACAAGAAATGGGTTATATTACATTAGAAAGTCTCCTATATAGAAATTTGGATAGTAAATACATAATTTCACAGTTTTTGAGTGGTATATATGAAATTCTCCCTAATTAATAAAACAAATGCTGGCCCGCTACACATTAAGTCTTAGAAAGGTGCCACAGAAGAAAAATAGACTCCAGATTAAAACCCTACCAAAACCCATCTATTTCATTTCCTCTGTAACCCTTGGAATTCAATTTTTCTGGTTCTCTCGTTTCTCGCCGCTATTAACTAGAAGCGCAGGGGGGGGTCTACATTGGATCGGACATGGATCACCTCGGGGCAGTAGAGGAGCGGATCGTAACAGACAGGATCCGAAAGAAGTTGGAAGAGGTAAATTCGGCGGCGCAGGAGCAGCTCGCCTCCGTTCAAGACCATGTCAATTTCACGCTTCAGGTCCCCTTTCGATTTTTTTTTCTCAATTTTGGTATGCAAGGTTGCATAAAGGCCCTTCAATTTGTTGATATTGCTGTTTTGGCAGTTGCAAGTTCTGTTTGATTTAGGTTCCGTAGTCCGTACTTGTACCGTAGAAATAAATTGGTTGGATAAACATAACATAAAGATTTGTATTTCCAATTTGTCTACAGTGTTTTATAGTCAGGCCTTAATAGCGACCATATTCCAAATGGAGTTGTTGTACTTGTGCCTAATAGAGTTAGTTTGTTCATCCTTTGTTCAATGAATACGTTTTGGCCATCAATTTTATAACCATTGTTGATTAAAAACTAAAATAGAAGTGTTGACTAAAGTAACACGCCTATATTTTTATTGCCAGAGTTTGTTTTTAGTTTCACTTTAGTATATTCTAGAACCCATAATAAATCCCAGTTTTTGGGAAATGAACTTTGTCATCATGACAATATTTTCTCCTTTAAATGTCTAGAAAGGAACTTCATTCAACTTTGGCCAAACAGAGCATCTGAAATTTGAAGGACTGATTATTTTTAATAAATGTCTGGCTTTATCTGTTACTTCAATAGAAGACCAATGTTTTATTTTTTGGTTTTTTGACAGAAAGCCTACTTCAAATGTGCATACGAGTGTTTTGATCGGAGCAGAAGACAGGAGGAGATAAATAATTGCGTGGAGAATTGCAGTGTCCCCGTCCTCAATGCTAATAACTTCGTAGAATCTGAGATGGCCAAATTTCAGGTAATACTGAATACGAGATAATTTGCATTTGCATTTTTTACTCTGCGGGACCACTTGTGTATGGATGTATGGTTATGGTATCAGTCAAATTGGTTGAGACCTTGTTCAACCATTATTTTGGTTGTGGTCTTTTGTTTTCTTATTAGCATCATGTGCTAATTTGAGTTTTTTTGGTTTGGTAGTCCAAATTTTATATGCTAAAATTTTTACTTTTATTGAACAAAGGTTAAGTTCGAAATAAAATCTCTAGATAATAACCAATTTATTTCTATTATAAGAAGACTAGGTCTTAAAATTCTGTCCCTACAGGTATTTTTACTAACAGAAACAACAAACATAACAGGGACAAGAGATGCTAACACGTCCCAAAGCTGGGGATTGATAACATTTTCCCATCCCCAACTTCTCTTCTTTGTATGGGCCACAGGGAAAAGGAGAAAAAATAAAGGGGGGAAATTGCTTTGGAGACGGAAATATTATCCATCCCCAGCTTTTATATACATTAGCATCTCCCTTCCCTTGTTTATTTTTTTTTGTTGTTGTTTGTGTCAGAAAAAAATAATGTGTAGGGACTGAAAAAGAAAGTTTGTCCTTAATTATATTCTGAAATCCTTTTCTTATTTTTTTTCCTTGTGATTTAATTTCAAAATTACACTTTTATTTGATAAAAAAAGTTCGGGCTCAAATGGGTGTTTGAGAAAAATATGAGAAATTGGGGAGAATTCACCTCCAATCTGCACAGCTATGTGAATTCTTATCTCAAATATGAGAAAGCAAACATCTAAATTTCCAAGTTCTGTTAGTATAACTTATTTGTATTAATGAGCTGTGTGTCGGGGCTTTTCTCTTTTTGTGTTTAAGACATTTCTGATTCTCGAGGGTTTCTGATATGCTTGTTTTGCAGAAACTAAGATTATTCTATGTTTAGTTACAATCATATTGATTTTTGTGAGATGAACTATATTCTTCTGTGCTTTTATCAGGAGAGGATGAACAGGTCTCTGATGGTGTGCCAAGATAGGTTTGAAAATGCAAAACTTCAAATGATAAAGACGCAAGCCGTAAATGAGCTAGAATCATGTGTAAATCAAGCCATTGATGACAGCAAAAGGGTTTTGCCTCACATTGCTGATCGTATTAAATCTTCCCTTTCTATGAGCTGAGCATTTTTGGGTTTTATTTCATTTTACAGATTTTAGTTGACCTTTCATGCTTGCAGCAGAATTTTAACATTAAGGGCTGAATTTTTTACAGAGAAATAAAAAATTTAGCTTTTTACACTTTTAGCCACTTATTTTGGATGCACTGGACTTCAGCTAATGTCCATGCTGCATTGCTGCTTTTGTAATTTGCATAATTATTATTTTGGTAATATCTTTTCTTCTTCAATATTTTGTGTTCAAAAAATTCCGTACATTGTTATTGCTCTCTGCCTACTTCATATCTTTTGTGTATGAAAAAGCCCGTGCTGCGTTTTCACATTCCATTCCAACTTAAAAGTAGAATCACCTTGCTCCGTACTTTTTGAAAAGGTTTAGATTGCAAATAAATTATTTTATTCATTTTAGCATGTGGTTGTGTTAATTGTAGATTTGATTTAATTTGCTTGCTGCACAGGTACCAGACCTTGAATCACTTTAGTCTTAGTTTTAACTTAATTATTTTTTGTGGCCACAATGATTCATTGTGAGCTAACACATTTATTTATTTTTGCAATAGAACGATATGTATACTTCAGCACTATTCATATATTGGTTGACCCCTTGATGGTCCTAACAAAACCTTTTTCAACTCGTGAATTATGCATAAGCTAATTACTGTACAGGGGAGAGAATACATCAATCTTCCCTAAAGTTTAGATCTGGGTTTTGAACTAGAACACTTGAAGAATTTGCCGGTCGGCAACTCATTACTAGGGAGCAACAGGAACATGGCTGCCACATCAGCAACCTCTTCTGCCGTGTGACAGCCTTGGCCTCGTGTCATTGAAGTTCGTGTGAAACCGGGACAAAAACAATTCACTCTCAAATGTCGGCTTTTGTGGCGCTCTGCAAGTAGTCTGGAATAAGCATTTAGTGCAAGTTTTGAGACTGAGTAGTCAGTCCAAAGCTTTGGCCAACCTCCCCCTTGCCAAGTTCCATTTTTAACCTGACTGAGAAACTGTAGCACCATTTGTTCAATTTTTTCTTCAGATAGTCTCTGTTCATCCCTCAGCAGTTCTTTCCATGCCTGATTTTGTAGTTTCTGTAAAAGCAGTTAGATTAAGCAAGTTTTAATTTATTTTAATCGTGCTTCCTTTTTTTATTCTTTTCTGGTAACAATTTCAAAATTAAAACTTAGCACCTACTTTTCTTTTTTAAGTTTGTATTTCGGCTTTCTTACTCCTTGGGCTAGCTCATTTTTTTTTCTGTTCATTTTGAGATCAAACAGGCGCCTTTTTTCTATACTTTCTGATGTGATGTGTTGCATGTTTAATGCAATCATGAGATTAATACTTACATTGAGTAGCCCGAGTTGGGAGCTCATGTTAAGTATCCGGCTGGTGGTGGCTGACTGACGAAACATCGGCAGTAGCGCTTCTATGAGCCCTTTTGATCCATAGAAGTTGGTTTGAATCACAGTATCTGCATGCACAACTGAGTTTGCACCAATCTCATTGAAGGACACTCCGGCATTGTTCACCTATGACGCAATTATAGTGTTCAATTAGATGCAGTTTTTTGTAGAATTGTTAGCTGATAAGAAGTTTTGTTTTCCCATTTTTTTTTTTTTCTTAAACTCCTTTTGTGTGTAAATGAAAAATATCATAAAAATATACTAACTTGGGATCTAGTTTTGTTTTCCGTGTGAGAAGTTATAGGTTTTAAACTCACGTAAAAAAAAATTTTGTGAATATTAATTAATTAATTAGTTGAGTGTCTTAATCTCTAACTTTACTTAAAAAATAATAATTTGGCACCTAGCTTCCATTGGTTCAACCGAAAGCCCACGTTTGCAATTAGCCTTTGTATATGTTTATTTTATGGTGACATGTAAAGACGCGCTTTTAGCTATTTATTACAAAATATAAGTTTTTCTATAGAACTTAGTTGATTGTATCTTTTAGTTAAATACTAGTGGTTGCTACGTAGGGTGCACTATGCATATAATATGTCATGCGCTTCAATACCAGAAAAACAACAGAAATGTTCATATGCTCCGCACTCAAATCTATTTTAATAAACTAATTCATTAGGTAAAACTTCCTGGTACTTATTTACTAAAAGGAGTATGTTGGAATTAGAATGTTAAATGTTATTACTTATGAGTTATGACATTATAAACATGGATTACATACAAAAGTGTTATTGATTATGATTTGTAAGCCTTTGCCAACTGTTTGCGCAGCATATGTAAGTTGAATCAGCAGCAAACTCAATATATCTACTTACAAGGATATCTAGGCCTCCATAAGTCTGCTGCAACCAAGATGCAAAAGAATTGATTGACGAAGGATCTGAGATGTTCAACCAGCAAAACACAACATGCAGCCCAAACTCCTTGAGTGACTCAACCGCTGCTTTGCCCTTGTTGATATCTCTGGCAGTTAGCACAACAGTTAGCCCCAGCTCTGCCAATCGCTTTACCAGAGCATATCCAATCCCTTTGTTTGCACCAGTGACAACCGCCACAGTATCCTTACTCCACCATTGCCTTAATTTATGAAATTAGCAAATATGTTGATTTAGGAATTTGTATAGTAATAAGTAATAATAAGTATGAAAATGTTTTAATGATTACATTACAGTATCGCTCAGGGGCGGCATCAGAAGTTTACTACATCAGGGCTGAATTTAATAGAAGATAATATTTGGCAAGATGTATTTTAGAGCTAGGTATATTTTGTTGCTTTAATTAAACAAATGCTTCATTAATAAAGAGCAAACTATAGAATGTTATTAAATATAACAGAAATTACACGTGAAATTTACGAAAATAAATCTGCTGTGATTCTCGGGAATCGCAGGACCCTGCGATCCCAAATCTCAGCTGTTGGTTTTTTTCGTGATGCGTGCATGAAAATTTACTTTTCCAAAGTGTTTTCGAGATCCGCGCATAGAAAAATTTGAACCATTGATTCGGAATTTTAGAATCCTGCGATCCCACCCAGGATCGCAGCAGATTCGGACTCGAAATTTACAACTTTTTTGAACTATAGGGGAATTCAGCCACCCGTGAACCCCCTTTAAATCGAATCAGTATCCCCTCAGGTACCGTACCTAATTGTTGGGGAAACAATGGTCTGGAATTAATCCCAGCCGGGCCAATATAATTTCGGTCCCTATTGTAGATATAGGGGGTCCGTTTTGAGATTCGTGTCAGAATTAAAGAACGGTCCGGATTTGATAATTCTACTTACGGTACCGGGGGTGATCCGAATTCCTTTAAATCTGCTCTTCTATGATCGAGAAATGCAAAGAAATTAAAAGGCTAAGTTTTCAGCAAAAAATAATTAAAAAAAAGTATGACTATAATTAATAAAATAAAACAGAATAAGTTTCTTACCTGATGGTTGGGCAAGTGCTCTTTGCGCAAATGCAATCAATATCCATTGTTGATATCTAGAGAGAGGGCAAAGTGACAGAGAGAAGTGATTAATTCTGGTGAGACTTGGGGGACAGAGACTGCGTGCTTATATAGATAGATAGATACGGTTATGTGGAGAGAGGGAATTAATTTATATGACGCGCCAAATTAAATATTAGAGGATGACGACTTTGGTAGTTCAAAGTTTAATTTCAACGTGACTAAAAAGACTTATATAACTCGTGCAATATTTTCTAATGGAATTGTGATAGAAGTTACAAAACAATATTTTAAATGCAAATCCATTAAAAAAACTTGATTTCTGGAAACAGACGTAGCTGACGGGCAGGTTGCTAATGATATCTTTTTTAATTAAGCTGAGGAGGATTCAAGGATAAAACGCACTGAATTGTAGGTTAATTAATCTGAACAGCCACAGCTTGTAAAGATTTGTGCACTATCTCCTTCTTCTTCTGATATTTCGATAGAACAGTCTGTACAATTGAACATGCAGCGGGTAGAAAATTATGCGAGGTTTGTTCTGTCACTAGACTAATGCTAATTCATCAACTACTGAGTGGTCAGGGGCGTACATACTAGGATTGCCTTGTTATATTTCCTGTCTAATTAGATGTCAATGATACAAATTATAGAAGAAGTAAGCTGGTTTTATAAAATCCGATGGCTCAAATTATATCTTATGGTTTGTATCAGAAAATGCCCAAGAGTATCACCACAGCAGTGAACTTTTGGAACTATAAAGATAACAACTAAACTAAGCATTGCTTGGACAAAATGGTCTGAAATCCTAAAACTGAATATTTGATTTGTTCCATAAAGGAACAAGTTTCTCTCTTTTTCTGATCAGAGTACAATTCAATTAAGCAATACTAGCTTGAATAAAAGAAAAATCAGGAAGTGCACATCTGCACAAGCCAAACCTGCTAGCAGATTCAGGGAAAAAAAATGATATTTCATAACTAAAATAAGTACTAAAAAATTGTGCTCGGAGTATGAAAGGAGAATATTTTCTGAGGTGGAATGTGAGTGCATGCCTACTTGCCTATTTATTTCTTTCAGTTTCAGGGACCAGAAATGTGAACATCACTACTTAGTGGCAAAGCTAGTCTTTCTTTGACTAGTTAAAATAATTATTAATCTCAAGTGGCAGGGTTTGTTAAAGCTGGTAACAAGTTCAGGCCAATAAAGTAGAGATTTATTTAATTGATACCAACAGAACTGTTACAACACCGTCCATGTTTTAAGCTATATAATATGGTTGGTAAATAACTGGCATTGCTTAATAATGTACATTGGCATGTTGCGTTGCATAAACTATTAAGGATCTAACTTTATTTGACCAGTAAATAGGCATGTATAAAAATTTTAGGTTGGTTGAACTTTCTACGCAAGTGTTGTGAAAGAATCTTATATCCATATATGTTAAGCTATATAATATGGTTGGTAAATAATTGGCATTGCTTAATAATGTACATTGGCATGCGTTGCATAAACTATTAAGGATCTAACTTTATTTGACCAGTAAATAGGCATGTATAAAAATTTTAGGTTGGTTGAACTTTCTACGCAAGTGTTGTGAAGGAATCTTATATCCGTATATGTTAATACTAAAATATTGAACGGTGTAGAAATTCGGCCTTAAATGCTTAAAGCCCATAATGACTTAAATCGGCCTTATTGATTGTTAGGCAGGCTCATTTATCTTTTGTTAATTGGTTTATTTTTTTTTATATATAAAAGAGAGAATCAGAAGAAATAGCCGTTTAGAAGTAATCAATTCACCGTGGCCCACAACTGGTATTCTCAAACGGCGGCCCCACTAATCCATGCTTGGATGCTGTCTGAGATTCGGCGCGAATGCATAACGAGCTACGTTGCATGGATACGAGTACGGGTATCTTATCGGATACGATACGGATACGGCGATACGGAAATTGTCAAAAATTAAGGATACGATACATCTATTATATATATATTTTTTATTATTTAATTATATTATTCATTCGTATTATATAAATAAAATATTAAAATACAAAACTATAGCTAATTATACATTATATACAATAGATACGGTCTTTAAACAACAAACGCGAAGTGGCGTAGTGGTAATGCGGTACGAGTACGATGCCACAGTTCCTGGGTTCGATTCTCCTCAGCGTCAAAATAATTTGGTTTTGGCGCGGTTCATGGTGGACCATGTGTTGTATGGGTTGTATGCGCGGTTCATGGTGGACCATGTGTTGTATGGGTTGTATGCGCGGTGCACAGTGGACCATCCGTATCCCAGACGTATCTAGACGTGTCAGAGGCGTATCCCAGCGAGTCAATCCGTATCGGAGACCGTATCAAGGGATTAAGGATACGCCAGCTAGCGTATCGGATACGTATCGGGGCCGTATCGGACGCGTATCCGTGTCAGATACGGGTACGGGGCCTATATTAGAGTATCCGAGTAACATAGATAACGAGGCAATTTTGTTCAATTGGAGCCCTGCGCGCTCTCTCTCTCCCGTAGTAACATGAGTGTCTATTTTTTTAATCAGTTTTTATTATCTAATGTTCAGACGTAAAAAAATCACGTCGTGATCGATCTGAACCTCTCAAAAAGTGTATAGTGCCGAGGTTACATCGACAGAAATTGTTATTTCTAAGCATATCGATATTACTGATAGGAGTATCTGTGAAGATACCGTCGACAAAAATTATTTTTATCTTCATGGATAATGATAGATTTTTGTAGTATATAATTAACGGTATGTATGATTTTTTTATATTTAAATTGTTGATTTAAATTAATAAATATAATGCATCATTTATCATTTAAATAAGTAGGTAAAAAATGAAGGTTTTTAATAAAATAGTGCATTAAAATGCACACAAAATCTTTTATATTATGATTCATTGACTTGATAGTAAACAAATTCAAAAAATTTAAATTTTTATATGGAAACAAAGCTATCATTAAGAATATCGATTTGAATGGTTTGAATTTATCGTTTGAAGCCGATTTAATAAATTTTAAAAGTCAGAAATATATTGTTGAAGTTCTAGACGAAGCATATTAGAGAGCCATCAAATTGACAACTTGTCAATTCTTAAAATTATCTAATCTGAAATCTATGTGATTTTGTTGGATATAAGTTCAAGTGTAACTTTGTGGGCATGATGGACTTTTCATAATATCATGCAGGGAATTGTAATTTCACACGTAAAAATACTATAAAAATATTATGTTTTTTGCGATCGAATTATAGAAACTCTGATTTCATCCTGAATCTAATAAAACCAACTGTTAGGTTGATAAAATTGTATTAATTGCGTTTAAAAAAACAAAAAAACATGCATTAACAAAAAGAGGAACGCGCATTTAATATATATGGTCCCGTTCACAGCACCGCACTTATCCGCGTAATTCAAGCCCAAAAAAACCATGAATAACCTAAATTCGGATCCCTGAAGTAACTTAAAAGTTAAGAGTTTTGATCCGAAACATCCGATCAAAATGTACACAAATACTAAAGATTTACGGGAATTTTATGTACCGATTGATCCGGATTATGATTAGACGGTTTAAATCCAAACTCAAATTTTAAGTTACTTTAATGCATCTGGACCTCAATAACCTTGAACCTAGTAAATTGTAAAAAACACGTAACACGTGAACACAACATGTCACGCATGGGTCGAAACACGATAGAACACGACACCTGGTATTAGACGTGCCGTGTCAATACATGTTTGTATCGTGTTGTAAGAAGTGTTGTGTCCGAAGTTGAATAAAATCGGCATGCGTAAATAGGGGCGGACGCATGATTTCTGTCAGAGAGGGGCAGGAATCGGGTTAAAATATCTTATCAGGTTCAAACTCATTAACTAATCGGACACTAGATAAAAAACAATCAACATAATAAGAAACAATTAAAATAGTATAGTCTTACATAATAAAAAACAACAAAATAATATCATTTTACAGATTAAAAAACAACAAAGTTGGTCTGAATTCGTAAATTTCTATAAAATTTCTATAAAAACAACAAAGTTTCTCATTAACAGTGCTTTTGAACTGGTCTAGCGAGCTTTTCAGTTCCAAAAAAGAACAAAACAATTTCTAAGAGGGACAAAGTGGTACCGGGCCTTTGCGTTGCATAAAAGTATTCCTTTGGTTTCTGGCATCAGAATTGAAATCCGTGGTGGTCAATTTCAAATTAAGGATCTAACTTCATTTGACCAGCTAATAGGCATGTATAACAATTTTAGGTTGGTTGAACTTTCTATGCAAGTGTTGTGAAGGAATCTTATACTAAAATATTGAACGGTGTAGAAAATCGGCCCTTAAAGCCCACAATGCATTAAATCCCATTCATATACAAAATGGGCCTTATTGATTATTAGGCAGGCTCATTTCTCTTTTGTTAATAGTTTTTTTTTTAAAAGAGAAATCAGAAGAAATAACCGTTTAGAAGTTATCAATTCAGCATGGCCCACAGCTGGTCTTCTCAAAAGGCGGCCCCACTAATCCATGCTTGGATTGGATGCTGTCTCAGATTCGGCGGGAACACATAACGAGGCAGTATTGTTCCATTGGAGCCCTGCTAACTCTCTCCCGTGATAACCTTCTTTTCAATCTTCTATTGATAAATCCGGACTATTCTCCAATACAAATCTGCTTTGATATTCGTGCATAAAAAAGTTGAACGGTTGGATTCGAAAAAAAACAGAAATTTCAATTTCAGCATTGTCTATCAGACGCTAATGCTTCAGAGAGATGCGTCCTTAGACAGTTAGACCTCTAAACTGTCGATCACTCATTTATCTAATGATGTCTTCCTAATTCATGGAGAATTTCAGCATTGTTTATCTAATAATGCGTCCTTAAATAGTTAGACCTCTAAACTCACGGAGAATTTCAGCATTGTCTATCACTCATTTATCTAATGATGTCTTCCTAATTCCTATGAATATTTCTAATTATTAATATCTCCCTAAAAATTAATTAAGATTGATTAATTATTAAATGAGTGGATCAAGTGATCAACCAGTACATCAATGATATAATATGTTACACGGATACTTGAAATTTACCTTCGTACTCGTGTCAGACACGTATCGGATAGCGATACGCGTCTGATACGGCGCCGATACGTATCTGATACGCCAGCTGGCGTATCCGCCTACGTGGCGTATCCTTACTTAGGAGATACGGTCGCCGATACTCCGTTGATACGTGGGGAAACGGCAGGATACGGCGGGACATCGTGAGCCGCAACGCCCGCACCCGTGAGCCGCGCGTAGACCGGCGCAGAAATGTGTTTTTTTTGGCATCGGCGGGATTCGAACCTGGGTTCCTTGGGTGAGAGACAAAAGTCTTAACCACTCCGCCAAAGTTCTCTTGTGTTATAATCCAATAACTATAGTATTTAATATATCTTTAGATTAAGCCTTTAATTTTTTATAGTTTGAGACTTTAATTATAATTTTTATGATTATCTAAATACACTATATAAATAATAAAAAATAATATATATATAATTGACGTATCGTATCCTACATTTTTGAAAATCGCCATATCGCCGTATCTGTATCGTATCCGATACGATACCCGTACCCGTATCCATGCAACATAGATGATATATTAGCTTAAATTTATAAATTTATTTTCAAACTAAATGAAAAACTGTGTTGTTAACTGTAAATAGTTAGATGAGTAATGCATATGTATTTGTGAAAAAATCATATTTATTAACCCAATGAAAATTTTGATTCGAACATTCTTAACACGCAATTGGCCTGAATTGTTTTTTCGTCATGATTATTTAAAAGCCGTAATAGCTAAGGCCCTGTTCGGCACGGTTATTGTGCGTGTGGATTAACTGAATTTTTTTTTCCCACGCGCACAATAACAGACAGTTCAAATTGGCCCCTATCCTGAGCCCGTTCCCAATCCCAGTTGTAGGCCGAACGTGCCCTAAGCAAGTAAAGTTCATTCAATACAACAGTCGTTCTTTTAATATATTCGTCAAATTAATAATTAACTACTAGTTATTATTAACATTTAGCTAGCTAAAATTTTAGCACGAAAATATCCATTTAGTGTACCGTTAATAAGAATTTTAGCATTCTTATTAACGAACAACATGGAAACCGTTAATAACTGAAATGTTATTAATGATAAATGTTTTAGCGTGGAAATCTTTTCGTGCACTTAGTAATGTATTAAACTAAAATTGTAAAGTGTACGAAAAGAAAAGGTTTCATGTCATATTATCAACGTACAATAAAATCTCGATGAAAATTCAAAAAGAAAATTGGACTGAAATGTCATAACATTTTGGTCCGGAATAAAAAATAATCATATCGGAGAATAAAGTCTCAAAGTAATCATGTTGGTCTCAAAGTAATAAAAAATAACATTTCGTTTCTCGTGATTTTTGTAAAACAAAAGTAATCATGTTACGGTATATAAAAAAAATTCAGAGAATACGGTCTCAAAGTGGAAGTGAATTATATCGGAGACTTTTTAGGTACGGATATTGTAGCTTTTCGAATAGAAAAATAGTATCAGTATCCCTGACAAGAATCCAGACCCGTTGTGTCAAAGAAGTACTGCTCCCGAAGATAGGAGTAGGTCCGATGGGCATCGGACCTACAGTTAGGTTCAATTAGCTCTATCACCATACGATTAGCATCAAGATCTATGCACACGGAAACTGATAAGACTTTCACGGATATTGATGCATAGCACACGAATCTTGATGCAAATTGGATGGTCATCACACCCATCGAACCAAGGTAGGTCCGATGGGCATCGGACCTACTCTCATTCCCTGCTCGCGTAGTTGCGTTCAATGAACTTACTGTTCACAAATTCAGACTTCCCAGTTCCCACTGAATGCGAATCCTCTGATATATCTCATATTTTGCGTGACCGATGTGTCCGGTGCCTATTCAGGGATAGCGCAGGGGCAGTATATTTTGAGCTTTGAGATTTGTGCCAAACGTATTTGGACGGTTGAGAAATTTCAATAAGTCATGAAAAATATGAGATATCTCAGAGGATGTGAATTCGTTCCGACTCCGTCACAATCCCGTCTGGCCATTGTTTTTCTGTGGCATACAGCATACTGGCATTACTGCCGTATTTTGTAAAATTTGATCAGATAAGCACCTCGACCTGAACCTCTCCACACTTCCACAGAGGCACAGACAAAGAGAATGATGTCCTACTTTTAAACAGTTGATTTTAATTGATTTATAAAACCTTTATATCAAAAATTTCAATTTTTTATTTTTATTTTTATTTTTGTAAATTTTAAAAATTATAAAAAATATATCAATATTTGAACATCAAATGTATCATCTTTACAAATCAGAGAAAATAATAAAATATTTTAAAGGGGGAATTTCATGTATATCCCTCAAAAGTTTCAATATTACGTATTTATCCCTCTAAAATCAATAATTACATATTTATCCTTAAAAATTATAAAAACTCACATATTTATCCAATCCATTATATTTAACATTAATTTTCTATGTATTTCCATTTTACCCTTCTAAGGCCATTGTTAGAAAACAGTATTAAATCGTACCAGTACCAATATTGAACGGTACTGTACCAGTACCAACACTGAACCGTACCAGTACCAACACAGAACCGTGCCAGCACCAGTACTGAATCGTACCGTGCTAGTACCAGCACTGAAACCGTACCAGTACCATTGTTGAACCGTACAGTACCAGTCATTACAGTACCAGTACCATTGGAGAGAAGAGGCGAGATGTTTTGGTGCTCTCAAGACTCAACAGATTAAAAGGAGAGAGGAAGAAAGGGTACAGTGGTCATTACAATATTAATTAATATTGTAAAATACATTTTAATGTTTAAAAAAATATTATTTAATTATTTTTGGAGATATTTGATATATAACAAAGTTAGATTGGATAAATATGTGAGTTTTTATAATTTTTAAGGATAAATATGTAATTATTGATTTTAGAGGGATAAATATGTAATATTGAAACTTTTGAGAGATATACATGAAATTCCCCCTATTTTAAAAATAGTAAATTTTGATATTACAGGAGACTTTGATATGTACATTATATTGGATGTTTTGGATTGGTCATTAGCAACGTATAACTTGACTGATTACAATATCGGCTGAAATGTTAATGTTAGGAGTAGAACTAGAGTGTTCTTAAGTTCATCAAGTTATTTTGTGAATTTAACTCTAAAATTTATCGGATTGATTTCAAATGACGAATTCAAATCATTAAAATTCATCCACCTTGCGAGTAATGGGTCTACATACGAAAATTTTAAATTTTTGAACTAATTTTCTATAGAGTCATGTGGTCAAAAAACCCTAAAAAATTAATGTTTTAAAATTAATTTATAAACATTTTAGTTTTGACTGCTTGACTCAATACAAAATTAGATTTAAATTTTAAAATTTTCGCATGTAGATGCATCAGTCGCAAGGTAGATTGTTTTCAACAGTTTGAATTCGTCATTTTAAGTCAATTCGATAGATTTTAGAGTTGAGTTCACAAATTAAGAAGCTTGGTGAACTTAGGATATGTTTGGTTGGATTGAGAATAGGCTATTTTTTATGTTGGGTTATTCAGAATAGTTTATTCGATATTAGTTGAGTTAAAATAGTTAGAATAGGGATTTCAAAATTTTTATCTTATTAGAATATGTCATTCCTAAGGATTTTAATATTTGACTATTCTGATAGGACAAAAAATAGTTATTCTTGATTTGACTATTCTAGCTATTCTTATTTTGCGACCAAACATATTCTTAAAAACACTCTAATTGTACTCTATTGTTAGTATATTAGCATAACTCTTTTTTGTAATATATAATCTTGCCGCAACTTAGCTGAAATTTTCAGTTTTGATGAAGAAAAATAAAAGTTACTTGTCGCTACTTTTATCAATACTTTTGATCGCTTGCGCACTAAATCAGCCAACCAGTTTAATATATTTACGACTGAATTTTTAAAATGGCATTGCTTTACTCTGTTTCTCTCTTTTTTGCCTTCTTTATGTCCTTTTTCTCTCCTTGTTTTTCTTTTAACATTCTCAACAACGGTTGATTTTAATAAAATTACAACAGTTATCATCATTAACGACAAATAATCTTCAACAACAGTAAAAATATACTTAAACTTACAACAGTAACAATCAAAGCTATATACAACTGTTACCAATGTTATTATTATGACAACTAAAAATTTAAACTTTTAAAGATTTTATTATTTTCTTCCAATTACCTTGACTAGATCACGTTGACTAAGTCAAAGTACAGCAATGACGCAACCGAATAATCCGACTCGGACTCGGGTTTCCATCACCGTTGTCTATGCGAACATCGCTGCTGTTTGTGCGAGCGTCACCGCTTCTACGCGAACTTTCCTAACCGCTCTGACAACGCATTTAGCGATTAGAAGAGTGTCATATTTAAGGCAAACAGTTCCTTGAATTCATGGTTGCTCAATTCTCCAAACAAGGTATTGTAGAGAATAGAACACAAATACCTTCACACCTTCACTCTGTACTCAACCTCGGCCCGTCAACACGAGACGGGACAAGCTCAAAATCACTCAAACTCCCCATACGGCCTACTCCCCCGGAATAGGACGTATCACTTACAATAATAACAATCAAAGCTATATACAACTGTTACCAATATTATTATTATTACAACTAAAAATTTGAACTTTTAATGATTTTATTATTTTCTTCCAATTTCCTTGATTAGACCACGTTGACTAAGTCAAAGTTCAGTAATGACGCAACGGTTACAACTTTAAGTAACCAAATTTTGAAACATAAAAATCTATAAAGAAGACAATGATCTTTACCAATAAAAATCATTTATCACGACTTTTGTACTACTTTTATATACGTGCTTCGAAGCAAAACTTTATAAAAATGATGTCGAAGTGAAAACATAAGAGATAGAAAGTAAGAATACTTCTTTTTTTTCAACTTTTACTAAAAGAAAATTCTTCACAAATATTCATTTATTACTAATTTTTTTAGCCCTTCAATATATGTTAAGAAAATACGTCCATAAAAAATTGGATTTGTGCTCAAGTATTCTTTTTGAGTTTCCCGTGTTTTATGTCATATGCGTTGCCTTTTAATTTATTGCCATTAAAATAATTGGTTCAGTATGTTTTTATACGCATTAGTTGCTCACGTTGTATTTTTTACGAAGAGACATTTTTGCGTACAGTCTTTAAATCAAGTATTGGAATAACCGTAATAAAATAAAGGGTAAATTTTTGCTGGAGGTCATTAAACGTTGTCATTTATCATAAATTAGTCACTCAAGTTTAATTTGTCCCTTTTTAGTTACTCAACTTTGTCATTTGTCTCAATCAAGTCACTCTATACTTTTTCGTCCAAAATGTTAACGGAATATGCTCATTCCGTTTGTATTTTGGACGGAATATGCTCATTCCTTTAGTATTTTGAACGGAAAGTATATTTTGTTAATATTTTGGACGGAATAAGAATACTCTGTTAAGATTTTGGACGGAAAAGTATAGAGTGACTGGATTGGGACAAATGACAAAGTTAAGTGACTAAAAAATGACAAATCAAACTTGAGTGACCAATTTGTGACAAATGACAAAGTTTAGTGACCTCCAGCGAAATTATCCAAAATAAATTATAAATATCAATAACACAACAAATTTTTAAACAAACAGTACTTCTGCAATATCACACGTTGTAAACAATAACACAACTAAAAAGGAGAGCATATATGGTTGTAAAAAAAAAATTATCAGTACATATTATAATTTAGGAGTTTTCACATAAATTGATCAATCACAAATCATAAATTGGTATCTATCCTAAATTACAGATTCCTAATTACTAATTTGTACCAAATTAGAGTTACCTTAGCTGATTAAATTGCCAAATTAAAGTACCAAATTAGGGTTACCATTATCAATCGCAAACCACACATTGCAATTTAAAAAAAAGTCAAAGTCAAAGTTAAGAGTTTGGAGGTAGTACCACTAAGCAGAGGCGTAGCCAGTTACACGCGCCAGTGCAAAAGGCGGTTACACACAGGCGTCGGCAGCTCTTCGATCTCCTCCGTGATCAGGCAACTTTTTTTTATTTACTTTCCTCATTTTATTTTGTGAGCATCGTACAATTTTTTTTTCCTTCTATTGTCTACAGTGGGAATTTATTTCTCTTCTACCAGATTTATAACTCCAGTGTAATGTATATTTTCCTTGTAATACAGTAGCATTTTCTATTTCCAGGTAATTATTTAGTTTTTTTATCGGTCATTTTCTCTTCAGATTTACATACTAAATTGATGCTATTGTCTACTTTAAAAAACTGAAAATTAAAATGCGTTTCACATTACTGATACTAAAACATATCAACTTAGATTATATTTGGATGACACAAGAATAGTAAGAATAGAGGCTATTCTAGAATAGAAGCTATTTAGAATAACAATGTGTATCCAAATAACATTTTTTGTTATTCGGAATAGCTAGAATAGCTGCTATTCTCTATTCCTTGTAAATGTTAGAATAACTACTATTCGAAATGTGAAATGATAGGAAAAAATGTTTCCTTTTTGAATTTCCGCAAACACAATTCTGAAATGACAAATTTGATACCACTTCCCGCTATCTCCACATCGTGAAAATTCATTTGAGATCTCACTTACTTATCTTTCTTCTTAATTATCACATTGTTAACACTATTTTTTATTGGTTACAACTATTTACTATTCCACAAATACAATCCAAACAACATTTTTACTAATCTGAATAGCACCATTTTCACACTAATATAAAAATCACTATTTTCTCTCTCTTTTCATTTACTATTCTAAAATTTCACTATTCTAACTCTCATCCAAGAATACACTTAAAGTACCCGAGTCATTAAATATGAAAAATAAAGAAGTATGGAATGATCAAGACGCCACATGCATGGAATACATGACATCAGTGCTACATAGTATCTTTCATATTTTTTGTCTAAGCTGGAAGCCAACCAGCAGCAAAATCTAGGAGACATTTTTGTCTTCCCAAAACCCTGACAGGAGTGGCAAAATTTCTATCTTTTTACCCCCTCTTCGTAATAATTCAGCGATCGTGTACAAGTCATAATAACAAAGTAAATTAACCAAACATAACGGATTACTCAGTAATTATCACGCTGATTGTATAAAGGATGCGCTTTCTTTTTTTCTCTGTGGCCGTGCACGCACCTCTGACAGTTGGATCCACCACAAAGCGTAGACAAACAAATTTGGCTCCCAGCACGACCTCATTAATTTATTAATCTGACTGATAACGGTAATACAATAATGATAACACGAATTCAGAGTAGGTCCGATGCTCATCAGACCTACTTTGGTTCGATGGGTGTGATGACCATCCGATCAGCATCAAGATTCGTGCAAACCGCATCAAAATCCGTGTGAGTCTATATCAATTTCCATGCACACAGATTTAATATTAATCGTACGGTGCTAGAGTTAATTAAACCTAAAAGTGGCGCATCGGACCTACTCCTATCTCTAATAACACTATTAGTTCATGAAATCTAAAAAAAATACTAAGTTAGCCCCAAAAATATGCTTTATTTACAAAAGTCGGCATTGAATATATATTCCGATTTTCGTCCGTCCTATTTTACATGATTTTTTTTTTGCGTAATTCCTTTTACATGTTACTATGTTAGCCGTGGGAAAACAGGAAAAGCAGTACAAGTTGATTTGACTGCTAGTGAAACGGCTACTCTGGGTCTGGGGCTCTGTATATGAGTGTGGTCACCTTTTGGCATTATTAAATTCAGTGTGTATACTGTATACTAGCTGCCACACGTTTTCTGAGCACCCCTCGCTCTTCACGTGACTCTTGTTTCCCTCTCAATACTTGAATCCTTCCTAATACCTCCTATTTCTTAAGGGAATCAGAGTAGGTCCGATGCCCATTGGACCTACCTTGGTTCGATGGGTGTGATGACCATCCGATCTGTATCAAGATTCGTGTGTTCGCATCAAAATCCGTGCAAGTCTGTATCAATTTACGTGCGCATAGATCTTGATGCTAATCGTACGGTGAGAGAGCTAATTGAACCTAAATGTAGGTCCGATGCCCATCGGACCTACTCCTATCTCTTCTTAAGATCTAAATCCGACAAAATTTGTAATTTAAAAATCAGTGAATTTGATCCGATGGTTGAAATTTTATTTAAATATATACTGTTAAAGGCATAGAGTAATATCTGAGTAATTTTACGACTGATATAAATCAGTGCATATTTAAATGAGTAAAATTGAACGAATAAATATAATTAAACACAATCGTGTGTGATTTCCATCTCTTAAAAAAATACGTGTAAAAATGATGTTTTTATTGACGAGATTATTATAAAAAAAAATGTATCTACACATTGAGAAAGAAACAAAATTTCTCTATTTGGACTTAGAAAGTTTCTTCTTAAGTCCGTGAAGAAACATAAAATATTTTATATAATTATGTATAATTGATCTCTTTTATGTACTAATTATTCTATTGAATACACTCTTTATTTACCGACATTTTTATTAATATTCAAAATTAAATACCAATTATTAATTATACCCAGCTTAGCTGGATATTTTTAAAAATGCTCAAATTGGCCAAAGATGACCGGGCGAGATTAAAATTAGAACCGACCATTTTTTGGCCGGTTGGCAATAAAATTAGAACTGTCCAAAAAATGACCGGTTGAGAATTTTTTTTTCTGTTTCAGACCCTATAAATACCCCCTCTTTCTCTCTCCTCTCACAACTCACTCAAAATTACTCCAAAGAGACAATTAATTCATTAATGGTTGATGATGATACCTCAATTTGGGACTTGAAGGCTATGATTTACGAATGTACTCGTTATAACCCAGAAATGTGGAACTTAGAATTGGTAATCCGAGTGAACGCTGGAACACCCCAACCTATACCAGAAATTCGATATTAAGTGATGCTGCATGGAGAGGCTTGTACAGGCGGTTAAGGGCCACTGAAAATTTATCATAGAAATCTACGCCAAGAGAGTTCCCATAGAGTCAGGGGGTTGAAAGTTCTGGCCAAAATTTGATTGCGCCAAATTATACATCACAACCAGAACCATACAGTCCCGTGGCTTCTTTATTCGTACCCAAGTCAGAACCATACAGTCTCGTGACTCCTTTATTCGTACCTGACCTGGAAACATATAGTCACTTCACCCCACCAACACCCTAACCACCACCTCATACAAGACCCCAATCTAGACCTATGCATGTGGCACCTTTATCATTACTTGTACCAGCACCTCACCCCAGACCGGCACCAATAGACGACGAAACTGGGTCGGATTTTAAAAATATTAACGAAATTTCAGAGGAAGATCTGCAAACTATGGATGAATTTGAGGGACAAAACTGAGACTCTGATCACCTGGAGGGTTGTGATGAAGATGGTCCATTGCCCATTCGAAGAGAATATGAAAATATGTCGCTTAGTAGCCGGACTAATACACACCTGTTCGCAGACTTCAATGATATATCTGCTTTATAGAAGACGGATTGAGTACAAAGGTGAGTTGCCGCCAGAAAAATATTTGAAAAGCAAACAAGGGCTAATAAAGAAGATTAGAGAGTATTATTTTGATAAGAATCAGGAGATTAGAATGAAGAAAAGTGACATGGATCGTATTCAGGTGGTGTGCAAGATTGTGGGTTGTGATTACGATTTAGGGAAAAACAACGGGTTTTGGAGATGCATGAGTTATAACAAAGCAAGACAAGCCTCACACATGCAAGTCTGAATACTCAAGGAAAGACCATGAATATCTCATGGCATAAATCATTGCCGATATCATTCAGACCTCCATTAAGAAGGACCCCTATATGAGCATTTAGGGGATGGCAAACTGTGTGAGGGTTAAGTATGGCAATGTAAACCCGAAATACAATAAACTATGGAGGGGGTCGTGAGCTTGCAATAGCCCGACAATTTAGGAGCTGGGAGGGTTCATACAGTTTGCTGGAACCACTACTGATGGAAATATGCGACAAGAATCCCGGCTTTAAGTTTTAATTTCTACTTGTCCTATACGAGATCAACACGGAGAGCTTATTGAAGGAGTTGTTCAATTAAGGGCGGTAGCCTGGGCTTTTGGTCCATGCATTGTAGCGGTTCAATATTTATGACCAGTGATCAGTATAGATGCATTCTTCTTGTCTGGGCGGTATGAGGGAAGGCTTTTAATAGCTTGCAGTTATGATGCTGATAATCAATTGCCGCCTATAGCATTTACAATTGTGCAAAAGGAGGATAGTGAGAATTGGGTTTTTTCTTGCAGTGGTTCCGGAGAATGCCAGTGGCTATTATTGTGGATGATACGTTCTATAAGTGCAACATATGATTTGTTGAGCGGCGGAAGCGAGTCATAGATTTAAAAGATGCAAATCAGTTATTTTCCGACAGAAATAGAAGAAGTTTGTAAACATTCATCAAAAATTATATTTCATTCTAATTATAACTAGTTTACTAAGTAACAAATGCAATACATATGCCAGAAACACAGCAAATACAACGGAAAATGAGCGAGTTATCGCAGAGGCAACTGGATCAGGGGCACAAGGTTCACGGCGTGAGAGGGAGTTGTGTGATTTTTTGACTGATTTGGACATTTTTAAAAATACTCACCTAAGCTGGGTATAATTAATAATTCGTATTTAATTATGGATATTAATAAAAATGTCAGCTTTATTTATTATTGAAAAATGAATCAAAAGATCTCTTTGGCGCTGTGATTTTCTCTGGCAGATGCGAGAAATTTCGTATTGATCTAAAATAACATTCTTTATCTTGTGTCAACACCATCATCATGCTGAAAATATGATTAAATTGTATGTATTTTTGAAAAATAACAATATCTGAGGTATTTCTTTTCTTAATAACTTCCTCACCAAAATAAATACAATTGATAATCTAATATATTAAAAAAACCTCATAATTATAATATTTCCTATTTATTTACGCCTCACCTATTGTGATAATGAAGAACTTATTTGCGGCTTTGTACAAATTTGTTAACTAATTAATCTGATACGATGTTCTCTTGAATGTTGAATCCATCCTATCAAATTATTGAATCAGTTTTATATAATTCCGATCCATACCCGCCGGTCCGCCACCCTGAATCCATTTGAAGCCACATACTATACAACAAAACCCCATCCACCTAAAATCCGAGCTCGCAAAAATAAACCGGGCTTTCAGGATTTAAAAAAAGCACACTTCTTCCATCCTTCAGAGTTCAGTCCACTCCTCTCTACTCTCTTCCCTCTCTATCTCCCAAGTCCCAAACCCAAAACCCCAAGCACCAACATCACAATGCTAATCCGTACAATATGCTCTCTGCTACTCTCATCTCTCCTCTTTACCCTTCTCTACCTCCGTTTAAGCCCACAAAATCCTAAACCCTCCCATCACCGGAGAATCCTTCGCGGCCATCACCACCACCCTCCGCCACCTCTTACCGCCGGAACCACTTCCATCCCCCCTGCTTTACCTCCAGCCCAACCACCTTCTCCCACTTACCCAAAATACCCCTCCAGTTCTCTCCCCACACCCACCTCTCCTACCACCACCACCCCTTTTACAACCTTCCCTTTCTTTCCCTCTTTGCCTTCTCCCCCGCCTCCTCCTGCCCCTCCTGCCTCTGTCTCCTCCGTTCTTACCTTTCCAGCTAATATCACCTCTGTTCTTCCCACTGCACCTCACTCTGCTCCCCCCTCTCGTAACCTTCTCCCGACCATTCTACTGCCCTTGCTCTCCGTTTCTCTCCTCGCTCTCTTGCTGTTTCTCCTGCTCGTTCAACTACGCCGCCGTCGCCACCGCTCCCCCTCCACTAAGGATGCTCGCTCCGATAGCATCCGCCTGTTTCCTCCGCCTCCTCCCTCCACTTCCAACCCAAGCACCGAGTTTCTGTACCTGGGCACACTCGTAAGCCCACACGGCACTAGCCAACCGCTTGACCCTACTACCTCCACTGATGCCGGAGGTGGTGGCGCCGCCTCCGGGGGTCCTGCTTCGCCGGAGCTCCGTCCTCTACCTCCATTGCCACGACAACTTGGCTGTTCACATGGCATGGTGGACAAATTTGACGGCTCTGCACCCAGCTCGGTTTCAGACCCAGACATGGCAAGCACATCAGTCTCTTCTTCATTGCCAACAAGTTCTAGCCCAACCCGGTTTTCGCGAAGCTCAAAGGAGTCATGAGACTTGGTGTGGAGCGGGTAGAGATTGCGAGCTTCGCCCGCCTCCAATACCACCTCCCCCTGGGATACTGTTGCGGAGAGCAAACCTATATCAGAACTCAAACCCGAATCCATACATGCAGAGAAATGAAGGGCCCAGATTGAAGCCTTTGTTCTGGGACAAGGTGCCATCCAGCTCTAGCAGAGTGATGGCTTGGGATCATCTCAAGTCTGGCTCATTCCAGTAAGATTTCGAAAAAGAATGATCATTTTGAACTCATTTTGTCTACCAAGAATTAATTAATTTGTTATTATCACTATCGGCATTATCATAATAATTATTAATTTATTATTGCGGTTTATATTGTTATTGTTGTCATTATTATCACAATATTTTTTAGAGTATTGAAAAGGTTATTGCTTTAATTGTAGATTGAACGAGGAGATGATTCAATCTTTATTTGGTTGCAAGACAGCTGCAAATGGGCCTGGTAAACTGTTCAATGCAAAAATGGGAGTTTGTTCAACTGATGAGGAAAATGTGTTGATAATGGAGCAGAAGAAGTCGCAAAATATTGCGATTTTGCTGAAGGCACTTAATGTGTCGAAGGAACAAGTTTGCGAGGCTCTTTTGGAAGGTAGACTAATCCCCCTTTGTTTATATGCAGTGTACTTGTCGGCTACAAGTTATTCTTCTACATTAAATTTAGAAAAGGTTCGTCATAGGTAAGGATAGCAATTTCTGATTCTCACATGGTTATTTGGTCTTGTCATGTTTCTCGGTAAACATGTTATGACTAAGCATATATATTGATACTACTGTGATGTTCATATTATGATGCTGATGGGCCGAGTTTCCCGTAATATCATCTGATAGTTTGTAAGAATACCGAGAAGAAAGTTTGGTACTATAACATTTTCATTGTTTCGGTAAGAGCATGAATGATACTGGGTATAATTCTGCTCGTGTTGATTTTTTCTGTCTTTCGAGTTGTCCTTAAATCAATGGATAGAGAAAATAAATTTTCAATTTATAACTTTAAAATAATAAATACAAGCTTCTCTTGCAAACTATTTATTGTAAACTAATTTTACTTATAAGTTGTTCTGGCTTTGCATTTAGGAAATCTTGCAAACATTGGAAGCGAAGTGCTAGAGGCACTCATGAAGATGTCCCCAACCAAAGATGAAGAGAGCAAGTTGAAAGGACACAGAGATGATTCTCCTTTCAAGCTGGGACCTGCCGAAGCATTTATCAAGGCAGTGATTGAAATACCCTTTGCTTTCAAACGAGTTGATGCCATGCTTTTCATCGCTGATTTTGAGCATGAAGTAAGCTACCTGAAGGGCTCTTTTAAAATTCTTGAGGTACGTTTCATTTTAGTATATCAAGTTGTTTTCATGATCCATCCGTAGGTGGTAAGTGCTTGTGAATTTTATACCATTTGGTAAATGTAAAATTCTACTTGGGGCCAAAAAATGAAAAAAATAAAGAAAAGTTTTCCCTTTTTTAACCTAAATCTTACTGTGATCAATTTTAGGGAGCATGCAATGAGCTAAGGAATTGTAGGTTGTTTCACAAGCTCCTAGATGCTGTTCTTAAAACCGGCAACCGCATCAACTCAGGTACACACCGTGGAGATGCAAAAGCTTTCAAGCTCGACACTCTTCTAAAGCTAGCTGACATAAAGAGCAATGATGGCAAATCAACTCTGTTGCATTTCATAATCCTTGAAGTGATCAAATCCGAGAATTTAGCCCCACAATTTATCACTTCACTTGAATCTGAACTTGCTAGTGTCAAGAAGGCGAGTACAATAGACCCAAATGAGCTTACACGTACTGTTTCAAAACTTAGCAATGGTATTGAGAAGGTTCGTAATGTGATACAACTAAATCGTCCCTTTGTGGAAAATGGAAGGGGTCTTAGTTTTCATGAGAGAATGAGCGTGTTTCTGCAAAATGCAGAAGAGCAAATATTGGAAATTCAGGATCGAGAGAATGTTGTCCTCTCTTCAATTATAGATATGGCCGAGTTCTTTCATGGAGATTCAGTGAAAGAAGAAAACGAGCCTTTTAGAATATTTGGTGTGGTACGGGATTTTTTTACACTGTTGGACAGTAAGATATGCAAAGAGGCAGGGAAGATGAATGAATGCGGGGTCAGAAATTATACCTGCCAGATGCCAGTGAATGCTGATAAAATTCCGTGTTTGATATAAAAATGCTGACGGGTTAATTTTGATGTGCTGATGCGTTGCTGCAATTTCTGCAAAGTGAAACCCAACTGGTAAACCTTAATTTACTGGTTAAGGTTGCACTAGTAATACTTCCGAAAAGAAATATTGCACTATTGGTAGCTTATTTTGGTTGTATATAATAATGTAGTTGAATTTTGTAATGGTATTTATATATATATAGGTGTGCTTTTCTAGTTGTACTAAATATATTCTATGATTTATCTTTTTGCAAGAATTGTTCTATGACTTGAATTTAATATATTCGATAAGCATTGAAGCTTTTGCATAATTTGGTGAACTTCCGAAGTTATGTTTCCATATTTGGTCGTAATTGGCATGGTTTTGAATATAAACTGTATAATATGGATAAATATTGTGTGAGAGCACTCGTGTTCGAACTTCAAACCCTGGTTAAGTATGTAGATTGATTATTTGGCGATTTGAAAACTAAATATTGGCTGAAGCCCTTGCTGAATCCGGATAGTTTGGATTTTGAACAAACCTATTTTAATATTATTTATTATTATTTATGGATATTATTAAATAATTGTTCTTTTTAATGGTCTATTTATTTTATGAAAATGTCATTTTTTATAAAATTTTATTTTGTTCTTTTATAATTTGTCTCCATTTCAACACACAGACACGTTTAAATGTAAATATGTAACGTTCTTACCCGGTGTACTCGGGGCGATGGCCAAGTCCTCAAGATCTATGGGGCTAAAAAAAAAAAATTTAATTTGTATATATTAAAAATAAATAAAATATAAGAGTCTAAACTTCGATAGTTCAAATTTTATAATAAATAAGTATGATCTATCAATAAAAATATTATATATATAAATGATCCAAATTCCTCTGATCCTAATAATAATCTGTAACATTGTGTGAAATAACATATTGTAACTTGATTCGTAACAAATTGAATATGGATTCTTAAAATATTCCTCATCACACAACAAATACTTCAAATACATTTTAGCCCACAAGGCACAGAGAATCATCTATCATTAAAAACAAAATTCTAAAAACTGCAAAAAATTAATATTTTCGTAATTCAAAAGTAATAGAGCAGCCGGTTTCCTCAAATTTGCAGCATCCTCTTTACCCTTCATAAATCAACTCATTCCCGTTCTCTTCTTGGTGTATGCTGCTTCTCCCGTTCGATTTCCCTCCATCTACATAAACCGCGTTCAATTTCTCTTCCTTCAAACCCCCGTTATCTTTCCCATTACACAAATCAAAGTCTTCTCTCTCGCAAGCTGTTTTATCGAATATCAACAGAGAAAAGTGCATGCTTCCATTGTACCGAAACACCAAGAACTCATACTCCTTCAAGCTGTGATCTTGCACGAATTTCGACCAACCGTCGGTGAAGAACATCCCGTCTTTGGTTTTTTCTATTGAGACGTACCATGTTCTGCCAGTGGGCCCCTCAAGCATCGCGGTTTTGTTTCCGGCCTCCTTTCCAATATCAATATGCTTCACGAACTTCGATGGAATTCTCTACGAGAGACGAACAATGAAGAAAATGATAAATCACAATCTATTACATTAATTAATCAAATGAAAGACCTTAGAACAGAGTTCATAGGTAACGAATCATACCAGATGACGTGTGAAATCTCCAATTAAAACTTTGAAGAAGTGTTGCCTCTTAACTGGGGACCATTCCAAATCATCAGCCCCGATATCGATTGCCTCCATTGAAATAGAAAAGAGAAACTAAGCAAGGCAGAACAAGAAAAGATTAAAATATTAATCAATAAGGAATCGGTTACTGGGGGCTGGGGTTTAATTAAACAAATAAGGAAATATAACAAAGAGAAAGGCGGTATTTGAGTCGAAGTTATTTTGGGAAGTCCAGGAGAATAGGAATGGAATATCACTGCACCTTTTATTGCACTCCAATTTTTTTTTTTTTTTATCTAATGATAAATATATTTATATATTTGTATGGTAAATATAAATGAGGAAACACCTTTCCAATTATTTATTTGACAATCTTAACAGTTTCTAAAAATAAAGTTCACCTGTACGTAATATGTTTATAACAATTAATATAATTTAGTACATTGCTTCATCATAAAATAATTGTGGGATTTGGATATTCTAGGCTGTTCGATAACTGGAGAAGTTGGGCCGCGGAGAAACTATGGTATTACTTCGTTAAACTGTCATCACTCTTCCGATTGGGCCTAAATTTATCCCGCTTTTAATGGTCCGGGCCACATCTACTGATGTGGTTTTCTATTTGGGTTGGGCTTTATGCTAACATGGCCCGGTCCTAATATACGCCAGGATGCAAAGCGGGAAATGTAGCACCCCGAACTCTTTTAAAACGGAAGTAAAACATAAAGTATTTTCGGTTCAACTTTTTTACTGAAATTAAGCATAAGAAATAGCACACCTGTCTGCTTCCGTTCAAATTTAGTTCTTGCACAAAAGCAAATTCATGCTGAAAGCACTTTATTGATTTATGCTCTGCAACGATTATAAAAAGTTGGAAATCCTTTTGACAAAGGGTCCATAATCTTTTGGATATTTTTTGAATAAAGTATGTACTTCTTATTTTTTTTGTTCTCTTTAACTAGACAATTAGTTTAAAAAAAATATCATCTAGTTAGAAATAATTAAAAATAACTAAATGGAAAAAATACACTTCCAAACAAATTACTAAATCTTGATAATCATAAACTATGAAAATTTAAGCTACGGTCCATCAATGTTTTATTGCAACAATATCGATATTTTTTTATAATTATGATTGTTTCGAGATCCGAAGGCTTAAGCCTTAGACACGAAGCCCTTGGTTTGTTTGCGACCGTTCCGAATTGTGGTCAAACACTCAAATCAGAATTTCCTACTAAGATTTATGGCCGTTTTAAAGTTTGAATAGCATCATCATATATTAGAGAGTGAAAATAAAGATTATAATTCCTAATTTTTTTAAGAAACAGTTACAATGCAAAATAATTAGTCAATTTTTTTATAAAAAATGTAGGCCTGAAAATTGAGGCCCGGCATGCTTCAATTTCGATGAATGCCAAAATGAGAAAATAATACTGAAGAAAGCTTGTGAAGCATCTGGGTTGCTGATATTGATGTGATGGTTTTCCGAGGAATCGAAATTGGAACCAACTCAGGTGCACCTTGCTTTTCTGATTTCAGCTATTTAAATTTGTTGAGATTTGTGCATGAAAAAGTCTCTTTATCGAGATACATAAATGAAAATTTTTGAATGATTGGGATCGGAAAAGTAGAAAGCTGTTTTTCTCTAAAAAAAAAACAGCAGAGTCAGATCCATCGAAATTGGGTACAGATATTTCTGAACCCACACTTAATTTTTTATTCCTTTGGAGAAAAGACTAAACAAAATAATTTCCTTGATCCTCGCTTATATACGTTGTCGACCTGTTTTAAATACTAATATAGTGCTTCTTCCCCTTACTGGTACGGTTTTAGGTTTAACTTCGAATGATTGGGGTTCCTGTTAACAAGTAAAACCTATTTCTTGAATATGATTGTATTAAAATCAGAAAATCACATATACTTCTGGATAAATAGATTTTAAGTACCAATTAAATACCAGTCCCAGCAACGGTACTGTTATGGTGCCAGGGGCAGATCTAGAATTTTCGTCGAAGGGAGGGGGGGGGGGGGGGGGGGGGAGAGCAAAAAATATCGAATCAGATTTAAATAGCTAATAGGATTTAAATTCATTAACTAATTGGATATTCAATAAAAAACAATGCTTTAATTTATACTTTTCAATGCTTTGAATTATAATTTATGATGCTCTAACTTATAATTCTAATTCAAGAAATTTATTTTAATTTAAACCATAAATTACTCTATTTTCTCCTAGTGACTACTCCGATTTAATCCGAATTACAAACCAGAAATTCAAAGGGGGGCAAAAAATTTAAAGGGAGGAGGAGAATCAAAGTCAGTCGGGACCGAAAGATCTCCATTAAAATCCAAAATCTATAGAGGGCCGACCACCCCCAGCCTGATGTGGGTCCGACCCTGTACGGCGCCATAGCTCCATCATGAGCTTGGCTGAGATGGAAGAAAGAAGAAGAGAGAAAAGAAAAGAAAAGGACTAGAGGTTGTTAAGAAAAAATATTTTTACTTTTTGCTCAATAGTCAATACTATTTCGATTAAATAGTTCAATCAACATTTACAAGTTAATTTGCAATATTCGAATAAACATAAAATTTATATTTTTTTTTCATATTATATGAATTAATAACAATAATTTAAATTAACTATTCTTGAATTATTTCTTTGAACATGCCCAAAGAGCACTAAAATGACAAGAAAATCTAGGCACCGCAATGATACCAATGGGACTAATAATTGAGGAGGGATCCAATTACACATTTTTTTTTTGACACATCTTGACATTATTTTTTTTATAGGCCAATTTTGCGATTTCAAAATCCAAACAGTCGATCCGAACCGTTCAACATGATCACCATATTAAAATGTGTTTGGAGATCAAATTTTAATATATCCATCATGTTAAACGGTTTGGATTAACTATTTGGACTTTAAAAATGGTAGGTGTCAAAGTGTGTAAAAAAAAAGGATGTAATCCGATTCCTCCTAATAATTATTCTTTTTTTGTGTGCTAAATATGCTAAGTTAAACCACATTTGTGTTTTGTTTGCTTCAAATAATGCTAGACTCCGGGTCAACATGATTATAACTCAAAATAGTCGAAGGAGAATTTTTGTCAGATGAATCCGAAGTACCCAACAGGCATGTAGACATGTACCCAGCCTAGCTTTTGAACAGATCAGAGTAAAGGACATTTACAGGGACCATCACAATCTGAAAGGTCTAATGAATTAATTGTACCATAATAATTTTCCAATAACAAAGTTACCTCATATATACTAATTAACACAAGTTTATAAATCTGCAGTATACAACATATTCATTATTCACTCATTCTCATACCCAACGGCCGACTGACACTAATGTGTACTTATTCTCCTGTACCTGATGATGCTGACACTACTCAACATACATTTCACTACTCTCTGGCAACAACCACCAGCTGCCTACCAACATTTTGTCCCTTCAACAAACCAACAAGTGCTGCAGGTGCGCTCTCGAGCCCTTCAGCTATGTCTTCCACATAAGCAATCTCCTTGGACTTCAGATGCTGCACCATCAACTCCTCAAACTTTCTGTATTTTGAGTAATGATCTGTGACGACAAATCCCTCCATCCTCAGCCTCTTTGTTACAATGTTCATGAGATTGTGCACACCTTCGAGTTTCTCGATGTTATATTGTGAGATCATCCCGCATGCTGCGATTCGGCCACCGATTCGCATGTTTAGGAGAACCGCATCAAGCATTGCGCCGCCTACATTCTCGAAGTAAATATCAATACCTTCAGGGAAGCACCTGTAAGGAAGGGAATTAGTTTAAGGTTTTGAAGAAAAGCTATAAATTAACCATGATTAAATTTCATTAGCAATTCATCATAAATGAATTTGTTTTTTTTATCAATATACCGTTTGAGTGCAGCATTTAAGTCCTGTTCTTTCTTGTAATTGAAAGCATCATCAAAGCCAAACTTCTCCATCAACAAGTTTACCTGAGGTGTACGAGTAGAAAACCAAAGCGGACAATTAATGGCACGATCTTAGCCAACTATAATAAATCAAAACATTAAGAGATCGTGGGAAAATGAAAGGAACCTTTTCATCAGAACCAGCACTTCCAACCACATAGCAGCCTGTCATTTTGGCAAACTGGCCCACAAGCTGTCCAACAGCTCCTGATGCGGCTGAAACAAAGACAAACTCTCCCTTTTTTGGAGCGCACAACTCATAAAATCCTATATGTGCTGTCATGCCCGGCAGGCCTACATAGTATGTCAAAAAATGTACCTTGAGAAACACTGCAACATCCTCTTTTTAACTTCCCAGCTTGTTTTGGGGAGACAATCGAGTATGTTCTATTTAAAATTTCCCTGTTACATCTGATTATTATCTAATAGATTGTAAAATACTAAAGACCATCTATCCGCAATGGTTTTACTGCAATAGGTCATTTAAATGGCAGACCATATAGCAAGTAATTAAGTATACCTTGGAACTGAAGATTTTGCTGTAAATAATAAAATGGTTGTTCTTCAGATAAATTAATAATATAATGGGAAGAAGACGTAAAGTACCCAGAATGCCGGTGTAATAAGAAAGAGGCAGCTCAGGATGGTTGATCTTAATAAGAAAATCTGGATCTGAAATTAGGCTATATTCTTCCCATCCAATCATCCCCCATACCAAATCTCCCGCCTTCAAATCTTTATGCCCTGAAACCACCACCTTCGATACACCGTATCCAATCATAACCTGTTTTAACACCATCAAGCCAACCATCTCAGTTGAAAAAAATATTAAGCATTATCACTTAGTAGTGCGCCAAACAACACCAATTGTTTGTGTCCAATTTAGTATATTAGCAATGTGTTGACGAAAAAGCCCCATTTATCGATATATTTGACTAGTGTTAAAGAATGCAACTTTATGCAAAGGTACAAATATGGTACCAAAGTGTGGTACGATTTTCATAAGCAGCCATTATATTATGTATTCAGATATCGTATTTCTCAATATGAGAAAGAAGAGAGAAATACAAGTTAAAGAAGAAAAATAGAAACACTTGAGCAAAATCCTTTTCAATGTGTTTTTTGTTGGGTACCGGAGCTATGATCATCCAATGGAGTATGATTATAATTATAATATAATCAAATAATTGATACCGAGCCAACGACAAAACTTGGAAATTCGGTAGATTCTTCAGGGCTGGCCATCCTCAAGCGCATGTAGGGGTCACAAGACAAGTACAAGTTCTTCACAATTACAGCCGTCCATCCATGAGGCACTTCCAATCGGACGGTGTCCGTTGCCACCTCCATGTCGCTCTCCTGCGGGAACCCATTCACGTAGTTTCGAAGCACCACCTTCTTGTTCGGCCTCACCTCTCCCTCCGCCATTTTAAAGAATAATAACTCTTATTAATTTATCGCGCTATTTTGACAAATTCGAGGGTTCTTTTCAAGAAATTCGGAATTAGTTGAGCAAAGCGGGAGAGGCTCGGAAGTCGGAGGTCGGGGCTGGGGACAAACACAAACCGGTCTTACGGCGCGCCACGTGTAATTGGTGACGTCAGGAGTCGATTAATATAAAATCAGCAAACTTTTGACTCTCCTGAGTGGGGAATTTAGATCCACGACAATACCTGACTGAGTACGATGAGATCTCAGTCGTCAGATTTAACTTTGCACGAATCTCAAAGCACAAATAATACTGCCCCCTCCAATCTCCCGAATAGGCACCGGCTGAGAGTAAATCTGATTTATCGTACTCAGTACGGTACCACAGAGGATACAGGTCCCCTGAGTGGGGCCGTGGTCCACCGTTCAAGAGGAGATTCAACTCTTGATTAATTTGGGTTCGGGTTCTCGGAATAATATGGTCTGGTCCGATTAAATTAGTTTGGATCCATCTGGTTGGTAGCTTCAAGGATTATAAATATAAATATAGGAATCATAGCCTAATGGATCGATGGCCATCTTCATCCAGTAGATGGCCTCTCAAGTCTCAAGCGGAAGTAGATCCAGTTGGGAGGCTAGAATTTGAGCAAGGGTAGGTAAAAATCAGATTCAGATTTGAATAAATTAACGGGTTTGGGTTCGGATTTGGATTCAAGACACAATTAAAAAAAATAGCAAGAAATATATTAAACAATTCAGGCTATTCAAGCAATTCAAACAATTTAAATGAGCTTAATCCTCATTTAAACAATTCAAGCTATTCAAGTAATTTAAACAATTATAATTGATTAGTCCTCATTTAAACAATTCAAGCTATTCAAGCATTCAAACAATTGAAGCAATTCTATGTAATTTACCGAATCAATCTATTCAATCTATTCAAGCAATTCTCTCTTTCAATCAATCAATCTATCTTCATCACTTCTTTTAAGTTTCAATCAATCTATAAAAATTCAAACCTATTCGGCTATTCAATCAATTTACCGAAGTTCCCCAAAGTTTCAAGTTTCAATCAATTTACTGAAGTTTCAATCAATCTGGGTAGGCTGGTAACAGGCGGGCTGTAGACATAGGCTGACAAACGCACACTGGCAGCTTGACGGGCATCGTTCAAACCCCTTTCTTCTTCCTGCGATTGGTGGGGCCAAGGCGGGCACAGACGCACAGTTCAAACCCCTATCTTCTTCTCACGACTCGCGTATAATCCTCTGGCTGGTGGCTGGCTCTGGCGTAACTTTTTTTTTGATTCAATGCGATGCGCGTCGCGTAGAGAAGAAAGGGGTAGCAACTGGGGCTTGGGCTTTGGGTTATGGGCTTCGGTAACCACTTCCAATTTGGGCTAGTGGCGTGATTGTTTTTAGTTCATAATATAAGCCCAGTACAATTTGGGCTTTGGCTTGGGTAGTCAAACCAATATCACAAGGATAGGCAACCAGTCAAATAAGTCCGGTCCTATAAAAAAAAAAAATTCAAGAGTAGACAAGTGCTTACTCCTGCGCCTATGTAGCCTCACCTCTGAGTAGATCTCATGCTTTTTACTTGTGTACTTGATAATAAAGTATAATATATACTTGCGTAAACTAATTAGATTTGCTCCAATAATTCAATGCGCCAATAGTTTTACAATAATTCAAACAAGTTTCAAAACTAATCTGAATTTACTTCAAAGCTAATCCCTCAATTGGTTCACAAATCCGAACAATTTGGAAGCTAAAAGTCCCACCAAGAATGAGGGTCTTTGGATGGTTGATGAAACTGAATAGAATACTCACGATAGATAATCTAATCAAAAGAGGTTGGAATATGCCGAATAGATGTGTCTTATGCAAAAGAGAGGCTGAAACGGTGCATCACATGTTTAATCAATGCAGCTTTGCAAAGACACTCTATGAAGAGGTAGCAGTTTGGACAAATCAAAACAACTCCCATGATCGGTTACTGGTAAGCTATATAGATGTTGTTACTGACAACGGATACAGGAGAAAGTTCAGAGAAATAGTGTTGATCACGCAGTTCGTGCTATGGCGAGAAAGGGGAACAAGAATATTCAGAGACTTGAACAAAGAAGTGACGGACCTGGTTCAAGAAATCCAAGACCAGTTGAGATATATAGAGATGAAGGAATTCAGATAACAGGACAGAAAGACACCAGCTTTGCGGTTTATAGGGTTTTTAAGGTTTTAGCTTTAAAATTGTGTTTCATTTCCTTTTCATGTTTTAATTTCGAACTTAAAGGGGCTCAAATGTCTGAGCCTCGTCTCTTTTTATTTTCATGGTGGTTACCAGTCTCTTGTAACGGATCCTTAATATCAATACAAATGGGGGCTAGACCCGCATGTCAAAAAAAAAAACTTCAAAAAGAAAATACAATAATTAAATTCAAGAATGCTTCAAACATACTGAAAGGGGAGTGGTGGTCGAGCCAGAAGCATCCTTCCTTGCCATCAAGTGGAGATTGTTGGGGTCAATCGAGATATAGAGGTTCTTAACAATCACAGCCGTTGATCCAGGAGGGAGTCCCAGCTTGACGGTGTCGGACATTACCACCTCCATGTCACTAACATCAATGGGGACACTATACCGTCTCTGCACAATCTTCTTGTTTGTTCTTACCTCAGTATCAACCATTTTTTTTTTTTTTTTTTTTCTGATTTGATGGTACGAAGGATAATTGGTACTTTTTATCCTTGTTTCTTTTTTATGATCTCAGTTACTAATTTGGTGTGATTTGAAGTGAATTTCATGGGACATAGGAGGGACTTTATATAGGAGCTCATGAGCTTGGAGCGGCCCCGCGGGTTTGATTTGATTGCATGCGTCAGCAATGATCAAGATACTGGACTTCCAAGCATGTATATTTCCTAAATGAGAACGGCGTAGGTCCGATATCCATCGGACCTACTTTTAGGTTCAATGAGCATGATGACCGTCCGATTTAATTTAAGATTTATCTGCACGATAATTGAAACAATAATACGAAAATTAAAGTATTTTGCACGAATCTTAAAACATATCGACGGTGATTAAATCCATCAAACCAAAGTAGGTCCGATGTCCGTCGGACCTTATTACAACACCCATGCAGTATATTCCAAATTACCAAATTACTGGAGATTAATGTTCACAAGAAGACAACCTAACGGACTGATATTTTCTTTGTTTGTTAGCATGAGCTGTAATTCTCTTTGTTTGTTAGCATGAGCTGTATTTACACCATAACTCTAGAATCTTCTCTTGTATCTCTATATATGTAACAGGAACACGAGATGTAGAAATCAACAAAGAAAATAATGAAATCCACTTTATCTATCTCTGATTTCTTTTAAGTTATAGACCTACTCTCAAGTCTTCCTAAATAGACATATCTTTTTTCCCGCTGTTCCTGTTTCAAAGCTATATAAATCTCTCTTCAGAACAATTGTCAGCAATTGGAATAGTGAAGGCGCTTGTCGTTAGCACTTGCGTCATTTTTTTTCCAATTGGAATAGTAAAGGCGCTTGTCGTTATCAATTGGAATAGTGAAGCCGCTATCGTTAGCACTTGCGTCATTTTTTCGGCGGCAGTGTGATTTTTACTGTTTACGTGAAATTTTTTTTTTTTTACTTTCACGTGTCTATTCTTCAGCTCACACTGCAGCCGAATAGGGCCTTCATGTGGGGGTGTCAATGGGTACAGTTAGGGTGGGGTGGAAACATTTTCATACCGTACCCATTACAAATTGTCATTATTCTCATTCTACTCTTACCCGCTACGAATTACCTCATTAGTATCCTACCCTTACCCGTTATGGTTGTCGGATAACAAAACGGTAGCAGATAAATAACAGGTTAATGCTATTATAATAAAAAAATATTATTTACTAAATAATACATTAAAACACATTCATTTCACAAATATATATACGTGTTTTAAATGTCTAAATTTTATTAGGATTTGTTGAAATTTATTTACGTGTTTTAATGGTTAATTAGGCGTAACACAACTATCAAGAATAATTGGAGAATTAATATTCATTGCTCATTAATATATATATATATATTTTTTATAATTACCAGATTGGGTAACGGGTACGGAATAAGCTTTACCCTTACTCTTACCCGTTTAGATAACGAAAAAAACTTTACCCGTACCTGTGCCCGATAAGTTTATGAAAAAAATATCTTATCTATATCCGTTTTATCAAATACGGTACAGGTCGGGTAAATAAATAAAAGGATGCCATTGACACCCCTAGTTTCAGGTGCTAAATTAATTAATTTCTGACGAAGCGAAAGTGCGAAACAGTTAAATAAGGTGAAGCGTAATTAAATTTATAATTATGACCAATACATGAAAAAAAATATTAGATATATATGGCTGGGCTTCTATTGATTTTTGTTAACATAGCATCACGGCTCCAAGTATGCTGCCACAAAAGCAGGGGGCATCGGACTCAAATCCGTCAAATGTTTTTTCGGAATAGTCTGATTCGCTTCATAATTCGTACATGCTACTTTAATATTCGTACGGATCAAGTGCGTACGAATTATGAAGTGAATCAGACAGTTTCTAGCCTTACTTCCGCCACAAAAATGTGTCATAATTTGCACGTGGACTATCGGATCATAATCGAACGGGTTCAATCAAAGGCCAATAGTTTTTTCTTAATAAAATGAAGATGCATTATGAATGTTTAAATTTTGATCAATAAACATTTTATTTCAAGACACATAATCATTAAAATTGACAGATTATCTTAACAATATTTACATGCTTATAAAATTTTGCGCTATATAAAAATGATATATTTAATAATTGTATACATGTTTGTTGTAATCCATTCCCAGCAAGTGTTGTATCTATTCAACATTTTTAATGGAAGCTTCATTTCAAATTATACATGCTGAGTCTGGTAGGATCAGGGATCCTTCAAGTCAAGCTTTGATACGAGACTCCATCAAAATCGTTACACAAGATTAATTGCAAGAAAACTGTAGCAAGGATGCCAACATTATCCAATACCTACTATTTTCTGCATAACTATCGCCACAAACAAATCACATGCCTAACAAAAAATGGAAGAGCTGAGTCATACTAGGACTCTTTTATATCAAGGAGGCATATACTCCAGCAGTATCAGTAACTAAAAAATTTATACAAAATTACCCAACTAATGCATGCTCATATACAATCTTCCCTACTTGGCAACAATAAGCTCATCAAGATTAATCCCATCATCCTCTATCCCACTAACTGGTATCAATATATCGTCATCAGTAGTGAAGTGGTACCTCTCCCCAATAGCCTTCAGTAACTGGTACACCTCATACATGGTTGGCCTCTCCTTAGGTGCTGAGAGCACACAATTACACGCTACCTTCATAAATTGTATTAACTCAACATCATAACCCTTTCCTATTAGAGACTTATCAATCGCATCCTGCAAAAGAGAGTTATTTGAAAGAGAGGTAATCCAATCGACCAAGTTTCCCTTAAAGTGATCCGGGGCATTGGTGACCTGCGTGGGCTTCTCACCAGTAACTAGCTCCAGCAAAACAACCCCAAAACTGTACACATCACCTTTTGGGGTTGCAACAAGCGTCCGTGCGTATTCCGGGGCTACATAACCAATGTCACCAAATTCACCATTGATAAGTGTGCTCAGATGGGTGTCTATTGGATTCATGAGTCGGGCCAACCCAAAATCAGAGATCTTGGGCTCAAAGTCTTCATCTAATAAAACACATTTCGAGCTAATGTTTCGGTGGAGAATTCGAGGGTTACAACTGTGGTGCAGCCAAGCAAAACCCTTGGCTGCCCCTATACTAATTTTCAACCTCACGGGCCAGTCAAGAGTACTCCTTTTTTTCTTCTCACCTTCTTGGCGCATGTGTAGCAGGTCGAAAAGTGTTCCTTTCGGCATGTGTTTGTACACCAGAAGTCTCTCTCTTTTTGCGAGGCAATAGCCCAATAGAGGCACTAGATTTTTGTGCCTCACATTGCCTAAGGTTGCCATTTCAGATGCAAATTGGGACTCTGAGTGTTGCGAGTCCTGGAGCCGTTTAATGGCAAGGAAGGAGCCATCAGGCAAGGTCGCCTTGTACATCGTACCGGTGCTGCCTGTATTAATTATGTTCTCCTTACTGAAGTCATTGGTTGACTTGAGGAGGTCGTTAAGCTTCATTTTCGAGACTGATTTCTCAAACATGGAAATCTACACAGAAATTTTGTAAATAAAATGGTTAATTAAACAAACAACTAATACTTAGCTGCTACCAGTACTGGCTTAGTACAAAATTCTGGTACATCCAACATGCGCTAAGTATTACTGATCCATACTGGTGAGGGTTGATGCATTAATAAATACATATCAAGCCTGAACCAAAAGGGCAAGGGAACGAGGGAAAGTGCCACAAAGCCAGATATGTACGAGTATATATCAGAAACTGAGGTGCAGGACAGATACGGTGCATAGTCCTTTCATTGTTCTGTTCTCTAATTGTTTGATGTTTTTTAATTGAACTTCACTATAAAAAAGCTTCAGCAGATCCCTCAGAATTACAGTATTGACGAACAAAGCGAATAGAATATATATATGAAAAAATCAAATAACTAACATACCTTCACTTCTTTGGAGCCTTTAATATTTTTAGCCCATCTATTCTCCTCCAATTCCTTCTTCCTCTTCTTAGCTGGCACATTCCGCAAGCAGAAGAAGAGCACAGACCCTACAATTACTGCTACAATGACCACTCCTGCAATTGCGGATCCAATAATCACACCCATGTGCCCCTTCCCTGACTCAGGACAGTCCCCTAAAGATCCCCCACAGAGTCCCATGTTGTTTACATAGCTTGTCTTAACAGATGATCTGAAGGCCGGAATTGGACCAGATAGCAAATTATTGGCCACATTGAGTTGACTCAAACGGGTCAGATGGATAAGCTCCCAGGGGATCTCTCCGCTCAACCTGTTGTATTGCAGATTCAGTGTATTGAGATATGAGCACTGAGATAGATTGACCGGGATTTCACCTGAGAAATTATTGTATGACAAATCAAGGGAGGTGACAAAAGGGATTATTTTGGAGATGTTACTGGGTATAGGTCCTGTGAAGTTGTTGCTGGAGAGATCCAGACCCGTTAAGCTGGAACAGTTCACAATCCCACTAGGAAACGTGCCCACTAGGCCCATGTTGGAGAGGCGAAGGTTCAACACTCGGTTCTCATTTTGGTGCCAGCATTCAACTCCAGTAAATTTGCAGATAGATCCCTCAGTTGTGTTGTCAAAATTCCAGTTTAGGAAGTTGTTCGGATCATTTATGGAGGCTTTCAGGGTTTTTAGGCATAACACATCAGTGACTGTGGCATGACATATGTTGTGTAGGAGTAGGGATTGGAGAAAAAAGATGTAATAAATTTTGATTTTAGCCATGAGGGTCTAGGGAGGAAGTGCGCAAGATCGAGAGCTCGAAAATTTAGTGGGACCTGCATGCAAAGTCAAATTGAGTTCAACTGCTGATAATAGATGGAAAACTATATGGAACAGCATACACATAATGCAAGGATTACTGTCTTAGATACTACTGCCATACCAATTAGAGCAAGAACAGGCACAAAACTGGTGCGATTAGTTGGCATCTAACTTGTTGAGACTTGAGACCATTAATTGTACAAGTAAGAGTAAATTTAGACATAATTTACCTAAATGCTGATTATAGACAAACATAAATAACGCATACAACAGTCACAAACTTACAGTGCTGGTCTGAGTACCCAGTGTACCAGTTACAAGTTGTACAATTCAACATGGTAAAAACAGCATTTCTAATTTGAATTGCTATTTTCAAATTACAGATATGTTTTAACTTTTATCTATTGAATTTCTCTACTTGATTTTAAGGAAAAGAGCATCTCTAATAAAAGAACTCAATCCCGACTTTAAACTTAAAAAATGTCAAACCGTCTCAAAAGATCAAATTCTAAAAAAAAGTTGATAGAGAAATAATAATAACACACAAAGTTCAGCTTTTATAACTGAATGTACAATAAAAAATAACTTGACCAACCAACTGAACCAAGATCCAAATTTAACCAATAAAGCAAAAATTTACAATAAACAAACAAACCAAAAGGTTTCTTCTTTTAACAGGAACCCACCAACACAGACCCACAGAGCCCACTCAAGAACCATATATCTCACAGATCTAACTCGAGAAATAATCCAGTTCATAAGTTCGAAAAGTACACTTCTTCTCTTATAATATACTTGAAAAACAAGCTTAACTAAATCCCCGAACCCCGGAAAGTCATTTTTTCTTTTTGTCTTTTTTTGCTACTCTCAAAACGGCTCACAAAAAAGAAGAAAATAGCCCGTAAAGAAAAAATCAAACGCAGTACAACCACAACACAGGAAGAGAAGATCGAACAACTAAAACCATAAACCTCAAACGATAGAAACTAATTTACACTACTTACCACACAATATATCAAACTGAACAAATATGCCCAGTAGTGTAAAAAAAGAACCAAGATAAATAATTCTCCGTCCTTCAAATGAAGAAATCATACAGAGAGGTCAACACACTCACACACATATCACACCCCAAAAAAGTAGAGAGACCCACCTGATTAAATATAGCAAATAGAAGATTCGGCAAAGCCCCAAATTTCCCAAAGAAAGCAACTTTTGTTGGACTTACTTTGCTAACCACAGATTTCTAGCAGCACAAGAAGAACAAAAATAAGTGGGAAAGATTTTCATATTTAGTGGCCAGATCGTACGGAAAACGCGGAGCTCAATAGGAAATTTTCCAGAGAAAGAGATTGAGAGATGGAGGGGGAGGAGACTTTCTCGAGAAAAGCGTATGTTGTTTCCACTCACAACAGTAAGCTCACAGTCTGAACTCTAAACTCCAGATCCTCTTCACATTACAAGTTAAAATTGATAGAAAACAACGGATCGGGATCGTCCAAGGACTGCACTCTACACCGTTGTTTCTAAAATTGACGGTTGTGACCTGTGTTGGACTCTTTTAACGTTACGTAAATAGTGTGCGGAGGATCCCAGCATGATGGAGACTAGTGAGAGTGCGTATCCTCTGAGATATCTCAACTTTTGCGTGACCGACGTGTCCGGTGCCTATTTGGGGATAGCGCGGGGGCCAGTATTATTTGTGCTTCGAGATTCGTGCAGAACGTATTTGAATGGTTGAGATTTTCTCACGCAAAGTTTGAGATATCTCAGAGGATGCGAATTTGACTAGTGATTAGTCTATTTTCATCTTTTCTAATCTGTGAAGACTGAAGAGAATTCAGAAAAATAAAGCTAAACCCCACCACAGGACCATGACCTGATGACCATGACCAACAGTTCTGTCCAGTCAAACCACACTTCCTCACATGGAATTTAATTTCAACGGCGAACCAATTAAACCAGTTAAGGTAAGGTTGGTTTACTTGATTAAAGTCCCACCATGTGTTTTCCAAATTTAATGAAAGTTCCACAATAGGGGTGAAAACGGAGCGAATACGGAGCGGATAGTGGTAAAACCATATCCATATCCATTTTTAATTTTCTGAATACGGATACGGATCGGATATCAGCCGAATACAGATACAGATACGGATCGGATCGGATATTTATTAAAATAATATTAAAAAATACCAAAGTTCATAATATTTATCTAATTTTAATGGTAAATAACAATATTTTTTCATAATATATATTAAAATATATGATATATATCTACTATTTGGATACGGATAATTGAAACGTAAAACCATATCCACACGGATATTCAGATATCGGATATCTACATCTAATTTTTCGAATACGGATCGAATACGGATCGGATATTATCCATACCGTTTTCACCCCTAACAATCCCTCATAAAAGTGTTTAAATAAATTGAGATTGTAAAGTACAGCTCACTGCAGTTCCAAACGCCTCTGCTTCAACTATGTTGTCTCCAATGCGAATTAGGGTTTGACCGGATTACAAAATTGTAAAAACGGAAATGATATTTAGAATATATTTTAATATAATTATTTCACGTCAAATTTCTAGCTTGCTCGCACAATTTTGCCAGAGAAATTCAACCCTTTCAAATGGAGGTGACATCTTTTTTTCTCTCCGTTGTTTCATTCCGATCAACTTAGTGCAGCGATAATTTTATTTCACTTCCATATTTTGTAATTTTTATGAATTTCGATCCGAATATTAATAGTACCATCGATTAATATGGTTTTTGAAGATCCGTTTTATAGTGCTATTAAAAAATAGATCCAATCTCTAACATAAAACGTCAACGTAGCTCTAAAGGAGTGTCAGGGTGTAAATGCTAATCTCAGTCCACTAACTACAATATAGTAAAGAAATGTAAAGATAACAAAAGCATAGATTTTTTGTTAGTTGTTGTTCATCAATTCTTTTTTTATTGGCAGGATTTTCAGGAGATTTGGTTCCGAAGAAATATCTTTTCCAAAAAGCCGCGTAAACCCTAAAACCCTACAAATAAGCTTATGGAATAATCAAGCTCCACTAATCCACTTTGATTAAAATAACAATTCTTCACTGATTACTGTAGTGGCAACAATGATATTAACTACTTGAATAAATGCGAAGTGTCAGTGGGAAGCGTGAGACCTGATTCCTTTTCCCAGGTCAAGCAAGCATAGATCTCTCAGTGCTGTCGCAAGCTCCCAGGCTACAAGCCTACACCAATGAATTCATAAAAAAATTATTCTGCTTATTTTCAACTTTACAATTGAGAAACTTATTTTGTCTATAGTTGCTGCAAGTTGTTAATTGCTAAAGAAATACCAGTGAAGTTTTAACTAACACTAAAACACAAGTTATCAAAGAACTAGTCTTTATATACGCTAAGTTGAAGCTAAAATTGTTGACTAGGTAGCTCCACCTGTAGGCTGTAGGCTGTAGACTAGAGTGGGAAAAATGGCACGGCGGAGCCGGCTCCATCACGGAACGGCACGGCACGCGTGTCGGTTACGTGCCGTGACTCGCTTGTCGCATGCTGTGACCATTCGCGTGCCGTAACCAATTGTTGGCAAAGAAGACACAGCACGGTACAGCACGGGATACGCGAGTCACGGAACGGTAGACACGGAAGACACGCCAGTCACACAGTGACGAGGCAATACACTAGCATACATACCTTCCTATAAGATATAATTTTATTTTAATTAAAATATTTACATTTGAATTTCAATTAAAACATTTTTTTGAATTTTAAAGAATCGTTGCATAATTTTTTTTTTAAAACGTTAAATCAAACATGACTAACGCACGTTTGGTCGCGGCATGTTTGGTCACGGCACAACTTAGTCATGGCACACGAGTCACGGCGTGACTCGCATGCCGTGACCACCCCTTGTAAATTTTGTCACGGCACGTGAAAAATTTACTTAATCACGGCACGGCACGTGACCAAAGTCACGGCGTGTTAGTCACAGCACGGCACGGGACGACACGTTTTTCCCACTCTACTGTAGACAGGGGCGGACCCAGAAATTTGATCAGGGGTAGGCACAATGAATTAATCGAAGCAGCGGACTTGGCCAATGAATAAATTAGAGCAGCAAATTTATTATTCTGATCCAGGGGTAGGCACAGTATTGAACCAGGGATAGGCACAGGAATAAAAATACACTGGGTCTAAAAAAAATTTTAAATCCAGGGGTAGGCACTTGCCTACCCCTGGGCCTTCATAGGTCCGCCCCTGACTGTAGACATACTTTGGCAGATAGTTTTGAGTTTTCAACTTTGCATACATCTAAGTATCATCCTGTCTATGATTACTGATGATTAAAAAGGAGGAAACAGGAAAGCTGAGATTAATTAATCCAACTCAATATTCATTTATGAACGGGAAATCTATTCATAGTTTCATACGCTTGGCTTCTACCTTGATTAATGATAGAATATAAGGTATTGATGTTCCCCAGACGTTAGTCAAAGTCATAGATTCCTATCATTTCTCGCACCTTTGGACACAACTGGGGAGTAGTGGGGACAGCAACAAAGTCACAAGTCGCTACAAAACAAGGACATCTGATTTTCTGCTGCGGTGACTTACTGTCGTAATGTGCAAAATCCTGCTGACAGAAGGGACCATACAAGTACAACAACTAAGATGAAAATTGAGCCGGCTCCGTCACGGAACGGCACTGCATGTGTGTCAGTTACGTACCGTGACTATTCGCGTGCTGTGCTCATATTTTAAAACTTTGGCACGGTACAGCACAGTATGTGAAAGATTTAGTCACGGCACGACACGACAGATAGTTACGCGAGTCATGTGTAATTATAATCATTAGATATTGATTTAATGGTGAATCTTGAATAAACTAACTTAAATTATGATTAAATGGTCACGTGAGTCACGTATGGTCACGGCACATTAGGCATGGCGTGACTCACATGGCGTGACCATTCGCGTGCTGTGACCACCCCTTGACATTTTGGTCATGACACGGCACGGCACGAGACCAAAATCACAGCGTGTTAGTCATGACACGGTACGTTTTTTCCACTCTGGTCGTTTAATTTTCAATTTTTAATCCCCGAAAATCATCCACCGTTAAAAAAGATATTAAGTACAATATTTTAGATGTGGTTCATATACTATGTACTAGTCTATCGACGCTTTTATGAAAAAAAAAAAAGAATGGAAATTGGATAATATTTTATCATCCTTTAACCAGTTCAAAGTATTAAGTTGTGATTGCTCACAATTTGCCGACAATTTAGTTTACCAAAATTAACTCTGCAATGTCGCAACATAATATTTTTTTTTTCTTATAACTGGTTTCTGATATATATTGTGGAGCCTTCTCATGCACTTTAAGATTCGCGCACACAAATTTTAAAATAGAGTGTGCAAAAATCTTAAAATGTGGATGTGCTCTTATCTCCATCAAATCTAAATTTTCTTTCAATAAACATTAAACAAAAAAACAAGCAATACCTTACTCAAATTATAATTTTTGTCTAGATTCAATAAAACTTATTCAAGTTTGATTGTGGAGTAAGAGATAATAAAAGTAAGATAGAGTAAAAGATAGTTAATTTGGAGTAACTTATTTCACCTTCTAATTGGATTAATTTACTCCACTTGTATGACTTACTGTCTTAAACAAATACACATTTTTCAACATCTTTCTTCTTCAAGTGAATTAATTTAAACTATAACTTAAACTACTAAACAAAGTTTAAAACATGAAAGATAATGTTAAATAAGCAATTTAATCCTCATTAATTTTACTCCACAATCAAATATGACCATGATATTTGATTTTCTATTTTTATCAACATTTTAAAAATATGTTTTTGAGTATTTATAGCAGGGGCGGAGCTGAAGAGGTGGTAATTGCCGCCTTCGGTTAAAAATGATTTTAAAAATAAACCACTTCTAGCATTTTATTTCCAAAAAATATATACCAATTATGCTTATAATTCAAAACAATATAAAATTCTATCTCGTTTTAACATTTATCCTATTTTTCATCCTTTATAAACTGTGAGCATGATTTGTTCGCAATTTTTTTTGTTTTTGTATTATGTTACTAATTAGCTACTTAGGAAATTACAATTTTTTTTTATAAACAGAGAAATTTGATCAGTGGTTAATAGGGCTGCAAACGAACCTAATCGAACTTATCCCCAGTTTGAGTTTGATTTGAATTAATTTCGAACGAACTCAATTTCGAATCGAATTTTTTAAGAACTCAATTTCGAATCAAATCTTTTAAGAACTCAATTTCGAACTTTTACGAACTTTGTTACGACTTACGAGTTATGACTTATGGCTGGGCCATAGTTCAAAATTACAGCACTTCAATAAAAACTCAGGCATTCTGAATTCTAATTACACAGTACACCAAAGTTTATATCAAAGTTCATTACAAATACCAAAATTTATATCAAACACCAAAGTTTAGTACAATCAATTAAAGTTCAGTACAATCACAGTATTCAAAGTTTTTCAAATAGCCAACAGGAACAACATCACCAAATCAAATATCCAGAGTATTCAAAATACAATTTAAGTTAGAACTGAGAGCAATTATGGATTTGGGCGGCCTTCTATTTTCATCAGCGAACATAAGTTATCAGCGGAAATCAACGGTTCACGTTTGAGTTAATTTCGAACTAAGTTTGGTTTGCGAACCTATTTCGAATGAACTAGGTCCAGTTTGAGTTTGGTTTGAATTAATTTCGAACGAACTCAATTTCGAATCGAATTTTTTACGAAATTTTTCGAATCAAACTCGAATCGAAGTACGAACTACGAATTTTTTGTGCAGCCCTAGTGGTTATTCATCATATGAATAATAAAGATAGCCGGGATTTTGAACCATTTGACTAGATCGTACAATTTGAATCGGATTTTTTATAAACGGTTTTGAATTCTAGATCAAAACTTTTACCTACAAATTGATTAATGGTGAATACAATCAGTTCGTTTTGGATAAGATAGACTGAATTTCGGTAGTAATCTTTTCAAAATGCGAGAGAACTTTTACCCACTAAAAATGTAAAAAGTGGATCCTTCGGTGGAATTAATCGCCTACTCCTTTTAGAGATTGGCTGACTTCAAAAATCACTCATGGAAAATGCATTATTAATGCGTGTCTGATCATATCATTTTGTCACTCATACCTCAATTCACTTCATAAAAAAAAATGTTTGGCGTTTAGGTCACAATTTTTAGTAACTATTGTGAGGAAAATGTCTAATTAAACTCGTATTATTTTGGCTGAGTAATTATTTTTGCATTTCATATTTTGCATCTAAATTATTTATATTTTAACTGAGTGTTTATATCTAGTAGAAAAATGTTCCAAAGAATAATACAAGCATTCAGGATTTTTATTTCCAGCAACATATAATATAAATATATATATATTTTTTGTTGGTAAAAGTTGGAGGTCAAATCATCCAACTATTTAATATTTACAAATAATCTCCTTATTTGAATTTTGAACCTACAATTTTTCATACAAAGAATATTATTTTTGCTACTAGCAAATGTTGGTTCTCATATAAATTACGCAATTATGGATTAAGGAGCATTAGTTAATGCTAATATGTCAAAACAGATTCTTAAGACCGATGATGGATCCTCCTTAATCCCAATTTTCAATATTGGGCTGGAAGAGTTAGTATTGGGCCTTTAAACTTTGAAGATATTGCTTAGCACATGCTGTTTATATTTTGGGCCAAGTTTTCTAAACAAAGCACACTAACCCAACCAAATTAATTTAGATGATTTGATTGACCTGGTTACTGGTAGCTCATTAAATCACTAGTAATCATCTATGCACAACAAACCCTACACCAAGCTAAAAAGGAGAAAGTGCCAATTACACTCTACAAAGCTGACGTTAAAAAGGCTTTTGACACGGTTAGTTGGGACTTCATGTTACAATCAATGAGGAATTTGGGCCTCTCAGCCGCATGGATAACGTGGATTCAAAACTCTATCCTACCAGGGACATCGTACGTCATTGTCAATCGCTTGCTGGGTAGGAAGATCATGCTAAAAAGAGGGGTTCACTAGGGTGATCCTCTCTCTACACTCTTCGTCATCGCAATGGACTTCCTTGCCAAATACATGGTTAAGCTAACGACAATTAGTGCCATCCGCTTGCCATTTACGGGCATGAAACCTTGCTTACTATACGCTGATGATGCGCTCTTATTTATCAAATCAGAGATACAACAACTTCAGGCCCTCCATGTTGCCCTATTGGTTTTTCAAAACATTTCTGGTTTGGCGGTTAACCCGCACAAATCAGAACTGCTAGTCTCTGATCCACAACCACAAAATGTTTCGCAACTAACAACAGTGCTGGGATGCAACCTGAGATCATTCCCTTTCACATATCAAGGCTTGCCATTATCCAACAAAATGCTACCTAAAACAACATATTTGCAACATATTTGCCACTGATCCACAAAATGAGCCGTAAGTTATCAGGGTGGGCGGCCAAACAACTGTCGATGGCAGATAGGTTGGTTCTGCTTAATGTGGTGCTATCGGCGCTTCCAACATACTTCATGATGGTGCTAAAGCTTCCAAAATGGGTGATAAAACAACTTGATAAAATAAGAAGGTTTTTGTGGCATGGAGTAGGGACAGACTCAAAGAAGATGAATCTGGCAAATTGGGAGATGGTATGCAAGCCTAAAGAACATGGTGGTCTAGGGATGGTGGACTTAGTAGCCTTTAATAAGACATTGCTCATGAAGTGGTGCTGGTACTGGCAAAAACCAAATAAAAAAATATGGAAACCGGTCTTCCAAGGGACACCGCTTAACCAAAACCTCTTCCCAATCTCCCCCTCTTCATAGTGGCGCTCCGAGAAAGTCACGATTTCTGGCAGACGGTGGTTACTCATATCTATGGACCGGGCGATCGGATATCGCTATGGAACCATGACTGGAGACATGGGATACTCAAATTTTGTTTGAACTCTCTGTACACACACGCTATAGACCATGCCGTTACACTACGCGAGGCAATGAAAGCGCCAATTGAACACCAGTTTAGACAGGTGAGAACTGAAACGACAGAGGAGGAACTCGGCATACTTAGGAATCACATAGCGAGAGTGGTACTGCATGCGAGAGGAGGTGAGGATTATATCAATTGGAAATGGACAAGCACGGGTATCTTTACCGTTAATAGTGCATATCGAGCACTAAAGGATGAACCCACAATAGCAACACACACACACACACACACACTACCTAGGGTCAAGGCTTTGGATGGCTTCTAGTCAACAACAAACTGTTGACAATTGACAATCTCAGAAAAAGAGAGTGGCCCCTAACGAACATATGTGTTATGTGTCGTCGTGACGCCGAATCCGTACAACACATGGTGAACCAATGCCAATTCTCAATAGAGATGTACCGCCTCATGGACATAGACCAACTGATGAGGTCGCAACCGATACATGCTCTCCTGCAAGTTACAAACAACAAAAAGGAAAGGGGGACACTGTTGGTGACTATGTTTGTCATTTGGAGAGAACGTTGTGCAAGAATTTTTAAAGACTCGGCAAGGGGCGAGGAGGAGCTAGTGGAACAAGTGGCACATATGCTACATCGATACACGGACACGCTGTAAATTGGCCATGCACTTATTAGAAGAGTGCGACACAAGAATAGAAGACTTCTATTTTCTGTTTTTCTTTATTTCGCATTATCATTTCCTTCTTTTCATTCGCATTTTATTTTACCACCTTTTTGTTAGGTAGTGCTATTTTCTGTTTTCCTTTCTTTATTTTACCTAAGCTCAAGTTTATTTGAGCGCATTGTGTTTATTTTACCATTACACAACTACAAATCTTTGTAATCACGATTATCAATGAAATACGGGCAAGACTCATATTTTTCCTAAAAAAATTACCTTTCTTCGTTACACGCTTATCTGAAAATGCAAGATAACATCCCATTCCTTGCAGACCACGTCTGTCACCTCCTCATCATAGCTTTGTGCAACACATATCCATTTTCATGTATCTATTATTGCGCCCGTGACAATACCAAATTTGTTCATGAGTTAGCCAACCATATATGATGGACTCACTCAGGAGCAGAACTAGAAAATCTTGATAGAGGGAGTTAAAACTTAAAATGCACAAATTGTAGTTGGTGGAAATTGAATTCAAGTTCTCCTCCAACACAAAATAAGATCTAATCACTAAACTACAAGTAGACATGTGATATTTATGAGGGAGACTAGACTATATAATATGTTCTAAAAGAATAAAATTCAATTAAATTTTAGTACACATAACTAAAATTTTAAAATCATAAAGATAGCTTAGCCACCCTTTGAATTTTTAGATCTGTCCCTGAACTCACTCCTCATTGCGACACCTTCCCACGGAGTACTATCAGATCAATTGGAAGATTTAACCGAGTAATACAACTATTTTTGTTGATGAAGTCCGAATAGGGGAAGGATTAACTGTTTTAAATAAAAAGAGAAGAAAAGATCAAAAGAAAAGGAAGAAGAATATCGACGTACATAACTTGACATAACTTGGTGCGTACATGCCTAAGGGCTTTTTCCAAAAAAAAAAAATTGTGCGTACTTATCATACCGACGTACCATACCTTTACATAACTCTGCTTTCTCATTTCTTAGCAAGATTTTAAATAGCGATTATAGCGGCATAGTGAGGAGATAAAAAAAAAGCTATTATGAATAGCGTAGTTATAGCAAAAGCTTTCGTACATAGCATTTTTTTTTTTTCAAAATTTATATTTTATATTTCTACTAATTATCAACATGATCAATATTGGAAAATTGAGTAACAACCAAATGATAACTAATCTAAGTCTATATTTTTTTTAATCATGCAAATAAGAAGAAAAAAAAAGATCTACAAGGTAACATTAATTTATAGTTCATACTTCATAGTATTACATATTATAATAGACGAAGAATAATTACTTTTACAAGTGAAATGAAGTCAGTATACCTATTTAAACATTTTATATATTGTAATAATTAAAATCAACTTTCAATTGAAACAAATGATAATAATTTTATAAGTGAATACCAGACGAAGAGCAAGTAAAAAGAATAATTAATATTTGAATATTTTTCGATATATGAGAGACTAAATCACAAATAGAAACAGAAGCACATAGTTCGGTTTAGCATACTTATCATAGCAGACCATGTAGCATTATAAATAGGAACAGAAGCACAAAAGTCCATGTAAATCATAAAAAAAAATCTATGTAGCATAGCGGTAACAATAGCGTGTAGCGGTCGTAGCTAAATTAGCACATTTTTATCTCATAGCTTAGCTTTTATGGTCCAAAAAAGCTATAGTATTTAGAACACTGTTTCTTACCAAAAGAAAATTTATTAGTGTTCTAAATAGCGCGCTATAGTATTTTCAAACCTTAAACACTAAGCTATAAGATAAAAGTGCATTATTTCAGCTACGACCGCTATAGCGTGTAGCGTGTAGCGCAAATAGCACACACTATGCTACATAGGCTTTTATTTTAAGGCCCAATTGAAAATTTCTTTTAAAGACCAATTTCTTTTAAGGCCCGTATTACTTTTGCTTCTAAATAGAAAATTATAGATAGTTTATGACATGATGCTTAGGTTATTTTGAATTGAAAATAAAATAATTAGTTTATTCATGATGGTTAGCTTATTATGATATTACCAGGAATATTTTGAATAGAAATTTGGATTTTGCACTAGTTCAATATGAATATTATAGTTTCTTAATCAATTTAGTGTTATTTATTGCTCTGTGAGACTTTAAATAATGTTGATAGTTAGTAGAATTAAATAATATAATTTTTTGAAAAACAACGCTATGTAGAATATCTTTCTCTATAGCTACATTATTCGCGATAGATTTTTTTTTTAACCTTCCTCGAAACGCGATAATGGCTATTTAGAACCTTAAAATTTATCATTCTCGACCTAAAAAATTGCAAAGCTTAGCATTTCATTTTTTTTAACTTGTTTACTCTTTATGTCTTTGCACTTCTTATTGTCTAGCATCATCAGACGAGATAGAGAGAATAAATTAAGAGTTATTATGTTTTGAAAGAGAAATATGTGATTTTGAGGTTTCAAAAGTTTTAAATTTTTTTTTATTTAGAGATTAAAAGTAGAGGTGCTATCGGGTGGGGTAGGGTCCGGATACTATTAGATTTCGACTCGTGCCCTAAAAGTGTTCGAGTCCGAATTTCAATCCATATACGTATTAGTTTCAAGTCAGGTCGGGTTCGGATCCGAGTACTTATCTGCCCGTAGATATTTCAGGTCCAGTCTTTCGGTTCCAGGTAGATAGATACTCACAACTTGTTCATGAATTATCGGGTCCGGTCCAGTTCTGGGGCGGGTAATAAAAAGTATTGGAAATTTTTTGTTAATAGGTTTTGAATTTAGGAGGCTGGAGAGAAATAAACTTTTGAAAAACAAAATATTGAAAGAGAGATAATTTTTAGAAAGTAAAATATTGGAGATGGTGATTTCCTTTTTTATGGGTCCAAAAATTCATGAATAGAATATTAATACAAAAGAAATTAATTATTATTCTGAATATGATATATATTATGATGAGGAGGGATCCAATTACACCTTTTTTGGTGACACATCATGACACCATTTTTTATATAGGTTAATTTTGCGATTTTAAAATCCCAACAGTCGATCCGAACCGTTCAACATGATCACCATATTAAAATGTGCTTGGAGATCAAATTTTACATTTTTTTGAATTTGTTTACTATTTATTAAGATGATTACAAAATCGCTATTTTTCAATGGTCTGAAAACAACGATTTTTGTTACCATCTTAATAAATAGCAAAAAAATTCAAAAAAATGTAAAATTTGATCTCCAATCACATTTTAATATATCCATCATGTTGAACGGTTTGAATCGACTATTTGGACTTTGAAAATGGTAGGTGTCAAAGTGTGTCACCAAAAAAAGTGTAATTGGATCCCTCCTCTATTATGATTTGTTTCTTAAAAAAATACTACAAATGATTGTTATTTTTTTAAAGATTGTTTGGCTTTGATATTCACTGTTTGTATTAGTAGGGAAAGACAAGATTGAAATGCTGCGGGGTAAATGGGATTCACAATGGTTAGTTCACAAATGCGGTCTTTCTTTAACGTGAAAGTTTCTTTTCATAGTTATTATATATATTTTTATATTAAGTAATTATAAAGAATGGTATTATTATTTTATCAGGTATTTATACGGGTATCGGGTTGAGTTTGGTTATGAGTCGGATAATTAAATCATACTCATATCCTACCCAGTACAATATCGGTTCCGGTTCAGATTCAAATAGAATATTAAATTATTAATTTTGTAACTGTACCCATAATTTAACCGGTTATATTTTTTTAAACCATACCCTACCCAAATTAATCGGATCCGGGTCGGTTTCGGATCGGATTCAGATAATCGGATAAAAGTAGCACCAGTAGAGGTGCTATCGGGTCGGGTCGGGTCCGGATACTATTATATTTGGACCCGTACCCTAAAAGTGTTCGGGTCCAAATTTCGATCCATATACTTATTTGTTTCAAATCGGGTCGGGTTCGGATCCGGATACCTATCTACCCGTAGATATTTCGGGTCCATTCTTTCGGTTCCGGGTAGATAGATACCCATAACTTGTTTGTGGATTATCGGGTCCGGTTCGGATATAGGGCGGTTCCGGATCCGGAGCGGGTATATGTCACAACTCCCATACTACATATGTTTTTTTTTTTTTCTCATTAGAGCCTTCAATAATATTTTGTGGAACTTTGGTAGTATTTTCAGGATTTGATTATTGATTGTTTGGAGTACTCATGGTGTAACAAAAAAATATTCGAAAGTTTTTTGTTTTTTGTTAATAGCTTTTGAATTCAGGAGGGTGGAGATAAATAACTTTTGAAAATCAAAATATTGAATAATAGATATAATTTTTAGAAAGTAAAATATTGGAGATGGTGATTTTCTTTTCTATGATTCAAAAAATCCATGAATGAAATATTAATACTAATTTGTTTAAATAGAGAATTAAATTTATGGCAAATATTTGATTTCTATGAGATTTATTGCGAATGACATATTAATGAGAACAATAAATTTTCATGATTATGAGGATGATATATAAAGCAGATATTGAAGTATATATTCAAAGCAATAAATTTTATTCAAAAAATTAATATGCAAAATGTGATTACTGGCGTGACATTTGTTGATTTGATTATATGTAAAATTATATTTTCATAGTTATTCATATATGTTTTATCAGGTATTTATATGGGTATCGGGTCGGGTTCGGTTATGAGTCGGATAACTAAATCAAACCCATATCCTACCCAGTACAATATCGGTTCCGGTTCAGATTCAAATAGAATATTAAATTATTAATTTTGTAACTGTACCCATAATTTAACCGGTTATATTTTTTTAAACCATACCCTACCCAAATTAATCGGATCCGGGTCGGTTTCGGATTAGATCTGGATAATCGGATAAAAGTAGCACCTCTAATTAAAAGTAACAATTTTTGCTGGAGGGACTGATGTGTAATTTTTCTAGATGTGTGAGTAAATTTATTTTAGAAGTATAAATACCATATATCATGCTCGTGCATTGCAACGAGATATATTATAAGATAAAAAAAATTCTCATACAAAATGATATATTTTCATAAAAGAATAGACTAATGAAAAAATAATTATTCAACAAGAAAAAAATAGACCAACATATTTTCATACAAATGTAAAACTCATTCTTTCATGATAGGCCTCAAACATATACACATTTGGCTAAGGTTTCATCTGCAGAACTATACCAATTTCCTGTAATTAGTGCAATTTACCTATATTTTAGTTTAGATACGTTTAAAGTTCAAGTTACTGTCGAGAATTGGATTTATCGCAGGAAAACGAAGAAAAAAAAGCCACAATAGTCTCTCGACGGCCCGTAACTGTCTCTTGGCGGGCCGCCACCTGGCTGAAGACAGAAGAACTCCACAAAATCTCTAGACCGAGACTTTGGCGGGCGCCATAACCTGATGACTGGGCCGCCATAAGACAAAACTCTCAGTTTGGTTGGAATGAGAATAGGCTATTCTTGAGGTCAGGATATTCGGAATAGCCTATTTGGTGTTTGGTTGAGTTAGAATAGTTAGAATAGTGAATTCAAACTTTTTGTCTTATTAGAATAGGCTATTCCTAAGAGTTTTGAGATTTGACTATTCTAATAAGACAAACAATAGCTATTCTTGACTTGGCTATTCTTGCTATTCTTGTTTTACAACCAAACATACCCTCATGAAGAGATAGATTTCTAAAGTGCTGCATTTCGACATATGGCGAGCAGCCAGACCAGCCCAGCGGGCCGCAGACGGGTTAATTTCTGCCAACTTTGCCAGATCTTGAGAGATTCACTTCCATATACTTCCTTCCAAATCCACATAAACGCCCATATAGTAGTGTTAGATTTGGAGGACAAAGTAATATTTTCTTTTTAAAATGTTCTGGATTATACTTCTCTACCAAACGAGAAATAATACTTCTTCCTCCGAGATATTTTGAAGCTCACCTAAAATTTGCTGATATTTTCAGAAATGAACTGAGTTTGGGTCCTACAACATATTATCAAGAACTCCTTTTTGTGTTCAAGTTATGGTTGTGGAACTCTAATTAAGTGAAAAAACATCAAGTTGCAGGCTAATTAACAAGCTATTGCTTTCATTTGACTTGTAACAGAGTGAAGTCACATTTCATCAAATTGAATTTGGTATCCTCTTGACGTACGACTCATACATGATCTAAAAGTTTAAAAAATATTTATATTGATGCATTCAATTTCCAACAAGTTTGAGCATCTTAATCTTGTACAAAATGAGCTCCAAAAATTACAAATTAGAACATAAACACGTGGCTTATCAATTAGATCAATATAAAAGATTTAAGTTCGTCATTTAAAAATGATCAGTGGACATTAAGGTTCTTTTTACAAATTTTCTTGATAAACTTAATCTCATCAAACTACACTCATGAGTGGTTATGTAATAAACATAGCCTTTGTAGAGTAAGAAACAAAATAGTACAGGAAAAAAAAATTGACTGCAATTAGAACTACACAACATTTTGAATAGTAGATAGAAATGAAAACAAGGTGTAACTTTGAAACAGAATCGCCTTGCAGTTATGCACTATACAGGAAGAATACAAAGATAAATGTACTTTTCTCAGCAGTTCTCAGGAGAATTTAGCATATAAGAGAAAATTAGAAGAAAAAAAAGGAGTACAAATCTAGCAACTTGTCAAACAGAAACAAAATAAAAACAATGCTCCATAGACAAGTTAGCATACCCCCACACTAGTCTAAGTATGACAAGAAGCATTTACCATTTTCACTAAAAAAAAAAAAAGACAGTCACAATTAACAAAGCACATAAAACAGTTATATCACCAACTGTTAACAGACAGATGACTAAATACGTATATATAAGTGGGAACAAATTGGGAATATTAATTTGCAACTTGTGTTAAAGGTTTCCCACGTCCCATGGTGAAACCCCTAGTGCCGTCTGGCATGCGGGGTCCGGGGGGCTGCTTCATAGCTCCTACCGCTTGCTCTGCATGGGTTGGTGAGTGTGATGAGGTCGGGGTGGCAGGATTGTTGGAAGTGCCTGGACGGTGGTTATGATTGTTACTATTGTTGTTATGGTGGTGATGGAGGGCCATATGAGATCCACGGCCACGTCCTTTCCCACCACGGCCACGACCGCCTTTTCCTCTCCTCCCACCACTCCCAAAGTCTTTCTCATTGGTGCTCTCTTCAATCTGTTATACATTAATGAATAAAGTTAAAATTAGGTCATTTGAGGAAAAGAATGAAACTTGTGTGTTTTTTTTTACTACAGAATGATATAATGACTCACAGCATTGTCGTGAGATGGCTCAGGTGGAGAGGACTCATCTGGCAACAGCTGATGTGGAGACTTCTCATTTGATGGTAGGTTTGATGACGTGGATCCATCCTCCTCTTCTCCATCCTTTTTCCCTTTAACTCCTCCAGGCTTCTAGATTTTTACAATCAATGGACATGAAATTAAATTTTGTATTCTAAATTAGGAAATACAATAAATTGAATAACTCATGGAAGTTCTACCAACAACTCAATAGTAACAGATTTAGTTGAGGTAATTTCTCCATTGTGCTTCTGTGAAATGCTTGCCATGTAAAAAAATATTTAATAGAAGAAAACAGCTATGCAAGAGGACACTCACAATACATCCTTGCAGCAGGCGAACTCTCAGCCCACTCCTCCAGTTCCTCTCGTCATTTAGCTCTCCAATCTACATTTTTGAAGGATTGAAACCAGTTATCATCAGTAACTCAGGTAAATTGTGAACAGCATGTACCTTTTATCATCAGCTTGGTTGGAGAAGAGATATAAGAGAAGTCAATAGTACTTACAGCCTTCTCAGCATCCTCAATAGTCTCGTACTCCACAAACGCATGCAACTGCAACAATGAGAAATGACTGATGAATAGCATTTATCTACAATCTGTATCCTGCACTTGAATCTCCAACATAGCTAAACTTTATGCATAAAGCATTTATTAATTAAATTATTCTACATCTAAAGTTATCTTATAGAGAAAAAAGCAACCATTTGAATGAAAACAATACAAGACTAACATGCTACCGAGCCCCTACTATTCTAATACACACACATACAGAGACCGACCCAAAAGAGAGATTAAAAGTTATAATACAGAAATACAGCGGAAACACAATTGCTTAAGAACATTAACAGTCGTTAATATTTGAGGATAATACATATAAAATACAAGTCATATTAAACAGAGAGAAAGAACTAATCCAAAGCATAATATTGAAGTACCTTGTTGGCAAAAAGCATATCCAATTTGGCAGATCGGTTGGTAGCAGGAGTTGTGCCATTGGAGGTCTGTGGATAGCATGTACGGATTGTCTTTACACTGCATCACAAGTTTCACGATAAAATAAACCTCAAATGCTTCATTTCTTTTTGCAATGATATACAGTACAGTAAATTTCAGATCTTATGGTCAGAAGGTACCTGCCAACAGCTGAGAAAATCTTCATGAGATTTTGGTAGCAATGATCCTCAGGTAAATTCTCAGCCACCACTATCCTTGACTGGGAAAGGGGAGAGAGAGTTTCCGTCATTATGATTGTGTAAAACCCCATTTATTTTAATTATTAATTCATTTGTTGTAAAAAGGGTATGACAACACATATTAAAGGTCCTAATCAAGCCGAATATAGTCAGGTAAACTGCAAGAATTTCCTGTTGATGATGACATACCTGAAGTTCTTCCATATCCGCCTCAGTAAAAGGTAGCTGGCGTTTGACTCTCTTACCATCATCACTAACAACCTTCAAAAATTTAAAAAGATAGAATTACTAACAATATAATTCAGCGAATTAGAAATAAAAGAGAAAAAAAAAACAAATTAATGAATTCAGCTTAAGAAAACATACAAGCTTTGATGATGTACGGAGAGCTGTAGCAAGCTGGGTGTTGCTCTGAATGAGAGCTTTGATTTTCTTGAATCCAGCAATAATGTTTATCGGCACTACACGGAAACAATTAAGTTTGCACTGGTGTCAGCAACAACTTCATCATAGAAAGCAGTTAATGATAATTTATAGGCTAGGTCTTTTATCTTATAACTTGCTCTTTCTTCACCCTAGCCAACAAAACACAGCCGACAGTTTATTCTTCAGTGTTATAGGTAGATTCAACTAGCATGTCACTTTTTTTAAGCAGACTATGGAGGTTTCACAATAGAGAAGCCATAAAGGAGACGATTGCCAAAGACCTAAGTAGCTCTACTTGAAAACAAAGCATTGGAGTGAAGCATTTACCATATCCATCTGGATCTTTACTAATAAACCGCATCAAGTGCTCAGTAGTTGCCAGGTTTATATCACTGAAATAATACTCCACCTGCAACACATATAATAGGCCATTACTTGAGGATCCCATAAAACATACTGAATGGTTATTGATGTAGTCGGCACTAATAGAAAACTATAATAAATGTTCAAACAAATTGACACTCAAGTACTAGCTTTTACGGACAATTGCCAAACCAAAACAGCTCACAAAAAATAACATATAGGTTTTACGTTTCGAATCAGGAAACAAAACATATGGTTTCTAAAAAACTGTAGAAAATTACGAACAATTAGGGCAGCAAGTCCAAATTTTGAGTATGATTACACCCAAATTATGAATTCCATAATGGTACAAAGAGACAAAATATGCCTATTTTGTGTTGATTAACCCAAATTATGAAATCCAAACTTTTAGTATAACTACACCCAAATTATGTATGCCTATTTTGTCTTGATCCATAGTATGCCTATCTGTCTTGATTGACCACAAATAGTACAAGGAGACTAAAAAAGTTATAAACCTACCTATTACATGGAAATATTTTTGTCACCTGTAGAAAGAAAGATAACTCCATACATGAATCAAACAAATATGAGATCATAAGCACACTAAAACATCCTTACGATATATCCAATTGTGAAAGAGTCTCAACGATTATCTCGCTATTACCAAACTTTGGACTTAAAGAACAAGATCTATCTTAAAATTCACTCAAAAGACCTCCAATAGCTTATTCAAACCTCGTCATACTTGCTCAACAAACCACAATACAAGAATGTAGATACAAATGAAGCATAAATTCATTAAAATAACCCTTGTTAACCTTATATTCATGAGATAGTTCCTTAATATCTTATGAACTTACCCCTGTGTTTCCTACGTAATATCCCAGACCGCTACTTTACATAATGCTTTCTAGCTAAATTTCTCATGATAAACTATCATAAGAAAACAGTTTCTTCACTTCATAAAGAATAATATTTTAATTAGATGAATAAAGGGGCTGGAACCCAAGAAAATAGCAATAAACCAATACTATGATTAATAACATCATAAAACTCTTAAATCAAATATCAGATCCTCATAATATCTACTAAAATAATCACAAGTAAGCCAACTCAACCAAATCAAGCACAAATCCCTTAAACAAACCGTACCTGCTTGGTGATCTTCTGGATAACATCATCAGATAGCCCCTCTCTTCCTTCCTTCCCAGCCACAGGCTGAGACGGAGTCGGATCGGGTTCAACCGTATTACTTCCCACATCATGCTCCACATATCCTCCAAAATAATCGAACTGAGGTGGTGGAGCCGCGAAGTATGCCGCACTAGGCGAAGACGGGTGAAAGACGTGAATCGGATGCGGATGGTGATGGATCGGCACCACGACCCGATCAGACGTGCGGGGGACGAACTCGGGCGCTTTGGCATTGAGCCGACTGAAGGATCCAGTGCGAGTGAGCTCGGGTTCAGCGGAGGCCTCAATGCTCTTCTGATCGGAAGACGAACTCTCTTGCGCCATGGCAAGTATCAGAGAATTTGTTAGGGTTAGGTTTTTTGTTAGGGTTTGAAGCTCGAGCTAGGAGCCCAAAGGGGCGGACAATAGTCGGAGAGGAGAAATTCTCAAGAGAAGAAAAGGAAGGGGAGAATCCGACAGCTTGCATTTATAGCTGAATCGGTGATGCGCCGATTGGATGGAGAAGCGAGGGGAAAGGAGAGATCCGGTTTACTCAAAAGCGGACCCGGTCTGTGCGGTTGATTCACTGGTTCGCGACAGGGGCACTATAGGAATTAAGCTTAAAATCTGTGGACAATTATTTTGAGAGTTTCCATTACTTTGTTATTTTTTTTTGTATAAAAATAGAATGCTGAAAATTTGAAACAAATAGTTCTAACTTCTTAACCAGTAACAAAAAAAAAAAAAAAATGATTTTTTGGTTTTAATGGTCATCTACTGTGTAAATGATGGATGTAATTGGATGTAGTTGATACTGAGAACAGTTTAGGATGAAACTGCTTTGTAATTTGTTTCTTTTATATCAGCTTGTTTAAGCTGGAGACAATTGTAATTCTTAGCTTCCGAAAAATAATGAACGCAGGCAATCTTGCTTGGATTGTTATTTAAAAAAAATAGTTATGGAACCTGCTAATAATTATTTGGAATGAATTTGTTCTTGGTTCATTTATTAGTGGGATGACACTACGTATGAATCCTTTACAACTATAGTTTGGAACTCATGCTTCACAAGAGGTCTGTAATCACTGTATATATAAAGAGGAGGGATCGGACTACATTTTTTTTTTACACATTTTGACATCTATTATTTTCAAAGTCCAAATAGTCGATTCAAACCGTTCAACATGATGTATATATTAAAATGTGTTTGGAGATCAAATTTTACATTTTTTTGAATTTTTTTACTATTTATTAAGATGGTTACAAAATCGTTGTTTTCAGACCATTGAAAAACAACGATTTTGTAACCATCTTAATAAATAGTAAAAAAATTCAAAAAATGTAAAATTTGATCTCCAAGCACATTTTAATATGGTGATCATGTTGAATGGTTCAGATCGACTGTTTGGATTTTGAAATCGCAAAATTGACCTATAAAAAAATAGTGTCAAGATGTGTCAAAAAAAAGGTGTAATTCGATCCCTCCTTATATATAAAATATATATTTCTTTTTACGGTTAAAATATTAAACTAATAAACAAACAATACACGGGAAACATAGCGAACCCTCAATATAAATTTATTCAGCCTATTTTTATATTAATCAGCACATGCATATTTTCATATTAATCCTCAATATAAATTTATAGAATTTGCATGTCACATGCATATTTTCCTAATTAGAAAATTTATTCAGCCTATTTTTATATTAATCAGGACAGAATTGAGATCCATTCATGTCTAATAATATTATTTTGGGCTGTCAAATTATTATTTTTTAAATAGACAAGGTACAAAAATAGGAAGATGCTTGGCCATTTTTTTTCCCCATCAAAAAATTAATTTTTTTCTGTCAAGAATATATCATTGTCTTTGGTGATGAAATTAACTTTCAATTATCTGGTTCTAAATCTAAAGTATAGCCAATTTTTTTTGTGAAACAATCACAGCCATCGGATTAAGATACGGATCTGAATTGTTTAAGAAGATTGGTGATTAATAACAGTGTGGCCCGCACAAAAGCAGTTTTTTTTTTTTTTTACCAATTTATGGCTTGAGTCAGCCTCTCTGATTTTCTGTAACCTCTATTCCTTGAAACCAGTGTTATAAAAAACGGCCGATTAGTCGTTGGCGGCAATCAAACCGTCACGGATATTCCCAACAAATCAGTAAATTATTTCTGATTATGACCGATTATTTCTGATTAATCACTTAACAGTACCCTGCCTGTCTGACGAGCGCGGAGCGCATACCGTTATTTACAACACTGCTTCTTGAAACAAAAACAAAGGTTACACCCACACAATGGACCACACTTTATACGAGGAAAAACAGAAATGTCCGAGAGAGTAAAGAAATAAATCAATTAATGCTTCGGACCCACACCTTGAGTGAGAATAGGTAGGGGTGTTCATTAGGTTCGGTTTAGTCGGTTTTGAACCGAACTGAATTAGTTTGGATCAAACGGTTCGCTTTGTTCGATTTAATGGTTTGATTTGGTTTACTTTTTAAAACTAAATTATAATTTCGGTTCGGTTCGGTATGAAATTTTTTTAAACCGAAATAACTAAACCGACCGAACTTTTATATATTATGAATTTGATCCGGACCGTTCCAGTTTATTTCTTAATCAATTGCTTTAAATACTTCGGTTTATTTCTTAATATAATTCGGTTTATTATAAATCAATTGCTTTAAATAAAAAAATTAATATATTTTAGTTTGAACCGAACAAACCGAAATAAAACTTTTGTTCGGTTCGGTTCTATTTTAGAAACCGAATTATTGCTTTCGTTTGCCTAGTTCGGTTCGGTTTCAACCGAACCGAACCGATGAACACCCCTAAGAATAGGGACGTCAACAAATTTGTTTTATTCATTTATTCTATTTTTATCATAAGACATTTATGAGTAAGATTTGTTTTTCACTAATCAAACGGCAAGAGTACGGGATTAAAAAAAATGTTAGTTTATTTAATAAAGATACATGTAAGAGGAGTAGAACTAGGTGTTCTTAAGTTTATCAAGTTTTTTTTTTTTTATCTCAACTCTAAAACCTATAAGATTGCTTTCAAATGATGAATCTGAACAGTTAAAACTGTCTACCTTATGAGTGATGTGTCTACATGTAGAAAATTAAAATTTTTGAATTAATTTTTGTATAGATTCAAGTACTCAAAAATCGTTCAAAATTTTGACCGCTTGACTTTATACTAAATTAATTCCAAAGTTCAAAAATTTTACATATAGACGCATCATTTGTAAGGTAGACGGGTAACAACGTTCGGATTCATCATTTGAAATTAATTCGATAGATTTTAGAGTTGAGTTTGAAAAAAGACTTGATGAATTTAGAAACACCCTAGTTCTACTTCATGTAAGAGATGTTTTATATCTATTATTCTATTAGCATAATAAAAAAAACATAAAATTATGTATGATAAGTTTTTATTGATAAATACCATATAATTTTATTATTATTATTATGATATTGACTTATATATCAATTTATATCGTGCAATTGATAAATTTATTTTTTAGAGAATGGGATCATAACTATAGTTTTTTATATTTTATAATATTAAATACATAATTTGTTTAATAAATTTTTATTTTTTTCATTGTGTTTTTCGGTTAGATTATATAAGCTAATTTATATAATTACACATTATTTGTCCGTTATATGTTAAGATACATATAAGATTAATTTTATACATATATGAGTATGAAAATATTGCTACTCAATTTATACCATATTCATTGAAGAAACTGAACATGTGAGCAAGAAAGTCCTGTTAAAATGGGTCATCTGTTCATTTATCTATAATCTCAAGGATCATATTTTAAGTATAAAAAATATTTGAAGAAAAGATACAACTTTAATATAAAATTATGACTGTTTAATGAGGATCCAACTCTGCTGCTTTTCTCCTTTTCCGATCCGAATCATTCAAAATTTTTCATTTGCGTATCTCGATAAAGTAATTTTTTCATGCACAAATCTCAACAAATTTGAATGGCTCGGATCAGAAAAGCAAGAAGGTGTTGAGTTGGTTCCGTTTAATTAATGGGTAGATCCTGTTGGCAAAAATTCACCAATCTTTAAAGCGATATAGATTTTAAATAAATTCACAATTCTCATAAGAGATGCAGAGAAATTTTATTAATCGTTATGTTTGTTTGTTAGATACAAAGGTGTGCAAGAATATTGAGAGATTAATGTAGAAATTTTCAGGATTTAAAAGATCAGAACGTTTACTCTCAATGAAAGATCAAAACAGATTAGTTTTATTTTTCTGTTTAGTTCTTACTTTTATTTTTCTATGCTTCTATTTTATTTTAAGGGTTCAATTAATCATTTTGAATCCACCGTTTTTGTTTTGATGTAATTAGGTTTTATTTCGAAACCCTTATGTAACAATTTTCATCGATAAAATAAATAAGGACTTAGATCCTTATTTTTACTCAAATAAATTCACACTTCAATTAAAATTTTGTCTACGTTCACATAGTTGATGTGCTTTTTTTATTGATGATTGATGAATGAGTCTGAAATAATTTTATCATAATTCTCAATGGTTATTGCTATCTCATTATGGCTGCGAACTTGGGAACTATTTTGACGATAAGCAAGCTGCAAGCAGGTTAGTGTAACAATAAGTAGCTCGGAAATTTTTATATTATGAATTATTATGGTCTTTATATGGATTTCAATTAAACATAAATCAAGGTTAAAAGAAAGGCCGAATTTTTTTTCGTTACCACAACATAAAATCAATATTAAATGATTACCATCTGGCCCAAGCTTTTTCCAATCCTATCACCCACGCAGATCCAGTTTGTGCACCAAAATGGGTTAGAGTACAGACTGTTCCAAAAATTTTAGAGCACCAACTGGTGCGCAGATTGGATTATTCCAAAATTTTTACTGCTCTTCAGTGCGTTTTACCCTGTTTGACCACCAATTTTGGTGCGTCAACCCAATCAGAGCACCAATTGGTGCGCCAACCCAGTCCGCACACCACCCTAATTTGGTGCGCGAATTGAGTCCGCGTGGGTGGTGGGATTGAAAATAGCTTGGGCCGGGTGGTAATCATTTAATTTCTATTTTTTAGTGTGATAACTAAATTCGGAAAGAAGGGTCTAACATTGATCAAAATTGCAGTTTTGTTGCACAGTTAGAATAGCTCTAATTAAATTGAATTATTAATATTAAGCATCATGATATTTATTTTTATTGTCAATCTTTCAGTGCTAGCCAGTGGCAATCAATTCGTTTTGTTTTATACACGATCGCTTGAAATTTGTGAGTGGAACTAATTTCCCGATTGTCCTAACTAAACTTGATTTGCCATTTAATTTGTCTTAACTTAGTAAGAGAGAGAAACTTTAAACTATTGCAACTGTCAATGTTTAGAGACTGCATAAATCAGGAAAAAAAAATTAAAATCATGCATGGTACGTAACAGAATGGTTTTAAGTGTATTTCATCAAATAGAGTTGGAAGAGATCAAATGATTGAACTAACAGATTTATTCAGGGACTCAAAACTGAATACTCATTTTCACATATGCATTATAAATCTTTTGAATTCGAGAAAGTAAATTATATATTTTAAAGATTGCATAATCAATCAAAGAAGCAAAAATTAATTTAATATCATTACCTATCGATCGATCAGATTGATAGGTAATTGAAGATATACAAATATTTCTATACAATTATGCTGTATACTCGCACAATTGAATTGAATTTTTTTTAATCTTTAATAGATTTAAACTTGTATTTGATTGCTTCCTGTTCAATTTATTAAACAAGAGGTGAAACTAACAAGGTTCCTGGATATGTAGAGATCATATTAATCTGAAAGATATCAATTATTGACATCAACTCTTTTCCATTGAACAAATCTGATGTTGACAGTGAGAACATAAGAATTGTATAGTTGCTTTAAATAGGCTATATAACAGCACAGAGCTATGTCTAATTATCATCATCATCCTCCCAATCCTCAGAGTCATAAAAAATAAAACTGAGTTAAACTAAAATAGTTTGTTGGTGAGGAGTACAACAGAGTTTTGTTTTTCTTTCAGAATTAACATATCAATTTAACCTCTGGGTGCAAATCACGGATCCAATTACATTACTTTTCTGTTAGAAACAATCAAACAAAATCAATGAAAATACAAAACTAGACCCATATTTTTCTTCAAAAAAACACAATAAAAAAAAAAAGCTGAAAGCAAAAGATTTGTGAACATCGATCGCATATCGTTATATTAATTCTAGCTGTTAATTAATTGTATTATTGCCTCATTGAGTAGCCAGAAGAACATTCATGCACAGAAAAAGTATGGTTTGTAGCAGTTAACGCTAGCGCCTCAGTTCCAACGGTCAGTTTATATTTCTTCTTCCTTACGTAACAAGTTAAATGTATGTCAGATGTCCTTTTACCAGTTAACCAGAACATGTATATGATCTCTATACTCTTTTTCCTCTATACCTATAAATAACATGTAGTTGAAACAATCTATATACTTTGCATTCTATTACTGAATATTAATTGCTCTATTCTGTCGAGCTTTCGTGAAATTTGGCATCAACTCTGAAATGATATTCCATCTCTGTTCCTCTCCTTGTGCTTTGATGCAAGTTTGATCATTTCAAAAGATCTGGCACTGCAAAACACTTCTTTTATACTTTTTGTTAAAATCCAGAGATTTTCCTTATATACCATTAAGGCTTCATTGCATGAGCATCTCAATAGATTTATAACACCATGGCCAGCTGCTCAAATTCTGGTGTTATACCAGAAAATAGAACAACAAAGGTAACACGATACATGACATTTTATGATAACACTCTTTTACAAAACAAGCAGAGGGATGAGATATTTGCCAAAAAAATCCTCCTTAATTCTTACCAGTCTATTGTCCATTAGCATTCATTTGCTAGAATCCTCCTTAATCCTCACTTTAATTTGCATCAGCTGCAGTACCTAATCGCATCACCCGCCTCCTCGCTAAAATTGTGATAAATAAGTGTGATTTGAATTTTGTTTTTCTCAAAGTATATATATCAAGCTAACCTCCGGCACAAAATCATGGATCCAGTTACATTAATATGTTACTAAAAGCAAATAAAGGAAAGCACAACTTTTGATTATCGCATATATATATATGAGTAGAACTAGGGTGCTCCTAAGCTCACCAAGCCCTTTCGTGAGCGCGACTCTAAAACCCATCGAAATGACTTCAAACGACATTTTCAAACCGTTAGATGTTCAATCTATATTAAAATGTGCTTGGAGACCAAATTTTACATTTTTTGGAATTTTTTTACTATTTATTAAGATGGTTTGAAAATCGTTGTTTTCCAATGGTGCAGAATTTTAATAAAAATAGCGATTTTCAAACCATCTTAATAAATAGTAAAAAAATTCCAAAAAATGTAAAATTTGGTCTCCAAGCACATTTTAATATAGATTGAACATCTAACGGTTTGAAAATGTCGTTTGAAGTCAATTCGATAGGTTTTAGAGTCGCGCTCACGAAGGGCTTGGTGAGCTTAGGAGCACCCTAGTTCTACTCTATATATATCATAAAACTAATTCTAGCTGTTAATTGGTGTGTTCTTGTAGGACTATATAATATTGCCTTGTTGAATAGCCAGAAGAGCATCCATGCACAGAAAATTATATTTCGTAGACGTTAATGGCTAGCGCCACGGTTCCAACGGTCAGTTTTTTTCTTGTTCCTTACGTAACAAGTAATACGGTTCCAACGGTCAGTTATTTTGCTAATTTTCCAGAACATGTATATGTTCTCTATATTTATTTATCTATAAATAACATGTATTTAAACCATCGTGGCATTTATCGATGAATATTTATCTGTCGAGCATTCATGAGACTTCACATCAACTCTGAAAGATATATCCATCTTTATCCCTCCTGTTTGATCATTTCAAGGACCTAGTGCTGTCAAAACCTTTATTTTATACTTTTTGTTAAAATCCTAAGATTTACCTTATATACCATTGAAATTAACCTTTTTTTTTCCAAAACAATAGCAATTTCACACAATTCCTGCATTCTCCAGAATAGATATATTAAAGCAGTTCCAATTCTGATGTAATACCAGCAAATAGGACAACAAAAGGTATCACAACACATAACATAATAAGCAGAGAGAAATCAGGCATTTGCCAAAAATCATCCTTAATTAATTCTTACCTCTCTAATCTCCATTCTATTTCACGCCAGAACACTCCCCAGGAAACTGCATGCCGCTAGGAGGTGGAACCGTCACTCGAATTGCATCGGCTGCAGCTCCTAGTCGCATCCACCCCTCCTCCTCACTAATATCGTGATATATAAGCGTTCCTTGACCAGGTGGATGCTTGTAGTCTGGATGATATTTAGCCCACCAACGCAGACGGTAGGTGGCCTCATGCGCAAGGTATTCAGAAGCATGCATACGCTGGTCAGGAGGCATGAGAGCAAGCCACCTCCAAACAAGTGCAGTCCCAAAAGCACGTTGAATAATTGCGAATTTGTTTGGGCGATTCGGAGGGAAGCACGTAGCAAAAACACAGTATGGGGAGCATGACCACCCCAGGATAATGCACGCACCGCAACGACTGGTTGCAGCTGGGGATATTGCAGCATCCATGGAGACTGAGCAAGAGCACAACTGAAAGTTTAAGCTTACAAAAAGTTAGAAGCAAGGGGTTGATAGATCCAAATTCTAGTGCAAATTAAATAAATAAATCAACGATATATTGATGATAAGATGTTTAGGATTGAACTTAGTTCATCAATGCTTTTACAAAACAACAAGAAATTCAATAAATCAAATAAGTGCTAGACACTTATTTTTCCTCACAAAAAAAAGAAGGAAATGCACAAATCGAAGATTTGTTTTTAAGGAACCGAAATGTAAATTGTTAATATATACAATCCAATGTAGATCTTTAGGATCTCGTTTATGCATATCCTAATGGATTTGACAAAAATACTTTCCAACCGTTGGGTTGTGGAAACTATGCATTCTCATTACCTTGATCTCACAAATAAAATTACTACCGAGATCTAAAATTTTGGTTTATGCTTGATGAATGCTCAAGCTAATATATATGAAATATACAATACATAGATAAAAAAAATATATATTTGAAATTTATTGGTTGAATTTCATTCATCGAATTTGAGAAAAGGAGGCTTAATAGCAAGAATACCATACCGAAAGGATTCACTCTTTCCTCTTCGATCGCCGCCTTTTCTATTCCTTATCCCCTTTCTTCTTTGCTTGAAAGAAAGGGAAGGACAATTAGACCTAATGAATTTATTAAATGAAGAGAGAAAGGGGAATGTATATTGTGCTGTCACAAACTGTACCGTCCGGCGACGTTGAATGCCACGTGTCAAACTTTGGTAATTATGACAAGCAAGAATTGGAGAATTAATTTTCTATTTGTCCTTATTTACTGCTATTAAATAAAGATATGAGAACAATCAACCAAATAAACTTTCACAAGGTACACCTTAAAAATGATACAATTCCATTTAAAAAAAAATGTTACACAGCAACTGAAATATCATGATCTTGATCCATGTCTAACTTATCATCCTTCCTGTCAAAAACAAATACTGAGGAGCACTTAGCTTTCCCTTTCTATGCATTGAATAGATAATTCTAAGCCTTACTTTCCTTTTCTCTGTATAGGAATTTCGTCCTTCTACGGCATTCAATCATGAACAGAGGGTTGAAATTATAGAAACAATGATCCACATAACTGATACTCATGTGGATTATACCTAATGTAGTTAGAAATTAATTAATTAATTAATTAATTAAAGACATGGTTGTGAGCTGATTCTTTGATCTCTCCAATTGACAAAGGATTCTGGTAACTCTCTGGTAAGAATAGATGAGTGCCGGGTAGAAGAAATCCTGATAATTAGAGTCGCTTTTCAAGGTGCAAAATTTAACATATGAATAGACTCAAATTAACAAACATATGCAGCTTATGCTCAGTGTTAAGGAGAAATTTTCAAAATAGTTGAATATCAAAGCCATGCTTTCCATAAATTTCAAATAAAATAAATTATCTCAGATGATTAAGTATAAAAATATGATATGAAATAATTTTCCGCATAGCATGGTAGCCTTGCGTCTCTAAATCTATCTTACAGAGGTTCTTTCTGAGAACCATTTCAGCAATATAGTTCATTTTCTATGTACATCAACATCAGTTGTGTAACGAGCAGGTGAAGAACCTACATTTCATACACTGTGCTTCACTGCGTGAGAAATATGGGCCTTTCATCAATCAAAACCGACCCAATTAGAAGCCCAATAGTCCGGATCCAGTACGGGTTCCGTGGCCTCCATTATTAGGCCCTGTTCGATACCAACATTTTACGACACAATGGTTAATTTCAGCCTTAATATGAGAAAACTCCGGAGAAGTTGAATTGAAGCGATAAAAAGAGGTGATCGGTGTGCAACCTGATTTCAGAGAATAAAAGGAATTTTGACGGGACAAGCACAAGTCCTCTCCCCGCATCCCATGGACGACTCACGCACAAGTCCTGATCCTTTAAAGTAACAAATGTTCAAAAATGTGTTTTTGCGATCAATTCTTACAGTCACGAGGCATGATAACTCATCCTGATAATCAAGGGCGGATTCAGAATTTTCGTCAAGGAGAGCAAAAAAATATCGAATCGGATTTAAATAGCTAATTAGATTTAAATTCATTAACTAATTGAATACTCAATAAAAAATAATGCTTTAACTTATACTTTTCAATGCGATTGTAATTTCTGATACTCTAACTTATAATTCTAATTATCAATCAAAATTTAACAAATTTATTTCAATTTTAACTCTAAATTTAATCAGAATTACAAATCAAACATCTAGAGAGAAACAAAAAAAATTTCGAGGCGGGGGCAGGGGGGGGAGCTGCTCCCCTGAGACTACCTGAGTCCGCCCCTGAAGATAATGCCCATGTAGTATTACGTGTCGCATGAACCGCATATGCGGTTCGCATATTCAAATATGTATATACGTGACTACAATAGTTGCATTTGTAGTCCAAACAAATCTGGACCCAAACTAGAAAATTTGAGATATCTTAGGTGATGTGAATCCGTTGCCAGTGTGAGACGTACAATTTTATATGGGTTACAGAGAACAGTGTGTTGAAACAAGTGTTGATGCTTACTGAGAATCTTTACAATGCATTTTATACCTGAAATTTTTATTAATATCCAAAAAAATATTAAATTTTAAACTCTACATCATGTTTGACAAGATTTCGAAAACTGCTCAAACTGCATATTTATTTTCCGGTTTTAGACCGAATTACCGCAGATTTCTTTCTTGGTTTTGAAATTCCAAAACCGCAAAAAAATTTGCAGTTTTGGTTTTGAAATTCCAAAACCGCAAATATAATTTGCGGTTTTAAGTTTTTTTTTAAAACAAAAATACTATAATTTATTTATTTTTTGTATTGAAATATTAGAGATATTTTATATATTTCTTTGAAAATAGATGAAATACTATATAATTTGATTTATTAGAAAGACTGCGACAAATAACCTAGATCAACATTTTTCAAGCCGGATTTTTTGTGGCTGTAAGAAAAATAAAAATATTTTTTGTGTGTAATTTTCAAATATGTTCTAGTTTATATAAGTTGTGTATCAATTTTTGGTGTAATTTGAAAATTGTTTGGTCACCAATTAAGTGCCAAAGTTTTTTTTTTTTTTTTGAGAAAAAAGTGCCAAAGAAAATTAAACCGTTAATTTTTCAAACTATTTGATGAATGAACGATCAATTTTCGAGTTGCATTAAATTTAATATACAACATATTTAAATATAAACTATAAATAAGATGTATGTATTTTACTTTTTTTTATAACTATTTGATCAGTTGTAACGGTTGTCAAAGAAATTTATTGTTAGTGTAGCTTATTATTCATTGAATGGGCAATATCATAGGTTGCTCGTATGGAAAGGGTAACCGTTAAAAGAAAAAATAAACAAAGCATACAGAATGTTTAATTTATTTAATAAAAGTAAAATGCAAATTTATTTATATTTATAAATGAGTGAGGCTATGGTGCTATGCATAGCACGGATGGCTAGTGTACTACGGCTCAATATGGTACTTTTTAAAATTCTAACGGTCGATCCGACCGTTCAATGTGATAACCATATGAATATGTACTTGCAAACTAAATTTTATATTTTTTCGAATTTTTTTACTATTTTTTCAGATAGGTAGAATTTTGATGGTCCAGAATTTTCAAAAAACACTGATTTTTCTACCTATCTAAAAAAATAGTAAAAAAATTCAAAAAAAATAAAATTTAGTTTGCAAGTACATATTCATATGGATATCGCATTGAACGGTCGGATCAACCGTTAGGATTTTAAAAAGTACCATATTGAGCCGTAGTATACTAGCCATTGGTGCTATGCATAGCACCATAGCCTCACTCTTTATAAATTTAATAAGTGAATTTTGAGATAGATAAGACGAGAAGGAAGAATCCCATTCTTTATTCATCTGCACATGCATTTTTTTTGGTAAATTGTCCGTATGCTACGCATGCCAATTTAAATTTCAAATTGACCAAGCGTCCAAACTTCGTTGATTTTCTTTTAAAAGTTTGAACCTTCGTTGCAGAATCCCTATAACAGTTCCTGTTGGAAGTGATTGACAATGACAGATGGATCCCGTTAAACTAAAACGCGCACCACAATAGCATAGCATATTCTTGGAGAGTCTGGGACCACCCAATCAGCGACACGAACAAGAATTTCGCGAACCAATCGACACAGACAAACAGAAATCTATTTTTAGCTGACCTGCACCTGCCTAGCTGCCTCATCAAGACCTACAACGGCTAGCTCGTAATTTCCCCAAGACCTCGCAGGTCCCTGCATTTATGAGTATTACACCGACGTTATATATGGAAAGTAATTTTATTAGTTAATGCTTAATACCACCGCTCTTTTATTTTGCAGAGGAGAATGGAGTGGTCCGATCTAATTAAAGATTTATGTGCACGAAAATTAAAACAGATGTACACGAATTTTAAAGCATTATGCACGGATCTTAAAACAAATTGACAGTGATTAAACCCATCAAACCAAAGTAGGTCCGGTGTCCATCGGCCCAAGTGATTATGAAATTGTAAATTTTCGCAGGGGTCATAGAAAGAAGTCCCCAAAGGTAGGAATTCACATCACCTCAGGCTACCTGACTGAAGACAATTACAATCGGACGGTTCTTTTAACATGGCACGAATCTCAAAAAAGACCCCCCAACCTCCATAGGCACCAGATTGAGTTTGGCCCAGATAGGTTTAATCTAGGCCGTCAGTTTTAATTTGCTTGAGTCAGGTACCTGGGAGGATACGGATCCCAAAGGTAGAGGGAACAAAAAGTAAAAGTAGTAAAACCCCAACGGTTTTCTTGGGAAATCGCTCGCCTTCCCAAGAAAACCTCATTTCTCTCTCTCTCCCTCTCTAACGGATCTATGCACAACAGGATAGAGTAAGAGCCGCCATGAATAAGCCATGTAAAGTAAGTACGAAAACCAGAGATCTCACTATACCTAAACAAAGAAGCCCATTAACCGATCTAAACCGAACTGGTGGCACTGGTTGTTTTCGTTTCCTCAAACCTACTTCTAATTCCAAATCCGCTTCCAACTCCACATCCAATTCCAAATACACTTCCAAATCCAACTCCAATTCCAATTCCAGCACAAATGCTTCTTCATGCTTCCAGCCAAGACGAACTCGACCCGTGCCCAAATCAGCACCGCCCAAAAACCCACCAAATGGTTTGAAGCAAAAGAAAGTATCCAAACCCGTTAAGCCCCACCAGAGTATTTTGATCATAACGCCAGAAAGGGAGAAGAAGAGAGAAGAGAGGTCAGGATCGACACCGCCAATTCAGGCCTCAATTTCACCTGAGATTCCATGCGGATCCTCTGTGGCACCCACACCAGTTTGCTTTGCAGCTGGTCATGTGGTCACAGGTGTGGTGGACCGAAGAAAATGCCGACCTAGAGGCATACTCAACTTAGGAAATGGAAGTGAGGTAAATTTCGATGCTACTGATAAAACTAGGGTTTCTACCTCTTCTCCTTCATTACCCCCATTAATTGCTGGAGCTTCCATCCAATGGCTTTCTTCCCCTTCTGGAATAACTGATAGGGATTCCGAGCCCAGAACCTGTTCGACAAAATGCCAAGCTGAAGCCTCAATTGATTGGTGTCTCTCCTCTCATGAGAAATCAAGGAATGGAACGAGCTCACGGTTCTCTCCGGTGCAATCTAATTCTCCTTTATTAAAGACCCCTATTTTTGGGTCTAATCTTGAACCCATGATTCTTAAAACACCTAGTAGCAATAGCAGTATAAGCCCCTTCTCTATTATTTTGAAAAGGGCATCAGAATCATCTGCAATGAAGCTCTCTAGTTCTGACCAACAAATAGTAGACATTGCAGCAAGTACTGCCGGCATTTTTGAATCAACAAGTTTGACTACAACTTGTAAGGATAGTAGTGACGTAAGTTCTATTTTACCACTGCCTGGAGGTAGCTTTCAGTTCAGGCATGATTTCACGTCTTTAAATTCCGTCGATTTGAGTGGGTTTGTAAACCCTAACAGGGGAACCCCAGAATCTGATACGAGAATTTCATGGCGAGACGGATTGGCTAGTCGAATATTTGAAATGGGAGAAAAGGATTGTTGCATATGGTTATCAGATTGTGAGGATGATGGACTTGGAATTGAGGATCCATTTGAGGTAAATAGTAGGATTTCCAAGGACCAGGATGCAACATGTGGTTTCCGCTCTGTAGAAGTGCATGCTGAGTCAATTAGTGTCGAAGGAGAAGATGAGTTGGTTTTTTCAGATGATTCGGATTGGAAGCTACGTTACAAAAATCAGTTGTTTGAATTATGAAGCTTTGAATTTAAGTTTAGTTGTAGGTGCTATAATTTATCTTCTTTTTCTCTTTTCCACTTCCATTGTATTACTGTAATTTTAGAGACTGCTGAAAATCAATTTTCCATGTGTATTTGTACTCGCAATATTTGGGAAGAAATGGGGTTCCATGTTCTTTTTCCTTTTTCATGTTTCCAAAATTAATACAGTTATCAATATGGACTACGGAGTACTGAATCCAGAGTCCGAATCTGCTACGATTCCGAGAGGGATCGCAGGATTCTGAAATTCCGAAATCAACAGTTCAAACTTTTCTGGCACGGATCTCGAAAACGTTCTTAGAAAAGTAAATTTTCATGCACGCATCTTGAGAAAGATCAACAGTTGAGATCGGAATCGCAGGGTCCTATGATTCCTGAGAATCACAGCAGATTTATTTTCCTGAATCCACCATGCCAGTTGGATTTAATCAACTGGTAAGCACTGTATTCTATAATTACAAAATTGCATCATTTTGAAACAATTGCTAGCTCAACTGATCACTCAGCCAAATTACAGTGCAAGTCACAACATCCAGCTTGAAAAGGCTGAGATATCAAGTCGGATTCCATGTGCCATCAAAAGTTTTATTTTAGAAACTATAATCAAATATCTGGTAATGTACCACAAAAAGGAAAAGGCTGACTTGCTGGAAATGTGAAGGTAGATAATACCAGTTGAAGAAGCAATTTCTAGACTTGTACAATTATTGGATGCAATTTGGAATCTATGCCTTGCTGTATTTGCAAGTCAATCTATTTTTCTTGTGAGATAATGATACAATACCATGACATCTTATAATGTTTCAAGGAATTAATATAATGAAATGAAACAGCAATCAGATTGTCAACGGGTACGTTGGGTTCTTAAATTATTTTGGCCCCTTAATATAGACTGAGATATCAGGTAGATCAGAAAATAAATCAGAACTAAATAAATTAGTTCAAACTTTAATTAGTACGGTTTAGATTTACGGGATGAACTCTTCTAGTGCATAAATCAGTACATAAATTAGCTCCAACTTTGCATGGTCAACTTGTAGGGCATGAACTCTTTTAAATCTATTAAATTTTAAATAATGGATATGGATGTTAGGAAATAATGTTTAGCAGGTACACCTTCACTTATCAAGTGTGAAGAGCAAGATCTGCATTACCAGACTGCTATGTTATCTTAACAGTACCTCTTCTATTTAAAAAAAGACAGTACCTCTCAACCAAAGCCTTAATAATAACTACTTGTTTGCATAAGGCCTGCATGACAGCTGAGTTGTTACATTACATTACATTGCATAAATGCTTGATTAAAAGTTTAAAACCATCTTCCAAACCAACTTAACATTTAGTTTAGAGAGATTAAGACAGTACCTATGGTTGTGCTTTACAGGAAATAATGCACAGGACGGTACAATTTTTTGCTATAACCCTATTACAAGGAGGTCAATCTTACTAAAATTGGACCATAATATAGCTGAATAACCATTTTTTTAGCCATGAAACCCAAAGAACACACTAAGGGCCTGTTCGGTAGTTCCTCGTCCTATGGTTTTCTTAGGAAAAGTGACTACGTTAGTATTTTTTCCCTTCAACTGTTCGGACCATCTTTTTATTTCCTATTTTATTTCCCTAGAAGGGTGTAGTTCCCAGCAGCCTTCAACTTTTATGAAGCAAAAAAAATTTGAGTCTTAACTCCTTTTTTTTTCCCAACTTGCGTAGCTCTCTCCAAGTTGACCATTCAAAGTTGTTTAAAATTTAGATAACAACTTTTGTTCATTAATTAAAATATGTAGTTAAGGCCCCGTTCGGTAGCCCCATTACCCATGGGTTTTCATGGGCAAAAAACAAATTGTAGTTATTTTTCCTAATTCCTGTTCGGTAGCATGGTTTTATTCCTATATAAATTCTCAAAGAAGGTTTATTTCCCATCTAGTAGTTAGTTTTCATGGGGAAAAAAAAAATCAAGTCTGAGCTCCGTTTTTTTTCCCAACTAATGAATCTCTGACGCTACTTGAATTAATTACATCTATTAGCGGAACCTCCTTATATCTGAAATTAACTTGTACAATCTAGCACTCAATTAAACAAACACAATTTAATAATACAAAGGCTAAAATTAATTAAACAAACACAATTTAATAATACAAGAAATTATTAAACAATTTAATTTTTAGAATCTGATATAGTTTATTTTTAGCAACACTTAATTTTTAGAATCTGATATAGTTTTTTTTTTAAAACAAGCATAATTAAACAATTTAATTTTTTTTAATTATTAAACAATTTAATTATTAAACAAGCATAATTAAACAATTTAATTTTTTTTAGAATCTGATATATATAATTATATTAATCATAATCAGTGATTAGTATTAATACACTTAATATAGTTTAATTATAGTATTACATCTTATATAAAAAGAAAAACAAACTAACATCATAACAAATTTCCCATGCATTTGCCGAACACCTATATTCTAAAATTACCCATTAGTTAAATAACTTTGGTTTTGACAAATTAAAATTCTCATTCCCATATTAAAAATTTCCATTCCCACAAAATTTCTATGTTGCCGAACAGGCCCTAATTGTTTAAAATTAATTAAAAGAGGAATTATACTAATCAATACTTGTTTAATTAATTAAATTGAAATTAACTTGTACAATATAGCACTCAATTAAACAAACACAATTTAATAATACAAAGGCTAAAATTAATTAAACAAACACAATATAATAATACAAGAAATTATTAAACAAGCATAATTAAACTAGCAACACTTAATTTTAATAGATTAAGCTAATTTTAAGTTAAGTTCCTATTCTGACGTCAATTCACTCATTTAATTTTTTTTTTAATCTGATATATATAATTATATTAATCATAATCAGTGATTAGTATTAATACACTTAATATAATTTAATTGTAGTATTACATCTTCTATAAAAAGAAAATTAAACTAACATTCTAACAAATTTCTCATACATTTGCCGAACACCTATATTCTAAAATTACCCATGAATTAAATAACTTTGGTTTTGACAAATTGAAATTCCCATTCTCATATTAAAAATTCTCATTCCCACAAAATTCTCATGTTGCCAAACAGGCCCTAACAGATAAGTATAACAACTATCATGAGATCTGGTTATGCTGACTTTTAGATATAAGAACAGAAATTAATATATTCTAAAAAAAAGAAGAAATTAATATAATCTTTCTTTCATTATAAGAAGGGACAATATTAACTTGCTAAACTATCTATATCATCACAAGCAAAACTGTCTATTTACATATTTCCAGCCACCTGAACGGCTGAACCATTACATATAGCAAAAAAATTTCTTTACATCTTTCAGCCTTCCTAAAAATATTGTATTAACAAACACCCAAACTGCACTGCATAGGAGAAAAACCAAAATTTCTGATAGAGAAGAGGAGAAAATAGGAAAGCAGGAACTTTACAATGAAACAGAAAAAGCAGCTCTACTCTATTTTACTCTGTACATCAGGCTATTCATTCGTGATGTAGCTTCTGTATACTACGTGTTTGACAAAAAGCTTCAAAGAGCACAAAGGGAGAATTGTACTCTGGATTAGACTAACGGGTCCGAGAAGAGGAGAGACGAAGAGCAATTTCTCAGAGAAGTTTCTGTTGAGAGGCATCTATGATGCCTTTGCATTGCGCGTTTAATAGAACCTCGGTCATGACAGCCGCAGGATGGGCCTTGGACCTGTCCTCTGACGCTCGCTTTAGCATGAATACCTGCATCCATAGTTTATAGAGAAAGCATCAGTATTATTAAGTGGGCATTATAATACTAGTCTGCTTTGGCTACAGACTTGATTTTGAACATCGGATTTTCCATCGAAAGAATTATTTTTCTTTCAAAGTTTTTCCATTTGTAGAGAAGAACATGGCTGCAACACCAAAAATCTGCCAATTTCCTCATTGGTTTTGTTATAATTTTAAAAATGCAATAATTAATAGCGCCTATTTGGCGAACAAGTTTTGCTTGACCAAGTCAAAAACTTGAACAATACCAGTCAAAGTTGCAATTACAGGCAGAGGAGAGTTCAAATGCAACCTTTGATGCCTCCATTATTCCTCAATATTTTAGAACTTCCATAACTCAAAATCTAAATATATCAAAATAAAACGATAGATGTAACCTTTATCACTTTTTCTACAGACACATTAAATTTGAAAATTATAACACTGCGACTTTGTTTTGATTGGCATCAAGAGCTTGTAAATATCCACTGACATGAACAATTTCTAGACGTTGAATTTTCAAGTTATTAATTCCAATGAAAATAATGTCGAAATTCCATAATTCTTTCTATGTGTGCAAAGGAACTGCATACAATTTTTATTGTTATTCAATTTTAGAATTTTTATGATTAAAGATTTAAACAGTGGAAGCTTAACAAAATGGAGGTAGAACCTGCTAGGGGAGGAGAGGTACCTGGTTTTGGTGAGTAATTTCTAAGCAGCCAGGGGGTTGGATCCATGGCTCACCATCGACCTGCACGGGAAATGAGCTATGTAGGTGCAGCCTTATCACTTTTCCTTGTGCGAGCCTCTGAGCCCGTGATAACCCTACCTGTTAGCAAGCACCAACACAAACAACTTTTAGTCTTTATAATGAGTTTCATTTCATATTAGGAAAACACACCATTTGGACTTAATTTGGACTTCAAATTGAAGTTTTCAGAAGTGGAAACGTTACTGATACAAGTAGTAAACATTGGTTTCAAATAAGGACTTCAGTATGCACCTGAAGTTTCCCAAGATGCCAAGCGCCGGTTACGCATACTATTTCCAAGGTTTTATCGTCCATCGATTGTAAACCAAGTTTGTTCTCATAGCTGTCCTCTTTTTGCCACAGGTCCACACCCCCCATATAGCTGGCGATGTTTAAAACAAGCACACCTTCTGCATCCTGTTTATAATTTGAATCATAATAATGTATTTAGCTTAAGACGGGCCAATGGAAAGATAGCTAGTTTGAGAATTTAACAAATTAAAATATGGAATACTAAAAAAAATAATTACTTCAGGTATCTCAACAGTTTCTCCATCCACTTCAAGGGTCATATGCCATGGCAGATGCTCACATGATCTGTCCAGCATATCTTTAGCACCTTCTTTTGCATAGATAAGTTTATTCATGAACTGCAAGTCCAAACAATTTTTAGATTAGTGTCATCAACCTCATAGCTTAGGAACCAAAATGGTCCACTGAAATAAAGTAATAATGACTAACCAATTGTGGAAATATAAGGCAGTATTACCTGATTGTAGAATAGCTCCGGCCTTTCTTCCCTCATGGTGTGAAACTCATAAGCCACTTTTGCATCACATCCAACACCTGATACACAAAGTATGCAGACAAAGTCAACGACCAAAAACATAACCAACAAAAATTAGAAAACTGAGATGCACGACACCAACCAAGATAATTCATCATAGACTTGACTTTTTTAACATTCTGAAGCTGGCCGCCAACATTTTCGTTTATGGCAACACTCCATCGATCGAGCAATGTCACAGCTGAATGGTCTATATCATGTAACAATCCACCAATTCCACCTTTCCCTAAGGCATTGGAGAGCCCACCACCCCACTGTAGGACTCGTGCCAGGTCATTTCCTGTGCCAAGAGGGAGAATCGCCACTGGTGGAGGCGATTCAAACTCGAACTGCTCAATCGCATCAAGCACCCATGCAACTGTGCCGTCTCCACCGCAAACTAGAACCCTGAAGTGCTTGACATGGTGAAACATTTTTAGTCCAACTTCTGGCCCTTGAGAAGCACCCAGCTCAAAAACCTGAGAAAAAAGGTGTTTATTCAGTAAATTAGTTTATCTGATGCACAATTTCAGACATGAATTAAAGGGTTGAGCATGAATCATGCTCATACCCCATGGCAAGTAAATTCAGTAAATTAGTTTATCCGATCAGCGTACCAGTTTTTCATTTTAGGAGATATGGTTCGACACTAAATATGCCAAATGGAGCTAAGGTGCTTTCTAATTAGTTATTACTGAGCTTTGATTCAAAAGTATGACATCTGATTAAAAGGAAAATGAAGTCGCACTAACCTGAATTGGGTTCAGCAGTGTATTCAATTTTCTCCTCAGAGAAGGCCCATGTCGGGCACCACTCTTTGCATTAATGAAAACAAGCAGGGGTCTAGCATCACTATGCAAGTTCACTATTTCATACTTCTTGTTCTCGGCATTAACAGAACAGTTGTTCTTGCGCTTATTCCTTCTGTGCCATCTCTTAACTGACAAACTACCATCGACTTCTCCTTCACTGATTTCTCTAACTGACAAGGGGGACAGTATTATTCTATGGTACTGCCCCAAATCACAAATGTTTCCCACCTCGCGCAACAGTTTTGCATGGCACTGGACATGCACAAACCGCTGGCACCACAGGCACCGCCAGATAGGAGAAGCACCATGCATGTCACACAGCTCATGACAGTAGCAACAAGAGGAGGAGGTGTCACCTTTACCAGTTGAATCAAACCACCTTTCTGACCAATGGTGAATTAGATTTAGCGCACCTGCCTGAGCCACGCATTTGCAATCCTTGGTGGCGAATCGAGCACATCTGGAATGAGCCAAGATCCCACATACAGAACAAGTCTGAAAGGGCGTACAGCTAACACTTTTGCTTTTACTTGATTGAGGTGAAACTAGGCCCATCAAACAAACAGAGCAGGTGGTGAGATTGTCAGAGAGAAGCCGTGACTTGACCCATGAATGGGGAGAGGTTGGCCAATTGAGTAATTTTTGTAATCGCCTTTTTTCTCGTGCTGCAACCTTGACCCAGTTGAGAGAAACTTGTTTCTGGAGCTGGAAGGAGTAAATTAATGAAATAGCAGTGAAAAATCCGACGATTGCAATCCAAGCCAGGGAACCAAGGTTTAACATGCTACTTTCATGTGCAGTTTTGACTACCAAATATCCCGATTCCATGATAGCTGTACCACACAAGTAAAGTCAGTCAGATGCAAATTGACATAGTATAGTTGTTGACTATTCTGCTTTCATTTGTTAGGAGCTATTAGAGTTACTGGAAACACTCTGTGTTGTTGCCCAGTTTATACACTCTTTGTCAGTTTGAGGAGTAGGTGGACAGCAATGGTAACTTCTTTCAATAAAAAAAAAAAATCAATCAGAGGTTTATTGCTGGAGAAAAAGGAAAATTATATGTAATAACTGCTGCAAACTTAAATGAGAAAAAGAGAAAAGAAAAGAAAAAATCCAGCGTATAGAGAAAGAGGATGATTTCCAAATACAACTTGACTAAAAACATTCTCAATTACAGTAGAATGAAGAGATAAAATTAAACTAACCAAGATTACATCAATCTGCTCATTATACTTTTTAAAGGAATTATATTACGACATGATAAGGGGGACAATACCGATTCACACTCATACTCAGCCAGATAACCATTTTAATTGAAAAAATAGATAGTAAAATTAGTACAATAACAAAGAACAATTAAGGGCAGCATCTTCCATGAACCCTCAAAAAACAAAGAACAATCAAGGAGAAAATTTAACAAAGGAGAGAAATTCTAACCTCGAAATAGGAGGTATGTTCGTGTAGATCTATCCTCTTTCCTCCTCTCTCAGCTCTTTCTTCCTCAGGCGATGTTCAAATCTTTCTTTCAAGAAAAGGAAATGTAGAATCCGATAGAAATAAGCTGGAGAGGAGCGAAGAGAGAGATACGCATTTAAAGAGAGAGAGCACGGCGGGATCTTGGTAATGAAGGAGAAACGAGAGCGTTGACTCACTGACTGCTGGGACCCTATTGGGATTCGGAGCCGCTCTTTACGATATTTAAAGATTTTTTTATGAATAAATCAGCGAACGTAAGGAGAAAGATTAGCAACTTCTCATTTTAGCCTTTATAATGATGTTATTTTTGGCGAGTTAAGATTTTTCTATTTAGAAAAGCTTCTCAATAAACAACAGAATGTATTTTCTAAGGTGTTAATTATAAGTAATAGGTTAATAGTAAGATCATATATAACAATTAGTTACTAAAAAGTTCATATGCTAAACAAATGGCTTAAAATAAATTTAAGAAAGAGGAGGTTGACAACTATTTATATTGACAATATGATAATTGTCAATGTAGACATAATTAACATTATACATGTCAATATATTTATTTTTTATTTTCAAACTTATGTAAATTGGTTTTAAAATTTTTGTCAGGATAAGCAATATTCAGATGAAGGAACAACCTTAACAATTAATTATCTTGACAATCTTGAAAAAAAAAATTGACAATTGATCTATAATTTTACTCTTCAAAATTGACAGTTAAATTTTAGGATTTATGATCATCAGCAATTGCTTATCTTAACAATCTTGATAATAGTTTTCAAACCAATTTAAATAAGTTTGAAACTAAAAATAGCGTCACTGATATTTTATTGAATACATAAATAGCTGATCAATAAAATTTCACGCAACATTAATATATATTGTTTAAATTATTTTTAGATTGCTGTAATTAATTTGATATAAATGGTATTGCAAAGGATATATAGTATACCTTTGAGAAAGATTTAAATTACCTCCGCTATTTAAACAAATTACTAATTGGTTCCGTGCATTCAATTTATTGTATTCCTATTTAAAATGTGAAGAAAATCTCTACAGATCATTTCTCTACACGATTTTTTTTGATATTCTTCATTTTCTCTCCAGATCAGAAATATATGATTGTTTCTATCAGCACAAGATCTACTCTTCATCTATTCACAAAGATACAGTAGCCCTAAACAAAATTCAGAAAGATATGATTGTTTCCATTTTTATTGTCGAAAATATAAAGGAAGAGGAGAAATGAAACAGAGAAATAAAGAAATAATTTAATTACAAGAATTGAAGATAGCTGTAAGGAGAAATAAGGAAACAGACCGCTAGAGATTCATTCAATTTTAATTGTGACAAATCATGTAGCAGTCTGTGTGGCAAGTATGTTTTTAACTAAATTTAGATTTTTACACATAAAATAAATATATTTAATCAAAAGAAAACAAATTATGTGATTAGAGGGCTGCTATTCAATTCAAAAATTTATCTTTCAATCTCAACTGTTGACGAATTAGAACATCTACGTGCATAATACAAGAAGGGAGATATAAATAAAAAAGCATCGGTCCGAAAGCTGAGCAATTAAATTATTTTTCCTACGGAATTAGTATTCTTGAAAGACGGAAAAAATTAAAATACTTTTCGTCAGTGTTGGAGAGCTGGGATTGATTATGATCACGGTTGGTTGGCGCCGGGTCACGCGGTTTACAACTTTGTTTCGATCTTTGGACGTGTCAGTAAAGCTATAATACTTATCAGCAGTTATTACAAAACTGTACATCTCCAGTTACCAGGTGCTGGGAGCTGTTTATTTGAAAATATTACAAAAGGATATATCCATTTTCTTTACTGGAAGAGCGGAAGACAACGCTCGTCGGCTTGGAAACGGTGCGCATCAACTTTTTTATAATTTCTGTTTTTATTTGACTGAGCGACGTCCGATTTGTACTTTCTTACCTTTTAAGGTTTTAATTATAATCACACAGAATTTTTCTTTTTATAAATACATTATGCACTTTATCGACCAATGGTCGGTTAAGCATCAACACGATATTAACACCATCAATTGAGCGAGATAGGAGTAGGTCCGATGTAGGAGTAGGTCCGATGGGCATCGGACCTATATTTAGGTTCAATTAGTTCTAGGACCGTACGATTAACATCAAGATCTATGTGCACGGAAATTGATACAGACTTGTACGGATTTTGATGCAGAGCACACGAATCTTGATGCAGATTGAATGGTCATCACACCCATTGAACCAAGGTAGGTCCGATGGGCATCAGACCTACTCTGATTCCCAATTGAGCACAGGGAGCCGATTAGGGGTGGCAAAAAAGCTCGTAGCTCGTGGCTTGATCGTGACTCACACCTGACTCGTTTGTTATTGAACCGAGCTGTTAACGAGCCAGCTCGCTACTAGCTCGGTCCAGAATTAACGAGTTCAAGCTGGGGCCTAGCTTGCTCGTCAGCTCGCGAACTAGCTCGGCTAGGCATCAATTTGTGAATTTGTATGAATTTGTGTGTATTTTATACTGTCTAGCTCAGTCCAGCTCATTTAAAACAAGATCCAGCTCGTCAGCTCGTGAGCTAACTCGGGCTGGCTCGTCACGATTTCAAGCTGAGGTTTTAACTCGGATGCCCTAGGTCCAGCTCGCTCGATAAGATCTTAGTCCAAAATTAACAAGCTAAGCTAGGGCCCAGCTCGGCCTGAGTCAGCTCGTTGACAGCCCTAGAGTCGATGTATACATATATATAATATATTTATTGTCATTATTCTCGCTATTATTGTTATTAGTTTGTTTAATAATATTATTATTGTTTGTAGATTTTATTTTAAAACAATGAAAGATAAATTGAAGAAAAAATCTTCTTCCACTCTATTTCAAATTATGATGGCGCCAGGTAGAGCGATTAAAAGATTTGAAAGGGATTGTTTAGAAAGACCTTTCACTGTTGATGAAATAAGAGATGCAATATTTAGTTCAGAGATCTTTTTTCCCTGGAATGAAAAACCAAACACGTCTTAATTAACAATGACTACCCAGATAATTTACTTCAATCAATTTTTGAATTACGTCCTTTAAAGTACAAACAAAGTACTTTTCCCTATAGAAGCATATATATATATATATATATATAGGGTCCGGCTAATTTGCTGCCGGCAGCATTTTAGCCGGAGGTGCTGCCGGCAGTTTTACTGTTTTGTGATGTCCAAACAACAAATTCAAACCGTTAGATGTTTAATCTATATTATAATCTACTTGGAGACCAAATTTTACATTTTTTGGAATTTTTTTACTATTTTTAAAGCTGGGTTGAAAAACGCTGTTTTTAACGCTGCAGAAATTTACTGAAAACAGCGGTTTTCAACCCAGCTTTAAAAATAGTAAAAAAATTCCAAAAAATGTAAAATTTGGTCTCCAAGTAGATTATAATATAGATTAAACATCTAACGGTTTGAATTTGTTGTTTGGACATCACAAAACAGTAAAACTGCCGGCAGCACCTCTGGCTAAAATGCTGCCGGCAGCAAATTAGCCGGACCCTATATATATATCCCACAGAGAAAAGCAATGGCCCATATCGCAGATGCCGAGATTTTTATTAATATCCAAAGTTAATTACAAATTAATAAATATACCCACTAACGTTGAGAATTTATAAAAATATCCATACCAGCTATTAAATGACCGGTTTTAATAAATAGCCAGTACTAATTTTTATTTTATTTTAGAGTCACTATGAATAGCAGCATTCTGAAATCTAACACTAAAAATTCAATTTTTTTAAAAATATATTTGTTAGATTACTTTTTTTGATATATAATTAGCATATTTATACTAAAATACGCTAAATTACTTGAAATTATGTTAAATTACGCTAAATTACAATAATTATGTTAAATTACACTAAATTTCGCTAAATTACGCTAAATTAAGCCGATTTTGTGCCATCTTTCATAAATCATAAAAAATAGTAAAAAATTCCAAAAATAATAAAAATTGGTAGTCTACAAGTTCATTATATAACTAATTTACTAAGCTACTTAGATTGAATAATAGAAATGAAACCTTAATCGGAAACTTCAACTCAAGTTTTGAGGCTCTTCCCTTTGTTTTTTGGCAATTCTTAATTTTGATATTTGGCAAAGCAAGCATTGATGCATGCGTATTTTCACAAGCTTTCCGAAAAGTGATCATTTGCTGAAATCGGACACTCGAGCGTAGTTTTATGGCCGTTTGAAGTTTTGTCGTTGTTTTTCGCCTTCTCAGTGAAGATATCATCCTTATTCATATGTAATTTAGCGTAATTTACCGTATTTTAGCATAATTTAACATAATTTAGCGTAATTTAGCGTAATTTAGTGTAATTCAGCGTAATTTAACATAATTTCAAGTAATTTAGCGTATTTTAGTATAAATATGCTAATTATAAATCAAAAGAAGTAATCTAACAAATATTTTAAAAAAATTCGAATTTTTAGTGTTAGATTTCAGAATGATGCTATGACATTCATAGTGACTCTAAATAAAAAAAAATTAGTACCGAAAAAAATTAAAACCGACCATAAAATGATTGATATGGATATTTTTATAAATTCTCAACGTTAGTGGGTATATTTATTAATTTGTAATTAACTTTGGATATTAATAAAAATCTCGGTCACAGATGCCCAGCTGTAGAAAGTGACTTGTATGGCTCCCTGCTGTTGCGCCATGCTGGGAGCACCTGGAGGCTGGAGCGAACAATATTTCAATCGGCCTGTGAGATTGATGGGGACCTACACGAATTCATATCCTCTGCATTAACTCAAAAGAGAATCTTTTGAGTTAATGAATCTCGACTGTTCAATCTGTTTTAAAATTCGTGCGAACTAGATCTGCACTAATATTAAAGGGCCCTTATGTTATAGACACGAGCCGGATTGGCTCCGTTTAAAATCAGACGGTTCAAATTCATTAACTCAAAAGATTCCCTTTTGAGTTAATGCAGAGGATACGGATCCGACCTACACACGTGGCACGTGCTAATACATCTTGGCGGTGCCATCGCTCCTCTGTGAGCCCACGTGTCAGTCTACGTGATTTGTGACCTGAATCTAGTTATTTTGTCAACTAGCAGATCGATAGAGCATTGATTCGTTGAGTGAATTGACATTGTTTGGATAATGAACGTTGACGATGTATTATTAATCTTCATGTCGGCAGTCGGCATCTGTTAATTTTGCTCGACCAACTGTTAACTTATAAGGTTGCGTTTGGATTGAGTTAGAATAGCGCTAACCCGGAAATAGCTCGCTATTTTTGAAACGTTGTGATCCAAACGTAAAAGATGGATTAGTGAATAGTGCAGGAACAGCGCTATTTTGCTATTCCTACGAAAAGGTGGATTAGTGAATTTCTCAAATTGTTGAGTTAGCGATATTAGTCCAAAATAGCACTATTCTAAATATACAATCCAAACAACATTTCTACTAACCCGGAATAGTCTAAAATAGCACTATTCTCAAACCACTTGGGTTAGCACTATTCTCAACTACTAACCCAAAAATCGCTATTCTTGCACTAATCCTTGCACGATCCAAACGTATCATCATTGTTGAAAGCATTAATCTGAACAACTTAATTAAATTGATATTTCCATCACCACATATTTTTTTTCAATACAGAAAATAATAATAATTAATGATATATGATATACCGATTTATATTTTCATTCTTATAATCATCACCGGAGTTGTGATTTAATTAATAAAAATCATCTAATTTTAATAGTACTTCATCAATTGTTGAATTAAAAAAAATTAATACTGAAATGATACAAAGTGAGAACCAGACTTTGATCTAGTGACAAAGGCAATGCTCTCCGTGTGGGAGGTAAAATTCAAAAAAATGATGCAAAATTCAAAAAATTCACATTACTAGGGTTGTATCTGCATTTCTCTGCAGTTATATTTTTCTAATAGATCATTTGTAAAAAATCATATAATTATAAACTTACCGGTTAATTGTTTAAATATTCATATGTTGTGCAAAATTTGAAAATTTAGAAATTAGACAACCAGGTAACTTTAAAGTTTACTATTTTGATACTTTTAAAATTTTTCATTCAATACATAAAGTTAACGTGTCAAGAATAATTTTGCTTATTTGTTTAGTCTTACTTATACTTGTTGAAATTTATAGTTGCATACAAAATCCAATCTTTTATGGCATGTTCATATAGCACATGCTCCTGAATTTTAAATTCTTGAACAACACATAATGAAAGCTTTAACTACAAATGAAGATAATAGCATAATGCTCTCTATGTGAAAGGTCGCATGTTCAAAATCCCGATAGAAAATCTCTTGAGAATATATTAAATTAGTTGGGTGATTAAAATAAAACGCCGAGTAGTAGTAAAATATCAACAAAATATTTTCCTGAGCAAGCCATACATTAAGTTTCATTTGACTATTTTACTTCGGTTTCAATTGAATCAACCGTTTAAACACCCCCAATTTCTACATCAATTAGGTTTTGCTAACTTTAATGCTTGAAAGTCCTTCAAGTGTACTGAATTTGGTTAATTTAAATATAAAGGACCAAAATCTTAGGTCATCCAACAACAAAAAAACAGGGGATAATTAGATTGAAACAAAGTAACACAGAAGATCAATTATTGCGCTACATGTGCAGATATATGTGATTGTAAAAAATTTATATCAAATAATGCGGTGCATGTTATGACATTGTGACCGAATTTGTTAAATATTTTTTCTCTCATTAGTTTTGCAAATCAGGAGGCATAGACAGATTAATAGAGCTTTCATGTTGAATTGTTGATCTCCAATCCACTTCTCTTAACAGTATTGTGCGGATTCCAATCTACTGCTATTCTCGTGCATGAACAGTAACACTGCTATTCTTGTTTTTTTGAATCTAACCATTCAACTGTTTTGTGATACGTGAACAAAACAGTTCTCGAAAAAAGTTGTTTAGAGATTCGTTCTAAAAAAAAATTGAACGGTTGGATTCAGAAAAACAGAAATAGCAGGGTTACTGTTCACGAAAAGAAAATAGCAGCATATTTGAATCCGTATTGTGGAGATGGGTTGTACAATTTTGGGCCACAAATATCTGCAAACACTGACCGATTAAAATTATATATTTTAATATGTGATGAGGATTTAAAAAATTGAATCACTCCAGTCACAATTAAATTGAATTTAAAATCGTCAACCTTTAAAAAAGAAAATTCTCTTAATTTCTCACCAAGTAACTTAAGCTGCAAAAAGTAGAAACATGAATAGGTGTCCGTTAGCAAAATGCAGCTATCATTCTCAAAAAGTTTCCAAGTTACTGCTTTTAGTGTTTGATTCCATTTAAAGCATATATTCTTCCATGCGTAGACAGCTAGCTCTTGTATGTCCATTAGCTACAAGTAAGGGTGTTCATCGGTTTGGTTCGGTTGAATCGAACTAGGCAAACTAAAGTAATAATTCGGTTTCTAAAATAGAACCAAACTGAACCAATTTAGCATTGCAACTGAACTGAACCGAACCAAAGTTTTATTTCGGTTTGTTCGGTTTAAACCAAAATATATTAATTTTTTTATATAAAGCAATTGATTTATAATAAACCGAATTATATTAAGAAATAAACTGGGGTATTAAGAAATAAACCGAGATATTAAGAAATAAACCGAAGTATTTAAAGCAATTGATTAAGAAATAAACTGAAACGGTCCGGACTAAATTCATAATATATAAAAGTTTGGTCGGTTCGATTATGTCGGTTTTAAAAATTTCAAACCGAACCGAACCGAACCAAAATTAGAATTCGGTTTTAAAAAGTAAACCGAACCGAACCGAACCGAACCATTAAACCGAACAAACCGAACCGTTTGATCCAAACTAATTCGGTTCGGTTCAAAACCAACTAAACTGGATCCAATGAACACCCCTAGCTGCAAGTTCATTTTTCTCTCTCTTTGACGGAAGCGGAGCGCGTCCGATAGACACCGTACTCAAATCAATTTGATATCCGTTCATAACCATTCAATTTACTTCATGAATGATGCACACCACTTTAATATTCATGCACACTGCTTTAATATTCATGCATATAAACACATACAAATTATGAAACGAGTCGGACTATTAAGAGAACAGATTTAACCTATTTGGATCTGATGCCTATTGAACGCCCGCTTGCTACAATTGCACTAATTATTGTATTCCAGATTGATGCTTACGTGACGCGGTAAATTAAGGTTTAGATTGTGAGAATAATAACAAAAAAAAAAGTGTATATATAAACCGTGACAAAGTTTCACATAAAATAAGTGTTCCTCCAATCAAAGGCAAAAACTGCATGATTATATTACGACATGAATAACCATTAGAATAATTAATTTTTCGCCCCCTACACAAGTACAGGAAAATATTCAATTTGATTAATTGTACTATAATAATGCTCAACAACTTGGATTACTCTAGATTTTCTTAGGACTTAATTGTATCAGATATTACGACTATTTTTTTTTTTCACAATATCAGAGAGGGAAAAGGATAGGAATCACTTCTGTTTGATTCGCTTCAAAATTTGTACACACTTGATCCGTATAAATATTAAAGCAATACGCACATATTTTAAAGCAAATCGGACAGAAGTGTTGTTTATGGAATTCAAATTGAGTTCGATGGACATTGAATCTACATACTCCCTCTCAAAGGATAAAATAGATATTGCACTAATTTGATCTAGTTTAGGGACAATTAAATTTTGGATAACTGAGGAATGGAGGGGATGAAAGAGGAACTCAGAAAATCTCGTTCAATTGCTTGAACTGTTTCAGTTACAAGGATTTGAATACTTGTATCATCTTCATTAAGTTCGTACAAAATCGTAAATCAAGAAATCAAGAAGAATTTAGGGCATCAATCCACGTCAGCTTTTGGCTTTCCTCGCCAGCATAATGAACCTCACCAATACCATTCAGAGATGCCTCCAGTTCAACCTTTTCCAGTTTCTTCTCCGTTTTTCTCTCTCGGGGTCCTTCCGTGACCGTGAGTGTAGCATACAATTCCTCTATGACTGGCCCTCCATCATCTCTCTATCAATGGCTCAAGGCCGGACCCACCGGTCATAGTCCTGTAGATAAGGATCAACCGTCAGTTCCTTGAATATGACAACTTTGGTCCAGTGGTTCTCAGACAAGTATAATTTTAGTATTGTATAGTAGGGTCTGCAATTTTACGGTTCAAATTTACTTCCAGCCGAATTAAACTCAATCCAATGCTTATTGAAGATGTAGGATTCTCTTTAAAATTCGTGTCAAGTTAAAAGAACGGCCTGAATCAGCTAATTCTAATTGATTCTCATTTACGGTACCAAGAGGATATGAATTCGTGGTTCTCTTGCTCCTGACAGTTTCCGATTTGGATCGCGTAAAATGACCAAATCCATATTTTAACCCCTACAACATGAGGTGAATGTAGTCTAAATTAAATCAGAAATAATATGTCTCATGAATATTCTGACATGACATGACGTAACAAATAGGTCATGACTCCCTCAGGTAATGTGATGCGATATGATGTGCTAAAAATGTCAGAAAGAAGATATATCGTATTTAAAAAATGTTGTGAAATATCAATCTGTTACAGTGTGTTAAACATCACATGATAGTCATGCTTAACTTTTTTTTTTGTCTGAATTTTAAATTTGAAAAAAAATGTCAAAATTATGAAATTTTTTTGCAAAAAGAAGTTTGTAAAATGAAGAAAAAATGTTGAAATGTTTTGTCATGCTAAATTTTTCTTCTTCTAAATTTCAAAAGTTTTTAATTGAAAATATTGATGTGTTACGTGTTGTGGTGTAACATATTAAGACCCGTTTACGTGATATTCTAGATGTGTCAATATAGACCGACAGGGATCACGTCACGCTAGTCATGTCATTTGAGAGTCACGAGTGTCGTGACGCCGGTCAAGACATGCCATTTTAAGCTTTGTACATAGAAATATAAATAAATCTAGATCCATACCCAATTGTTATTGAACAGTAACATATCTAGTTTATTTTGTCTCAATCAAATCGAGAACAGATGATGAAGTAAAAATAGTACTTCCAGTTTGGCACATATTGATGTTGATATTAGAAAACAAAATAGGAATTTCTTGACATGAAATTAGAAAGTAAAATGAGAAGTATACAACAGAAGTCTAAGCTTTGTAATGTTTTAGATTTTTTATCTTGATACGAGTGGCAGCCCACTAAAGTTAAACCCAATTGTCAGCCCAAGGATGCAAATAATTGCAGGCTTTAAATTTATATATATATAAAGAGTTGGGCTAACGGTTCGGATCGCCTGTTTGATATTTGAAAATTAGAAAACCAATTAATTGCACCACGGCTCCGGAACAAAACATTTGCACCAAGACCCTCGTGCAACCAAGTCGTTTTCGGATTTTCAAAGTCCAAACGGTCGATCCAAACCATTAAATGTTCAATCTATATTAAAATCTGCTTGGAGACCAAATTTTACATTTTTTGGAATTTTTTTACTATTTATTAAGTCACTTTGAAAATTGCTGATCCGGGTGAACAGTAAAAACAGTGCAACCAAATTTTGGATCATGTGATCAGCAATTTTCAAAGTGGCTTAATAAATAGTAAAAAAATTCCAAAAAATGTAAAATTTGGTCTCCAAGCAGATTTTAATATAGAGATCACATCTAACGGTTTAGATCGATCGTTTGGACTTTGAAAATCCGAGAACGACTTGGTTGCACGAGGGCCTTGGTGCAAACGTTTTGATATTAGCCACACACTCTCTCTCTCTCTCTCTCTCTCTCTCTCTCTATATATATATATATATATATATAGCAAAGCTAGGGTGTGATGTGCTCATAAGGGGAGTTTGGCGAGCACAACTCCAAAATTCTATCAGATTGACTTCAAACGACGAATCCAAGCTGTCGAATTCATTTCGTACAAGGTCAAGCGGTCAAAAAAATGATGAAAAATGAATACATAAAACAAATTATAAAATAACTTGTAAAAGATTCATTTTTTTGTACGCTTGACCTTGTACTAAATGAATTTGAAACTTTAAAAAAATTCATGTACATGCATCACTCATAAAGTATATGGATTTCAACGGTTTGAATTCGTTGTTTAAAATCAATCAAATAGATTTTTGGAGTTGTGCTCACCAAACTCTTTTAGTGAACACATCACACCCTAGATTTACTATATATATATTACCTCAGTTGGGATAGGCCTAGTTCATTCAAAAATGCACTTTTGTTATTTTTTTATGATATACTCACTATCTTTTTTCTAAAACAGAAAAATAAATAAAAATTGTTACTCCTATCAAGAGACCAGTCAACTTATTTAAAATTTTACAGTGTTGTTGTTCAGCAAAAGTGAACTAACAAACTGGTATGAGGTCCTCTACGTAAATTTTGATGTTCCTTATTCAAACATGTTTTTACATATATAAAACACAGTACAATCAGGAAAATAATAATAAAGTTTGCTTGATATCGATCAAGACCCACCAAAATTTAAAAACAATCACAGCTATATATAGACTTCTACTGCTAAATTTTGTTAGCTGTCTTTTTAAATTTCTCCTTTGAATATGTCACATTCATATTCATTTCATTACCAGATTTTTGCTTGTTTATTTGGACTTTGTAACCAACTGAAACACTATATAGTTATATACCCATGCAGAATTTGGTTAACTATAGAAAAGGATGTATTTTAACAGTTGTTACTTGGCATTTTTGGTTAACTATAGAAAAGATGCCAACTAATTGCGTGCAGGAAACAATAATTAAAGGCTGTTACAAATGTCAACCAACAAATTAAATAGAAATGTTATTTCAAAGAATAGATTTTGATTGTATTCATATTTTATTTTAAAAATCATTTTAGAAAACAAAACAAAAAAAAAAGGAAAGAAAGAAAATTAGCATTTTACCAGTACAACTTGCTCTTATGCAACTGGTATTTTTACATGCACACAAATACAAAAGCCACAAAACAATACAAGCAACTACTATGCAGTATGCACTAAATGAAATTAAGATATCACATATGAATCCCCTCTGTCGAGCGCGAACCCTTCTTATAGCCGTTGACGTTCTTTCTCGGCGAAAGAGGTTCTCGCGGAAGCGGTGGCAGGTGTTCATTGACATGCTTTTTTGTGCGAAGATTCTCCCTTTGTGGGGTATAGTAGAACCTCTCTTGGTATTGCCCTGTCTCATTTCTTGATTTGTAGTCCTCTGGTTGAGGTGACATGAAAAACCGATCAGTTGTAGTTGCACTGGTATCTGGTTCGGTATCAGTATATAGTTTTGAACCAGATGAAAGATTGGAGTAGTACTTCATTTTTTTCTTTTTCTTCATGGAGTTGAACACCATTGGAATTAGCCCCTCCATGAGGAAGAGAGACAAATAAGGAGAAAGAGAGAGATAGAGAGAGAAAGAAAGAACGAAGTTTTTTGGAGGTTAGAAGGGAATAATTTCCGACTTAGTCAAGGAAATGATGTTTTTTTTCTTAATATTATGATATTATCATAATTGGGACTATTTCTTGGTTGACCTGATCACCTCTTGTGCGTCTAAAATTAGTAGTGTTAATTAAAATTAAAATTATCGTATATTAATTTATACCCACAAAACTTTTCTGCTCTCAAGTCTCAACGATGCTGGATGGTTTGACTTAGAAACGGCCTTGTTTCGTGTAGTGGGTTCCATGTCGAGGACAGGTAATAAGGTGATGTTCTAGTTATAAACTTATAATTTTGTGCTTGAATTTAACTTCAATTGGTCAACTAGGATTAGGGGTGGCAAAAAAGCTCGTGGCTCGATCGTGCCTCGCACCTGACTCGCTCGTTACTGGACCGAGTTGTTAACGAGCCAGCTCGCCACTAGCTCGGTCCAGAATTAACGAGTTCAAGCTGGGGCCTAGCTTGCTCCCCAGCTCGTGAGCTAGCTTGGCTAGGCATCAATTTGTGAATTTGTATGAATTTGTGTGCATTTATACTGTCTAGCTCAGTTCAGCTCGGTTAAAATAAGATCCAGCTAGACCCAGCGAGCCAGTTCGGACTAGCTCGTCACGATTTTAAGCTGAGATTTTAGCTCGGATGCCCTAGGTCCAGCTCGCTCGGTCCAAAATTAACGAGCTGAGCTAGGGCCCAGCTCGTTTACAGCCCTAACTAGGATTAAACTACTATGGGAAAGCAACTCTGATTGTGATGTATAAAATTCAATAGTTGGAGTGTTTTAACTGCTCTAATTGAATATTATTTTTTAAATGATTTCCTGGTACTGACAAAAAAGAAACAAAAATAGAAACAAACTTGTTGAACATTATAGCATGGTAAACTACTACAAAATTTTCAAATAAAAAATAAAAATAATACTTCAACATATCATATATTAAAAGCAACAAAAATAATAAATATATAAATAAAAGAATCAGAAAACAATTTCCCCATCTTATTACTTTGTCTTCACTATCCGGGCTCACGTGTCACGAGTTGTATCCTTTATTTTTAGGTAATAGGAAAGGGGCGCTGATAGGGGTGCTAAATGGACAGAAAAGTCCGTGGACAAACGGGCCGAGTATATAATTAATTGATGCTGGACGAGTTGTGAGCTGAACAGAGCCCAAAGTTCGGTCCACGTTCAAATTAATTTTTACATCCGAACCAGATCTGATCGATTACTCAAAAGCCCATTGAGCAGTTCTTCCGTGTCCATCAATTTGTCCATGGATTGTCCATTGATTTGTCCACTGGACAAGCCCGTTTGAGCAGCTCAATCAATCTCTCGCTCTCAATCCCTCAGTCCGCCTCTCTATCTCGCTCGCGCCGCTTCTCGCTGCTTCTCGTCCGTGGCGCCGCCTCTCCTCCGTCCTCGCACTGCTCGCGCCGCCTCTCCGCCGTCCTCGCACCGCTCACGCCGCCTCTCTATCTCGCTCTCAGTCCGGCACGGCGCCGCTTCTACATCTACTGTTAAGTAGGTAAATAATAATGTTTGCATGGCTCCCTCGATGTGGGTTCCGCATTTGCACCTTGGCACCTGAAAACTTCAATCGGTCCATTGTTGGTTCAAATAACAATCTGTTTAGATAGAATCAAAGTAGTGTATGCAGAGAATTGGTCTTATTCTTTGGAAATAATTAGAATATGTGAGGTGGCGGGTTGCAAAAGCAAGTTTCAGCCAATTTCTGGTGGGGAAGGAAAATAGAAATTCAGGTGCTAAATTGAAAGTGTTGGAGGCTGTTCACATCAGATTCTTTGTAATTTTAATTTTGTTATTGATGATAGCTATTTTATTTTTAATTTTGTAATTTTAAATATTATAATATAGTTAATTCTGACCAAGATATAGTTAATTCTGTCAAGATATAATTAATTCTGATCGAGATATAGTTAATTCTGATCATGTAATATTATTATTTTTTATTTTTATTCTATCAAGATATAGTTAATTCTGATCTTTCCAATCTATAGGTGATTGTGGAGAAGGCTGAAAGGAGCGAAATCCCTGACATTGACAATTACATGGCGCCCTGGGCTTGATTGAAGGGCATATAATTTCTTTGCTGTGTTCTAGGTTTTTGGGTTTCTATGTAATTTTTGGTTTTGTTTAATTTCTTTAGGTTTTTGGATTTATATGTATATTTTGGTTTTCAACTGTTTGTATTCGAAATATGATCCAGTTGTCAAAAAAAGGTTTACTTTTGAAACCTAATTGTGTTTAATTTTGAACCTTGTTTACTTTTGTTTGATTGTCGATTTACCTTGTAAATAATGATCATGGACAATTTATGGACAATTGTTGGACGTTTTTCGAACTGAGCAAGTAATGATCATGGATAATTGTTGGACAAAATTGGACGAACTGATCATGGACAAAAGCTCTTCATATTTGGAGCGATCATGGACTGGACATTTCATATTAAAATTTTGAACAGGGCTGAGTATGAACCGAAGCCCGCTCATTAGCAGCCCTAGGCGCTGACGAGGTCGCTCTACTCCGGAGACGTAGGCATTTTACGTCGAGCTCTGTTATCATCTTGCGTGTGAAATTTATCTTACTCTCATCTATTTACATTTGTACAATTGCTTGGTTGTTGTTTGACTTGTTTGTTTAGAGAGATTAACTAAAAAATATCCAAGAGTCTTTAAGATTCCCTATTCACCTCCCTCTAGATGTTGCTAGAGACTACATTTAGAAACACTCAATCCAGAAAATAGTAGGGGTTTTTGAGTTTTTTAGGTCTCTTTCTCGTAAACTCAATTTGTTTAGAGGATAGAAAAAAAAATTATTATAATTTTGACAATAATATTTTTTTTAAAGAAAATTAAAAATAAGAAAATAATTTTATAAGTATGTTTTTAGATACATAGATAGGCTAAGAATTTAATTTATAGAATTTTAAAAATTGTTTGATTATGCATCAAATACTGTTAATTTCAAACAGTTAAAATTTATAAATCATTTGATGTATGTAAAACATACAACAAATCTCATCATATTTTATAAACATGACACATTATAATATAAATCATTCCGATAACATTTAATTTAAAATTTAAAATTTAGTTTTTAAAATTGTCAAATCGTAACAGTAAGAAATAGTCAATCATTTGTTTATGGTTGTTATATACTTTATTGCTTCTTACTCGATCTTGAGACCCAGGCCCAGTCCGGCCCATTTGTTTGGGCTACGCGTGACAGCTAGAATGGCTCAGCATGGAATTGGTCCCACATCAGAGTATTATAAAGAGGGGTTAAACTGATGAAACCACTTCTGACAATGTCAGAGCTGGTTACTTTCTTTCTTTTTTTAATTAAAATTTCTCTTTTCTTTTTAATAAAACATCATTTTTGAGTATCAATGAATGCTATTTGTGCATGCAAATATGTAATCTCCAGGATAATTTCAAATATTTTGTCATTTTTCTAAATAACTAATTCCAAAATACTTGTAACAACAACTCCAGATACTACAAGACCCATGAGCAGTTTAAAAAGATCCATATATTAATTACAAAAATCATAATTATAACAACTAATGACATATATTATAACGACTAAGATCTACAGAATAAGCTAATACTGTTAAAATAATTCATATGTTAAAAATATTCTTTATATTAACTAATACCCTGTTTGCTACTTGTAGCTTTTAAGATCTATATTAGAAAGAATTTTTTAGTACTGGCAAAAACTTTCTACACGGATGCTCAAAATGTTGATTAACCCAGAATTTTTTAGTAACCTTTTTTTTAATATATTACCCATTGCTCCAGTTGATTATTGGAGGAATTATACCATGTTTTCACGTTTGAAAAATCAAATGAACTACCTAAATTCTTTTTACTTTTCCTGTAATCATTACTATTAGAGGATTACTGTTATAGTTGAAACCAAACAATAACAATAACAAAAAGAAGGGATAAATTTGGTATCCATACTACTGTCAATTGCTGTCATGGTAAACTTTGGTAACAAAAACAACTAGAAAGAACAAGTCCTAAAAATAAAAAAAAAGTGACAACATTAATAAGTGCAGGTAATATTTAGACAACCAAGTCCTTGACTATTGAGTCTCATTTTTTGAGGTCCCCTTCCAATCTACTAGTTCAAATAATAGACAGGAAAACACTATTCAAGATTATCATGGAATACCTGTTGAATACCAGTATACTGTTAAAATATTCCATCAACAGAATGTATATACATAACCAATTGCCCTTGGGAGTACATCACACTATGCACATTAAAATATACTACATTGCTTCCATACTCTGTAGAAGTTGAAACGATCTACAAACCTTTATTTATTTATTTTAAACATTGGCATCTGCAGTACCGATGTTACCAATACATTATCATACATATATGAAAGAGATGTAAAGGCAGAAGCTGAGATATCTCAACTTTTGCGTGTTTTTATGGAAAATCACAACCATTCAAATAGTTCTGCACGAATCTCAAAATACAAATAATACTAGCCCCCTGCGCTATCCTGGAATAGGCACCGGACACGTCGGTCACGCAAAAGTTGAGACATCTCAGAGGATACGCACTCATTGCCTACTAGGTCCTATGACCCTTTGCATCATAGCATACTTGAAAAAAAAAAAAACCAATGCCTAACAGAGGACTCCAAGTTCCCAAGTTCGGTGTCAATACAGCAAGTAAAATAGAGTGGGATTCCAGTGTTGCAAGTTAAATGTCAAAGAAAGATTGTGGCATTTGGTGCCACTGGAATCCTCGGTTAAATAATTGATACCTAGATAGTTATCACAATATGTAACAACAAAATGCGTTGTGAAAACAACTAGGACCCAGGTGCAGACTCAGATCTCCACCTCATTAGAAGATTCATCAGACCCAATTAAACTATCTATCAATATTCAAAGTAGAAAAATACCAATACTGGAGGTTAAAACAGTAAAACTCGAGATGCAGTAACTTAAACAAAAAAAAAAAATGTATGAATATTGTCATAACCATATCAGCGTGGCTCAATGTTCACCCAAGCACATGACTAATTATATAAATTATTTATCTAAAGTACTACAATCTGAAAAATCTTTTACAAAGACGATTATTTTAAAATGACAATTAAAAGGAGAAACTATTGCTTAAATCTTCAAACCTTCCATCTTTCAACAGTACATAAATACCACCACACAATAGATCTATTCATTTCTCTTCATCCTTGATAATAAAAGTAAGATAATACCAGGCCACAAATGCAAAAATGAGAACGAGCACAGGCAAAAGATAATCGACAAAGGTGGCCTGCTTCTCCTTGTTGGCTTCAGCATAGGTAGTGGGTCTTGATGATGCTTCACCACTGGCCACATAGGGGGGCACATAACCCTCTACCGATCCAATCAGATAGCTCTCCATCATGCTAATTGCTGCCGTGCTGTGGCCTACATTTTCAAATGCATCTGTGGCATCTCCAGAGGCTTTTTGGTGGATCCAATGTGGTACCATACCAATGTCATATATATAGTTAATACATGCACTCATGGGAAGTTTATTTTTCATAAAAAAAAAGAAGAAGCCTGACTAACAGCAATAAATAGAAACTATTTGATGAAATAACTAACTGTATGAAGCACCGACTCTGCATTAGGGTCTATTATTGTGTGATACTTGAGGTCCTAGGCACGATTGATGCTGGCATATCTGGTTCAACAAAGATCTAGCATGGGCTTTGGTTCTACTTTGCTGTTGTTTGTTAATTTTTTGACAGGAATTTCATGCCAAAATCCCTTAAGCCATAATTATGCACTGAATAAATCAAAAAGGGGGGCACAGATCAGGTTCATACCAGGCATGTACGTGTGGACCAATAGCATTACAGTGCTGAAATATCAGACCAGAATTTAAGGTCTGAAGTATATGAAGCAATTGAATTCACCAATTAATATTTGCCATTTATGACGCACGAGTGCTAGAAAAGTCAAGGTACAGCTTATAAATGGTAGTCAGATGGAAAATGTTTGCATAGAACTATAATTTAAATGCTACCTTAATCTCTAAACTAAGTTCGGTATTGAATAACAATGGAAAATTTACTGTATAACTTATTCTTCTTAGGTTCGCAGGGTATATGGTCGAATAAGTTATTAAACTATAGAACAACCACTGAGTTTGGCAAAAACTCCGTAGAAGAATCACTGTGTTGAGTGAATCAATGTGGTTTCAAATGAAATTCAATTCAAAATTAAGAAATTAAGGTAGAACGTTGCTGTTAAAATAATGTTAGCCGCGGATTAAAAACCTCAAGCTGCCATTACTATAGAATGATTAAGGGCAAAAATGGCACAATTTCTCATGATATATCTTATCAAGCCTAAAACTTGAAGCTTCTCTGACCACAAAATTTTTGGGACTCAAAGAACGAGAAATAAAGGACCAAATCTATTTTAGTCTCGTGTTATTATAAGGTAATAATGCAAAAATAAAAGAAGAAAAACAAAAACCTGAAGCATGGAGTAGAACCTCCTCCCCTCCGGGGTGATCCTCTAAGAACTTGGTCACATCATAGACCTGAAAGATTTAACAAATAATAAATATCAATTATTGAAAGCAATAATTTTCAGATAAAGAACAAGAAAGAAGGGAGCAGGGACAAGAATGAGATCTCAGATTTGTACCTTGCCATTGATGAGTAGCCAGCAATCATCCCTTGAGGTGTGGAACGAAACCTCAGATGCGGAGAACATCTTCAAATCTCCCATATTTTGTTTGCTCGGAGAGGTCTAAGAGGAATTAAGGGTGCGTGTGCTTTTCGTGCGCTTTGTGTGCGCTAATGTGTAGAAGCGAGAGAGCAGTTTGGGGAGGAGAGTGGAGGATCCATTGGGTGGGTGATTGACTGGGAATTCATATCACCTAAGGTAGCATAATATTTCTCTTTAGATCCGGACCGTCCATCAGAATCCGCACGAATTAGAGGGGCCTTTGCATTTCACCTCGGCCGGATTGGCCCGGGTTATGATCGGACGGTCCGGATATAAACATAAATATTCTGTGATATGATTGACTTGAATCCCAATCAGGTTGGGTCCGGATCCCCTAAAATAATTCAATTTTTGGGTTTTGAATCGGGACCGTCCGATTCAAATCCATCACTCAGGATCGCCTCGGAATTCGAATCAGTCGCTCGGGATGTGTACGCTCCACTTCGGGATGGATGGTCACGGATTCGAATTGGACGGTCTCGATCTAAAACCCAAAAATTGGGTTACTTCACTGGATCTGAATTCAATCAGGTGGGTCCGGATCCTCTAAAATAACTCAATTTTTGGGTTTTGGATCGAGACCATCCGATTCGAATCTGTTGCTCAGGATCGCCTCGGGATTCGAATCAGTCGCTTGGGATGTGTGCGCTCCACTTCGGGATGGATGGTCACGGATTCGAATCGGATGTTCATGGATGGTGTCAGTTGATGAATTCAGATCCAGTAAAATAACTAAAGTGAAGCGCGCACATCCCGAGAGACAAGTTCGAATTCTGAGACGATCTCGAGCGACAGATTCAATTCGGACGGTTCCGATCCAAAACCCAAAAATTGGGTTACTTTGGGGGATCCGGACCCGTCAGTTGACTGGGAGACCTAGAGAAGGAAATACGTGACACGCCGTGACGTGACGTGACAAACACGCCGTGATTTTGTCACGTGACGTGACGTGACGTGATCAAAATAGTGGCAGACGATCACGTCACGCGAATGGTCACGTGACGTGATATGACGTGACGTGACATAAATTAGTCACATTGAACTTTTTTTATATTTTAATTTAAATTGTTGAAAATTCAGAAAAAATTTGTAAAATAAGTAAATAATGTTGCAAAAATTAACTAGTAAATAATATTCTAAAAATTGTCAAATTTTTTTGATAAAAGATATTTAAACCCGTTTCATTAAGAAACATAGTTTTTACAAACAGCCACAAAAGAAAAGTCTGAATATACTATGAATATACTACAGAAACATAGTATAATAGTGCTAATAGGAATATGGACTACTAGAGTTTGTCCTCAAAACATGCTAGAACTGACAAAATATAACAGTACGTGACGTGATGTGTTTTATAACGTGACGTGACGTGACGTAATCACGTGACGTGATGTGACGTATAATTTTTGTTAAATACAGTCACGTCACGTAATCGACACACGTGACGTGACGTAACGTGATGTAACGTGACGTTACGTGACGTGACTGATCACGCCGTGACAAATTTCCTTCTCTATGGAGACCTAAAGGGAGTTACTTCAGCTGCTTTGCTTTGGAAATAACAGATCCCTGTTATTCAATCTGGACCGTTTGATCTGACCGGATGATGCATAAAGGGCGTTGCTTCAGCTGCTTTACATTGGAAATAACAGATCCCTGTCATTCAATCTGGACCGTTCGATTTGATCGGATGATGCAGATCACATAAGATAAGTAGAAGCGGTCTGTCCTACGGTCCGTCTCTTTCGAAGAACTAGAAAGGATGCAGGGTCCGGATCACAAAGAAACTCAAATTTTGAGTTTGAATCCGGACAGTTCAATTAGAATTTACACTAACTCAGTCCGAAGTAAAATGTACCGGACTTTTTTAATATTTATATCAAAATAAATTTGACGGTCTGGATTCAAACTCAAATTATGAGTTAACTCGAGGGATATGAATTCGATGTAGTATATCACAATAACTTCTTATTTGTTATTTTCTCGTGTTTCTTTGTGTTTTGTTTTTATTGTCTTTTCTTTGTTTGTTTAATGGATTTAGTACCAATACATCTTGCGTCTTCTCTTTATTTTTGAAAATCAGGCAAAAGAGAAGGAAAAACACGAAATGGGATACTTCCTAAAAAATATGCACTCTCCTTTAATTTAATAAAATTTGTAAATTAAGACGTAAAAATAATAAATAATACTAGCATTTTACAGTTTAAATTATGCATAAAGTATAATTTCATAGGGATTTTTGACAATTTAAGTTTTTAACTCTAAGCACTTGTGCAATTAGTCACGACTAACAACAATTCAGATTTTATTTTCTCGTGTTTTCATGTTCTAATTGCAATTTTATGGCAATTTGGTCATATAGATATATAAAATTTGGTTATATTTGTTGCCATAATTTGTTGGGGAAATACTTGATTTTATAGCATTTTACGTATATATACGTGCTGGTTATATACAAATTGTATCATTTTTCTGATTGATTTTCATTTCTTTCCATTTTCTAAATATCATTTAAAAATTTTTAGACTTGATTGATAATTGATTGATCATATTTTCATTTCTTTTTATTTTTTATATCATTAAAGAATGTTATTTGTCATTTAATATATTATTTTATATGAGATTTTGTTGTATAAAAATATGTCAAAATAATAAAAAAAACATATATCATTTAAAAAAATATTATTTATCATTTAAACTAATTTTTTTATAAAATTTTATTATTTTATATAAAATTTTATATATTATCTTATACCACGTCCCTGTTGCAACAACACAATACTATTATTGTTATCAACAGACACAATACTATTTCTCGATTATTCACGAATACAATACTATTATTGTTATCAACGGACACAATACTATTTATCGATTATTCACGAACACAATACTATTACGAGGAGGGATCCGATTACACTATTTTTGAGTTACCACAAAATTATCTTCCTCATTTTCTACATTTTCAAAGTCTAAATCATCGATTCAAACCGTTCAACATGATTATCTAAATAAAATGTGCTATCAGATCAAATTTTATATTTTTTTGAATTTTGTTACTATTTATTAATATGGGTACAAAATTCAATAGTTTGAATTTGACTAGTTTTTGTAAAATACTTAATAAATAGTAAAAAAATTCAAAAAAAATGTAAAATTTGATCTGCAAACACATTTTATTTAGATAATCATGTTGAACAGTTTGAATCGACGATTTAAATTTGAAAATGTAGAAAATGAGAAAATAACTTTGTATATGTGCTAACTCAAAAGATTGGATCCCTCTACTATTATTGTTACCGATTTGTCACTTGTACTATGGTACTAGACTTGAAAGTCTTAGACTTGAGCGGGACTAGCAATGACTTCAAATTTCGCCGTCGTCTCCGGTACCATTTCCCAGTTACCACCACCCGCCAAAAACCCTCCTCCCAAGCTAAAGTCCCCAACCAAAACCCGAATTTAAACCCTTTTCCTCCCTTTAATTTCCATGGAATCCCAATCAAATCCGCAAACCACCATGCAACTGAGGAGGAGCACCCGCTTGACCTCCAAGAGGATCCCTACCGCCACTCTTCCTTCCCAACCCGTCCCAAAGAAAACCCAAAACCACAAGCGCCTTTCCCAGACCAAAACAAGAGACATCGAAGACTATTTCTCGCAAGACGAAGACAACTGCGTTCGCGCGCATCTTCTCAGGTGGTACGACCACAACCAGAGAGAGCTTCCTTGGCGAAGGAAGCATGGCGGGGCCTGGGACGATGACGGGGACGCGAAGGAAAAACGGGCATATGAGGTGTGGGTGAGTGAAGTCATGCTCCAGCAAACCAGGGTTTCGTCTGTGGTTGCGTATTATAACCGCTGGATGGAGCGCTGGCCCACTGTGCACAGCCTCGCCAACGCTTCTCAGGAGGTTTGTCATTTTTTTTTTTGGTTTCTTGCTTGATTGTAGCATGTGTATACTCCAACTTTCTTCATTTCCAATCTTGTCTTTATGTTTTAATTAATTGCAAGATAGGTAGGACAATGAGGTTAACTTGCACTAAGGCTTAACTGAAGAAAAATACACAAATTGAAGGTGAACTGTTTGTAAGAATCGTTAAATTTAGATACTACTGCATAACATATGCTTAATTGGAGCTAGATGGGCTTAATTTGGACAATGAGGTTAACTTGCACTAAGGCTTAACTGAAGAAAAACACACAAATTGAAGGTGAACTGTTTGTAAGAATCATTAAATTTAGATACTACTGCATAACATATGCTTAATTGGAGCTAGATGGGCTTAATTTGGACTAACATCCAGCTCTCATTGTAGTGCTGTATCAATAATGGTAATTTGTCCATAGAACCTTACACACTGTTGAATTTGCAGGAAGTGAATGAAATGTGGGCTGGCTTGGGATACTACCGAAGGGCTCGATTTCTTCTAGAGGTGTAATCATTAAACCCAAATTCAAAAAGGCTTTTCTGGCAACTTATGTTAAATTTTTCCCATGAGAAACGAGTTTCACTTTGAAGGCCCTAATGTTCTCGAATACTTCTAAGAGCAAATTCTATTATTTACTAAAACAACCATCATCAGAGCATGTGAAATTGCGAAATCTTTTATGTACTCATATATGTTTTTTTTTTGGGCACTAAGGGAGCAAAATCAATTGCAAAACAAGGGCGCTTCCCAGGAAATGCTGCAGAGCTCCTTGGTGTACCAGGAATTGGAAACTACACAGCTGGAGCCATTGCTTCCATAGCTTTCAATGAAGTAAACATCTCTTAATTTTCATCTTGGTTCTTTTGCATCCCTTAAATTTTGTCCTATGTTTCTGTACCTGATTGCAATTATACCACAAGAGTGCTTGTTTGGTACTACAAATGTTTGCAACTAAACCTCAACAGATCCTGCACTGTGCTAGCAACAACTAACAGCCCATCACAAAGCAGGATTGAATTGTGGTTAATATCTGCAAGGTTATAAAATGCGGTTTTCATGCGGTATGCGGAAGGTCACCGCATACCGCATATACGGTATACGGCCGCATATGCGGTTTTCATGCGGTACTTATATATGCGGATTTTAAAATGAGAATTCATATATATATAAACAAGTATGCGGTAGTATGCGGAAATATGCGGTAATATGCGGTAATATTCGGTATCATACAATCAAATATGCGGTAATATGCGGCCGAATATGCGACCGCATATGCAAAACCGCATATTGGACCGCATATTGATTTTCCATGCGGTTGCCAACCGCATACGCATATGCGGCCGCATGAACCGCATTTTCCTACAGTGAATATCTGTATATAACCCTGACTGATTGGTACATTATATAATACATTTCACCTGCTGTTTTTATTTGACTATAATGTTTTCCCTTTTAAGGCTGTACCAGTAGTTGATGGTAATGTGGTACGAGTGATTAGTAGGCTCAAGGCAATTTCTTCAAACCCAAAGGAGTCTTCCACAGTGAAGCTTATCTGGTTAGTACCATACACACATTGTCGGTGACTGATGCGCTCGAGTTTATTTTTTAATTATTAATATTTTATCAGCAGCCTTTTCCATCTTTGGCTAACAGCAACCACTATTTGTTGTATTTGCAAATAATGTACTACATTTTTCATATCCCCAATGGATGCACAACATATTTCAGATATTTACAAACAACACCTTGAGAAGTGGGTCACTCTGATGGAAAAATATATTCCATTGAATGTTAGATATCTACTGGTTTGAAAATATTTAATTGAGCTGGGATGTCAGCATTTCAACTTGATCTACTTCAGTCTTGACAGTTGGGGTGTTTTTCTGGAAAAAAAATGGATGTAAAAAATGTTGGGCCATTTTGCAAATATGGTAAATTGAGGGTGTATTGTTTACAGTTTGCTCTTGCCTCTTATCTTTTGTTTGACAGTTAGTCTTCAAGGACAAATTCACCCTGAACCTGTGGTTAACAATGAGCAAATGAAGGGAATGATAAAACTGCAACCCACTCCTTGCTGGCACTTAATTTGTTCTGTAATGCTTTCTGGTTTTTATTAATTTATATTTCTATTGTATTTCTAGGAATCTGGCTGGGCAATTAGTTGATAAATCAAGGCCAGGAGACCTCAATCAAGCATTAATGGAACTCGGTGCAACAATATGCCTGCCAACAAACCCTAAATGTACCAATTGCCCAGTCTCTGATCAATGCCGAGCACTTTCTTTGTCGAGATGTAACAAATCTTCCATAAAAGTCACCGACTTCCCGCCAAAAGTTATCAAGTCAAAACAAAGGCTCGAATTTGCGGCTGTCTGTGTTGTCATTGTGCAAAATGAGTTGTGTGAAAATCAGAAGCATGTGAATGGAAATTTGTATCTTTTAGTGAAGAGGCCAGACGCGGGTTTGCTTGCAGGCTTGTGGGAGTTTCCATCGGTTTTGGTTGCACAAAAGCAAACCGATGTGAAGTCAAGGAGAACAGAGATGAATAACTATTTGAAGAACTTAAATTTTGATTTGGGGAAGGATTATGATTTGGTAATTAGAGAGGAGGTTGGCGAGTACCTCCACATTTTTTCTCACATTCGGCTTCAGATGCATGTTGAACTCATGATTTTGACTACTAAAGGTTACAAATCTAATTCGATTGTGGGAATCTGAACAATCAACTCTATTTTTATTTTCCTGTTTTTCATTTTTGATTTGCATACATCTTAAATCAATCTGAAAGTGTGAAGAAGGCAGAAAAATAAGCAAACGAAGTAGGAATCTCAAATTGTGAGCAAGTGAGGCTTAAGCTTTTATTTCTGATGTGTTTTCATGGTTGATTGAAGGTGATTTGGGCCAACTGGAAAACCAAATGAAAAGCTGTCAAGTGACTTGTAAGTTTGTCCATGGGGGTGCAATGGAATCAATGGGCTTGACATCTGGCATAAGAAAGGTATGACAAATGTTAATATTTTCAGTCCAAAAGAAATCCTTAAAGATTTACGATTTCACTAAACTACATTAGACTTTTTAGTTTGTTGGTTGACTGCGTGAGACTCCCTATCAAATTGAACTGACTTCCTTATTTGTCCAAGAATATGGATAGGGATTGAACTGGTTAATTTTGGTGTGGTTGTACCATAAAGGGTACATATATGGCTGCTAGGCCTCCATCTAAATAATTTAATTCTATGTTTTTTTTTTTTGATTCAAACCCGTAGGATTTAATTCTATGTTTGATTAAAGAAAAAGCAGTAGCTAGGTGTCAATTGAAACACAGAGATTAGTTTGTTCATGTTTTCAGAAGTTTAAGATCTTGCAATAATCTTCATCCCTTCAATTTGCAATTTTGTAGGTCTATAATATGATTGAGGAATTTAGAACAAAGCAAATGTTAACAAACATGGGAGAACCTATAAGAAACTTAAGAGAATAAGGTCCCGGTAAGCATCAAGTGCTAATTTAACATTGCTTAGTTTTGTATTCTAGTCTGATTAGATCTTCATAAGCTAATGATGCTTTGAAGATACTAGTTTTAACTTTATTTTGCAAAATTGTTCTCATGCCTCATTTTAACCAGCGATTTGAACATATATCTGTGTGCTGGTTGCTTTTGTTATTTTATCTAGTTAATTATGTCTGGAAGTTGGGTAGTGTGAGGGTTTAAGGTTAAATTTCCTTTCTTTTTTCTTTCGTCCTGATCTTGGTTCATAGCCCAAAGTATGCACACTGGTTGTGTGAGACTTGTAGCGACTCCTTAAGGATATTCATTCCGGCATCATTTTTTTCCTGGCATCTTTGTGCCAGTGTGTACTAGTAACGTGATATATCTAAATGACCAAGTCATAAGAAAACACATTGGATAATAATTATCTAGATACTGTTAAGTAAACACCTGATATTGTTGAAATAACGGCTCAAACAAATCTCTTGCAGCAACTTGAACACTACCAAAATAATTTGGGAGAAAAAATTTAAATGGCAAAATATTGATCTCCTTTTGCTGCAAGAGATTTGAAAAAAATTAGGGGTCAAAAAGCGTAGTAGTAATGATCTCCTTTTGCAACTCCAAATGGCAAAATATTGAGCAAATCAGAAATGTCATAAATGGAATCATGCTGAATTATTGTATTTGCATAGGATTATGAAAACATCTGATCTGCTTTTTAAGTAAGCTGATGTAAATTCAAAATATAATAGGCGCAGTTGTGGAGAAGACCAGCCTTCTGCTAATATATATATATATACTTGTATTATTTATGATTTTATGTAGTTTGAAGATGTCTTTGTGCCTGGGCACAGGCTGGCTGAAATAATTTACTGGAAATATTATTTTTTAGCAAGAGTGTGCATATAAATTTAGGACCTAACTAATCTATATATATGTTGGATGAGATCTTGTTCATATAAAAATCTTAATTATTAAATTGAAGCGCAATACATGTCTTGATTCATATCATCTTAATGCTGTAATAAACTGGTAAAATTACCATTTTTAATTGTCTCCGTCCAGTATTGTAGCTAGAACTTGAACAATCCGTGCATGTCTCTTCAATATAAAATATCCCAGCTAACATCAATATCAACTTGTGCATTTTTGTATTTCGGAGTATCTCGGAAAAGTAAACTAAGCGAGATTTTTTTTTTCATTTAACTTCTATTTAATTAGTTTTAATAGTTCAAACATATATTCAAGTAGTGCTTATACGGCTACATACATAATGCCTCTAAAAAACCCAAATATTTAATAATTAATATTTATACGGTGTAGATCAGAGATGAATGAAAATGGATCAAACGATGGTTAGACACCTCTCAAATTTTAATTTTATTTTAAAATACCAACTAAAAAAACTGGTGTACAAGTGCAATGATATATACTTTGTTAGTACAAGTTTTACTATACCAATAAACCTTCCGAAAACAGTAATATGTTTTCTTTTAAAATAAAAGAGAGGTATTACATGATTCACTCATATAAATTCGTTCTTTTTCGAACAAAAAAAACAAAAAAATTTAATTTTTTCACACGAAATGTGCTATCAGGCTACCAGCTAATGCACAAATTAAACTCGCTATATGGTGCCTCAAGGATGTAATGGATCAGTCCAGTGCCACACAAATGGAGAGTGCTGAAACTACTTAAGGCATGATGGTACTTTAATATAAATGAAATTATATGATGTGACACCCTCAATTAGAGAAAAATTAATTTAAAATATCATAATAATTCATAGCCTATTGGTTACAACCTGAACTGCCATGCCGTACACATATAGGGTATATAGTGCTCCTGAAAAACTAATAATTTGGGGGTATATACCATCTGATTGCAGAAGTAATTACATCCTTGCATGTTATGTAAGATTATATATTAAACATATTTAGTGCGGAAACAGAGAATATTCATGTCTCAACTCAAAAAATATGTGAGCATGTAACAGCAATAGTTGATTAACCAAACCATTGAATCCTAGAAATTTAATCTATATAAACATTTAAACAATTTTTAATTTTTGTCCGTCAATTTTAATTTTTGCTCTTTAAATACTTTGTATGTAATTGTTCCAGAATAATTTAGAACCAAATTTATCTGTAATTTTGTACTGACTTTTCTTTCTTCATCTAGTAATTATGAACTTTTAGGTCCTGTTCGGCTGCAGTATGGGTTCGGAAATGGGTACGGGAAAACAAAATTTTCGAACTGAAAAGTGAATTTTTTTTTTCCCACGTGAACAGTGATTTTTAAGCTACAGCCGAACAGGCCCTTATGTTGTTAGTTAAGTCCAACTTGTATTATATAAATATTTTCCCTTTTATTATTTTTTCACAGATTCCTGTCTATTGTAAACGTCAGATAACCAACTAGTAGCCTTTCTCCATGGAGTGGACTTTCTAAATTTTAAATACCTTAAAAATAAAACCCCAGGTTTGACTTGGAAAGAAGCATAATTCAGAATTACTGATCCCCTTCAAATATAAACCAATATACTCTCATGAAATAAATGACCCAATTTCCATTTCTCAAGCTTTGACTTTGATTAAAATCATATAAATATACCAACAAACCATGTTCCCTTCTCTTGGTCCGCTCTCATCTCTCAACCTTTTTCTCCTTCCTTTCTTCTAGATCACTCATTACGTAATAATAATTTACATTCAGTACCATATCCATTAATCATTCTACCAATGATATCAACAACAGAGAAGGGGTTTTACATGGATCCCTTCTTTCTGGGTTTCACAGCAATAATTCTGTTACTAGTTCATGGAACCATCGCTGCATCAAGTACAACCACACAGCTCATCAATGGTTTCACAGCTACTCCAAGTAAGAATGATGCAGAGTTTGAACCACTTCTAACCGATCCTTCCGAGGTTTTTGCATTTGGGTTCATGCACGTCGGCATGACCAAGCTTGACCTGGCAGTGATCCATCTCCCGTCCTCCCAACCTGTCTGGCGTGCCGTGCCATTTAATCCGGTCAATTGGGCAGCCACAACCACACTCTCCTTCGATGGAAACCTAGTCCTAACCGACAGTGCCATCCAGAAGGATCCAATTTGGTCGACTAACGCCTCTTCCATAGGTGATTTTGTGGTCCTCCGCAACACATCAAATATCGAAATACATCGCTTTGGTAATGAGAATGCAGAATCTGTTTGGCAGAGCTTTGATCATCCGTTCGACACAATCGTTGAAGGTCAAAATTTCACAGCTCTGACTCCACTCTTCACAGCCGACAAGCGTTACACCTTTCGAATTGTTATGGGGTATATAGCCTTATACATGATGTTTGGTGGAAGGCAAGAGATCAACTATTGGAAGCACACCGCTATAGACTCTGAGGGACAATTATACGGGGTAGTTGACCCGCAAGGTTTCTTATATTTACGCAATCCTGATGGATCTAAAGCCGAGCAGTTCCCCTTTAAATCTTTTAACCGCGGCATTGTAGGATTTCACCGCATGACATTACAGAGTGACGGTAATTTATATGCGTACTACTGGGATGGCAAAGAATGGGTCCTAGACTATACAGCAGTCGAAGAACAATGCGGGTTACCAGGGACTTGCGGGTCCTACGGATTGTGCTACCCGGGACAGCACACGTGTTCATGCCTGATCAATGGCACTGATGGATGCCTTCAGACAGATTCAGGTGATTTTTGTGGCGAAGGTAATAGTGATTACTCCTTTGTAAGAAGAGCCGGTGTCACTGTAGAATATACAGATCTCATGTTGTCCATAACAGTGGAGTCATTGGATGACTGTGAGAAGACATGTGATACCAACTGCAGTTGCTGGGGCACTTTGTTTGCCAATACATCGAAAAATTGTTACCTCATGGATTCCCCGATACAGACGATTGAGGTATCAGGGAATACTTATCAAGGGTATTTCAAAGTAAGGAACGGGAAGAGCGTTAAAGGGGACAGTAGCAGTGGTGGTGGTAAGAAGGGGCATGGCATGACGATTGGATTGGTGGTGGCTTTTACATTAATTTTTGTAGCTTTGGCTGGCTATGGGGGCTACTTTTTTTGGGACAGAAAGCGCAACCGATTGCCACGGGTCCAGCTCGGGGGACCAACACAAGAAATGGCCCAAGGTTCGTATAAGGATGTTCATTCGATGTCGAATACTTGAAAACCAAGAAAATACTTCACTTCATGGAAGCAGACATAGATGTACATGAAAAAAAACATGTAGTAATTTTAAGGCAGACAAGGTGATTTTCAGAGCTTTTGTTCATGTGTTGTTGTTGTTGTTTGCTTGCTCCTTTTGTTTGGTACATTTTTTTTTTATGTTGGTTTTCTCTCTTTGACAAGTTTATTACAGAATTGAAGTTAAGATAGGTTCTTAATTGGTTGCTTTTGTTTGTGTAAATTTGGTAGGAATGCATGTTTATTTATTTAGCAATTATTTAGCTCTTAGTTATATTCATGAGAATAAGGAGGGTTCGTTTCATTTCATTACACAATTGTAGTTGTATGCACTGTATGAATCAATTTGATGAAGTTTTTGCTATTCTACTCTCCTTTGAATTAATTCAAGTATAAATGCTGTAACTTTGACTAACAAAAGTCGTAACTGGTTTATGTTTTCTTATATTCATGTCCATATCCAGGTTTTTGAAATATGAAAATAGAATAGATTGCATAAAAAGTTTATGCAACCAAATAAGATCTCTCAAATATTACTGGTCTTGCACTTGGGCAACAATATATAATTATCACGAGCATTGGAAAATATTTGTTTTTTCAGAAACTATTTATTTAGAATTTTGGATGTGTATTGAATATAGGGGTGTAAACGGAGCAGATTCGGAGCAGATATGCTCATACTAAATCCGTATCCGTTTTTCAATGAGCGGATACGGATACGGATACGGATATGGATAGTAAACGGATATCAAAATTCGAAACCAAATCCATCTTAAACGGATACAGATACGGAGCGGATAATCCACGGATACGGATTCGAATACAGTTACGAAACGAATAATTGTTGGATAATTGAGTCATATGAACTTCAAGTACAAATACTAAATTAAAAAATTAAAATCAATTATGAAAAACAAAAGTAAATTAAAAAAGGTAAATAAATAGAGAAGATAATAGGAATGGAGAGGAGTTAGGGAATATTAACCGCTGAAAGTCAAATTACAACGAAGAGGAGAAGTTAAAATTTCGGATCCGGATAGTGAGGATATCCGCTCCGTTTATACTTTCAAAGAATTATCCGTATCCGCATCAAATTTCCATATGCAAAAAATATCCGTATCCGTATCCGTGATATCCGTATCCGTTTAAATTCGGATACGGATAATAAGCGGATTCGGAGCGGATATCCGGACGGATATCCATATCCGTTTACACCCCTAGTATTGATTGGTACTAAATTATAGGGATGCTGAGTTAAATTGGTGTAAAGCAAAATTTTTTTTTTTTTCAAATATTTATGCAGAAGGGTCTGGTTGTCAGATGTTATTTTTCAAAGGTTGTTATGGAAAATCTGACCCTTTGACCGTGATAATAGTTATTAACAACTGGTCAAGTCAAATGCATAGTTTCTGTTTCAGAAGCATTTTCTAAACTTTTATAGTTTGAAAGTTAAACAACCAAAATGCAAACATAATGATGAACACTTTACAATTTTTCATACTAGATACAAATAATTGTAAATTTAAATTTAAATAATTTACAGATAAAGAATAATTGAACAATTTCTCATAGAATATGAAGTATACAAACGCAGAAGAGCAATTATGTATTTAATAAATTTTAGAATTAATTTAGTATGAATTTAAGCGGTCAACAATTAATGAAAAATGAATGTATTAAAATTAACTTATAAATCTTATATTTTGACCTATTTGAATTTATTATTTAAAGTTTATTTGATGAGATTTGAAAGCAGTGGCATCAAGATTGAAATAACACTGATGACTGATGTTATAAGTAGAGTAGCCATAGCATTTACAAATAAGCTAGTGTTTTAAATAACGATATGCGCTCGTCGGACGGACGGAGTACCACCAAGCGATTAATCGGTATGCAATCGATTAATTGTAATTTTGTAGCCGATTAATCGTTTTCATTAAAATTATTTGTATATATTTATAATTTATTAAAAATAATTTATTTAACTTGTCAAACTTATCAAATAAACTTAATTTAACTTAGTTCTATTATTATAACATGACACTACGCTTATTTTTTCTTAATAATACATACGCACTTTACATGTGTAAATAACACATTTATTTAATACAAAAATAAATTCGAAAGTTAAGCTTTTTTAAATACTAATAACATATTATTTCAAAGAAATCAGACATTCCAACATAAAATCATTAAATTTAGTTTATGATAACAACTAAATTTCATATATAAACATGTTATACTAATTGAAAAAATTACATTAGTAAATAAGAAAAATATATACTATATAAATAATAGAAGAATTAATCAATTTCTAAGTAAGAAGAAAAAACATATATAAAAAATATTGGATGTATATCCAAGTACAAATAAAACTACAATACAGGATCTATGAAACTTATTATCACACAGTCACAGAAAAAAACAATACGAAAATAAATATTTACTAGAATAAACGGAAATAAATGAAAATAAACGGGAATAAACGGACAATTAAATGGGAATAAACGGAATAATCGGGAATAATCGGCCAATCGATTAATCAAAAAAATCCGTTAACAGACCTCCGATTAGTGTATTCGTAACAGTTTGACCGCCGTTAACGATTAAACAAACGTTTAATCGGCTGTTAAAACCGTTTTTTACAACACTGATGTAAGCAGGTTGTACGTAAGGCTTGTCAAGCCAGAGTGGTACGTAGGATCTTGTAATTATAACATTTTTTCTTATCAATGAAAATGTTGGAGCTTAGTCCTCCAACATTTAAAAAAAAGAAAAAAACTGAGAATCTTAATTTCCAAAATAAATCAAATGATATTTTTTGTGAATTATGATTATTATGATTATGAATCCATCAGTAGCCGCAGACAATGATTATCATGAACTAAAAAACAGGTTCGCCATGCGATCTTTCCTTTTACAAAATTATTATTTCAGATCTCCTTCTCTTCTCATTTTTATATAATCAACTATAAAAAAAAAATGTATAATGTGGCTGAGAAGGCGTTTACCAATTTCCCTGTAATTTATTTTGCAACATTGCTAATAATTAAATTTAATTCAAACATCTGGATGCAGTTTTTAATAGTAACTTGTATATAATTTATATATTTTTGTTATTAAACTAATAAGGTTTGTTCTTGGATCAACTAGCACAATTTATTTTATTTTTTTTACCATTCTGACCAGTTGAGCTTAAAAAAAAAAAAGAGAGACATATATGTACATCATTTCCGCTAAGGTAACAGAATATTTCTGTTTACATCCGGACTGTCCGATCAGAATCCGGGCCATTTAATATTCATGCGGATTTTGATCAGACGGTCCTGATCTAAACAGAAATATTATGTTACTTTAGATGATTTGAATTAAAAATCAAGTGGGACGGCTGTGAGTATATAGCACACAAGAGATTGCTTTTGAATTTATATTAATCCCGGTTACCAATCCTTATTCTCTCCAAGTTGTTATATTGTATTCCCAAAAAGACTCAAGTGGCTCTCATCTTTGACTTTGCTTCAATCATTTAATCCAAGTTGTTATATTGTCATCCCTTCCCTTTCCTCTTCTCCTTTAATTCTCATCCTCAATTATTCATAACTGATACCAATAAATTTAATAAATGACAATTATAAAAAAGAAGGGATTCCAATCAGATGCCTTGTTTGTATTTTACACTGTAACAATACTGGCATTCATCCACACAATTGCCGGTGCATCGATCAAGACCACCGAGCTCCGTAAAGGCTTCAGTGCCACCCCGGGCCCAGTGAACTCCGAGTTTGAGCTTCTTCTAGCCGATCCAACTGGCCTTTTTGCCTTTGGTTTCATGCGTGTGGGTCCCACAAAGCTCGACCTGGCAGTGGTCCATCTCCCTTCCTCCCAGCCGGTCTGGCGCGCCATCCCTTCCAATCTAGCTAATTGGGGCCGATCAACGACTTTTTCCTTTGACGGAAATTTGGTCCTAACCGACAAAAGCATCCACGAGGGCGTGTTGTGGTCCTCTAACTCAACAGGCGGCGGCTTTCTGGTCCTTCGTAACACGTCAAACCTCCAAATCTGTTTGTCATCTGATGGGAATTCGGCTGTTTGGCAAAGTTTCGATCAACCGTCTGACACGCTTGTACAAGGTCAGAATTTCACATCCATGACTTCCCTCATCACTCCAGACAGGCGGTACAGCTTGCGGATCGTGGGGTTTCATATTGCCTTATACATGGAATTTGGTGGAAGACATGAGATTAATTATTGGAGGCTCAGTCCGTTTGACGCCAAGGGAACAACAATTTATGGTGTAGTGCAACCGCTAGGTTTCTTTGGTTTCTATAACAGTGACGGATCAAAGGCCGAGCTACTCCCATTCGACTCGTTCAACCGTGGCTATCTTGGGTTTTACCGTGTGACAATACAGAATGATGGTAATTTACATGCATACTTCTGGGATAATGACAAGTGGAATCTGGTTTACACAGCTGTGTCGGAGCCGTGCGGTCTGCCCGGCATTTGTGGGGCATATGGGCTATGTTATCCCGGAAAGCCATCATGTTTTTGTATGGTAAATGGCACAGATGGTTGCCTCCAGACAGACTCAGGTGATTTTTGCAGCAAGGAATATAGCGGTTTCTCGGTTTTAAGAAGAAGTGGTGTCACCGTGGAGTACAATGAACTCATGTCATCAGTACGGGTGCAGTCATTGGAAGAATGCGAGAAGATATGCGAGCGCAACTGTACTTGTTGGGGGGCATTGTTTGCGAAAACTATGAATATTTGTTACTTCATGGATTATCCAATTCAAACAGTTGAGGCATCAGGAGATACCCATCAAGGGTACTTTAAAGTTAGGCGACAGGGAGGCGGTGATGGCGGGGAGAGACACAGAGCAGCGACGGCAGTGGTGGTGATCTTTACGCTTGTTTTTGCGGGTTTGGCTATGTATGGGGGATACTGGTACTGGGACAAGAGACGAAGCCGGTTGTTGCGGCTCCAGTTAGCGGGTTCGAGTCAGGAAATGACTCCGTTACCTTTCAAGGATCTCAGGTCAATGAGTACATGATTTTTGCAAATTCTTGATTAAAAATGTGAAGAAGAAACAGAATAGAATGATTCTCTGAGTTAATTTGTTGTACCAAATTAATGCATTTTTTACAAAGCAATAACAAATAAATATAATGGAAACTTAAATTTACATATAATTAATCGACTAACTGATTGATTTTATTGTGATAATTTTGGATCTATTTGTATAATAAATAATGATAAAGTTGAGATTTCGTCTGCTCCGTTGTCAATAATATATTAGCTGTAATATTTTTTTTTCTTTTTTATTATTAGTAACTTTCATAAATTGAGACCTTTGTAGTTTGCATACGCTGTTAGGTAACAATTATTACCAAAAAGCAACCAGGACATTGTTCGATATCAGTGGATAATTGCACAGTCGGTTGGAAATGGACAGCGGGGGAAGTCTTCACCACTTTCTCCGCCTACCAAATCCTCCACATGAAGGGAATTAGATGCCCTTATCACAAAGTGTTGTGGAAACTCAAGGTACCGCTAAAAGTGAAGGCTTTTTGTTGGCTCCTTATAAATGATAGAATTTTAACGGGAGAAAACCTACAAAAAAAGGGGATGTACGGTGCAGGAGAATGTGTCATGTGCATAAACAATGCACAAGAGTCAACAGACCATTTACTTTGGAAGTGTACGGCGGCATGTGCGTTTTGGTGACGATCAACTTGCCAATTCCGACAGGGGATGCACCCATTGAGGAAGTCTGGTGGGAGCACAGGAAATCACTTCAGGAAGTAACAAGAAAGAAATGTGATGGAGCGTGGGCAGCGGGAGTCTGAACGCTGTGGAAGGAGAGAAATCAGAGGATTTTCTCACAAGAAACTAAATAAGTGCATAGATTAATAGATGAAGCAGTCCAACAAACCGTGCTATGGCAAAATAATTGCTAAACGAGGATTGATAATGAAGAGAATGGGCACTGGTGATCATGCAAGTTCATTCTCTATCTAGATTAGTGTTTTATTTAATAGTTAAGTAGCTCCCAGCGTGTGTAAAACTATTCTGTAAATATTTTTTTTATTTAATATATCGTCAGCTGACTTCTAACCAGCTGTCCTTCAAAAAGCAACCAGGACAAATTTGAATTTAAGTCTAAATCCACATGCACATGTTAATTTGAGTGTTATCTTTGTTTCCTTTCTATTATTCTTTCGGTGCAATGGAAGACTTTTCTGGTCCAAGCATTTTGTCTAAGTGGGATCATAAACGTATTTGTAACAGGATTTGGAGGCATATTTAATTTGATTAAAGTGGATGTCTCAAACTACAAAGAGGTCAATTATGTACAAAGCCATAAACAATAATAAGATATTATAGCAAAAATTTGCTAAAACTATTAAGTTCACAACTAATCATTTCTAAGTTTCCACTTCTTTAAATGTTGATCAGCATCATGAATTGTAATAACTATTGAATTAGATCAAAATGTACAGGCTAATTTGCACATAAAATTCTATATCCATGGACCATGTGCATGCTTTACTGCTGGGCGGCGCTTGGTTTGTTTTTACTCCTTAAAAAACAAAGCTAAATTATTTTTAGAGATGAGGATGCTTTGGCGATATTTCAGCCACTTGACTTTTATCAGATATTTTGATTATCTTAGCTCATAAATAAGTACACATTTGGGAACTTGAAGCCAAACAGCCGCTTTCCCTACAATTTAGCGGAAGGGGAACACCTACAATCCGCATATAATGACATACCCGAAATTTTTATAGTTACCAAAGAAAAAAATCAAATTAATTGATTATCATTCTCTTTTTTTTCTTTTTTTTTTTCAATTTTACCATTCACGCGGATCCAGTTCAGGCATTAAAAGAGTTGGTGCGTAGACTCGAACTAAGTTGGTTCTGAACTGGTGCACCAAATTGTTTTTGTTTTTTTTTTTGGTGCGCAACCTGAGTTAGTGCTCCAATTTTATTTTTTTTAGTTGGCGCACCAAAATTTTACGTGGTTGATTCATAACAAAACTAAAAGGGTTTGGTGCGCCAACTTAGTCTGCGCACCGTGCTATCTTGGTGCACAAACCCGATCCGTATGAGTGGTAGGATTAAAATTACGCTGGAGAAAGTAATAATCAATTAATTTAATTTTTTTTCTTTGTAACTATAAAAATTTCGGATCACATTCCGGACAATACCTACTCCCCTTTATTGAATTATTTGTTTTCTATTTTGAAATTAAAATGGACCAGCTTTTTAACTTACAGTCAGGTGTTAGTCGGAATCAAATATCCCAATATTTGTTTATGCTGTGTACTTGGGGTCCGACTCTGCTGCTTTTCTAGCAGAAAAGGAGGACCCTCCTCTTTCAAATCTAACGATTCAAAATTTCTATTCACGTATCTCGATAAAAAACTTGTTTCATGCACAAATCTCAACAAATTTTGAATTGTTGGATTTGGAAGAGGAGGGTCCTGCTTTTCTTCTAGAAAAGCAGCGGAGTCCGTTCCGTGTACTTGGGGTCTAACAGACTTGATTAACATGAGTTAAAAGTTGCTAAAATAAAATTTTATCCACTAATCTTTTTTGTGTGGGAGGTATCAGATTTGAAATTCGGATGAAGAAATTTCATGTAGATAGTAAATAATCGGGTGACTTGAGAACCAGTCTTTAGTCTAGTGATAAAGATAATACTCTCCGTGTGAAAAATCACAGGTTTGAAATCCGGAAAAAACAATCATTTGTAAATATTAATTAGTTGAGTAGCTTGATCTCCACCTTTTACTTAAAACAAATTAGATAACTCCTCGAACCCTTAAAAAATTATCCACTAACGACTAACCCATTATATAAAGTTGAGTTTGCAGTGACCTTTCCGAGTTGTTTTTTCTTTTCTTTTCTTTTCTTTTTATTTAACAAGGCAAGAGAACATAAGAGGAGATTGCATGCCAGATTTAACTACGGTGCTTGAAAGCCAAATAGTCGTGATTTTCTATTATAGCAATTAATTTACTAAATTATTATTTAGTTTAATAAATCAAATAAGTCAGTGTCATAAGTCGTAACTAATGTTTTAAAATACGGTTTTGTTCATACATGCGGAAGGCCACTATATACTACATATGCGGATTTTAATACGGATTTATATTTGCGGATTTTTAAAATGAGAATTTATATATACACATATTTAGAGTAGGGTTAAAATGCATCATTGGTTTTGTGCTCCAATCATGCTCCACATATTTTTCTCCGTTTTCAAAGTTCGAACAATCGATCCGAACCGCTCAATATGATCTTTGTATTAAAATGTGCTTGGAGATCAAATTTTATGTTTTTTGAAATTTTTTTTACTAATTTTTTAGATAGGTACAAAATCACTGTTTTCAGAAGATTCTGGACCATCCAAAACAGTGATTTTGTACCTATCTAAAAAATTAGTAAAAAAATTTCAAAAAATATAAAATTTGGTCTCCAAGCACATTTTAATACAAAGATCATATTGAGCAGTTCGGATCGATTGTTCAAACTTTGAAAACGGAAAAAAAGACGTGAAGCATGATTGGAGCACAAAACTAATGGTGCATTTTAACCCTACTCTTCATATACGTGTATTTGAATTTATCTCCGCATAAATAGAATGAAGTGTGCCTTATTGTATGTGAAAAATACAATAAATTTTTGCATAATAACCAAACCTACTTGCTGCTTCACAATTATAATTAACCCTGCTTTCTGCATAAACAACAAATTATGTATGTAACGATTATAAATCCGCATAGCGCATATTAAATTTGAGATTTTGAGTTGGGTCCGTATAACGCATATTAAATTTTAGTTCCATGCACTGCATATTAAATTTTGCACCTGCATATCTGCATATGCAGCCTCATATTCAAAACTACATGAGAAGAACCGCATGACGTTTTGAGCACAGCTGCCGATAGCATATGCATATGCGGCCGCATTTTAAAACACTGGTCGTAACCCTGGACACATTTTACCGGTCAACCGCTATCAAACAAACTATTTATCTAACCCAACCCTTGATTTGCGCGATACATAATTTTTTATTCCAACCCGAAACCATATATATCTTTTATGCACATTGTGCTTGATTCTATTACATTCATCCACATAAATTAACGTTCAAGATAGCCAAGTATTGCATTAAAATTTTCTTCTGAAGTCTGATTTGCTACGGGCTTGGAACAATTTTCTTCTGATGTCTGATTTTCAGTATTGCACTAAAATAACTGTCAGGATTTGCTACAGCTTGGAACAATTTTCAGCACCATATAATCTCTGTATTGGGCATCTCAGCCCCAAGGGGTGTACTGGCTTCCAGTCTGTCATGCTACCAGGTGAATATATATATATGGAGGATGCACTCCACTTCAGTAAAAACTGAACCCAAAATATCTAGCCAATATTGCACCAAGTTAGATAAAAAGAACTAATAAAAATCTAAGTGAATTAGCCACATCCCCCCTTTAAAACTCTGGAGGTCACTACCTTCTCAAAATCACTACTAAAATAGTTAAACAAGTAGCTAAAGAAGTACAATGCTGAGTAAGTTTGGAGTACTGCTATGTATTTTCAATCTGAAAAAGAAAATAGAAACAAACAAATTAGATCAGTAAAGGAGCAAATGCTTAGGGAATCTATTAGGGAACAGCATATTTGTACAAGAAGTAACAAATAGTTCCCGTGTATTTCAAGGCTAATGCTGATATAATGATAAGTTAACTAGTAACTACCAAAGCTCTCTCGATCTAGAAAATATAATAGTTAAATCAAAGGATACTGTTGACTCCATATCAGGGAGGGAATAATCAGGCCTAGAGTGGGAAAAATGGCACGGCGGAGCCGGTTCCGTCACGGAACGGCACGGTTACGGCACGGAACAGCACGGCAAGCGTGTCAGTTACGTGCCGTGACTTGCGTGTTCCATGCCGTTACCATTCGCTTGCTGTGCCCATCTTTTGAAACTTTGGCACGGCACGGCACGACACGTGAAAGATTTAGTCACGACACGTAGTCACGCGAGTCACGTGTAATTAGGACTGTTAGATATTAATTTAATGGTGAATCTTGAATAAACTTACCTAAATTATGATTAAATGGTCACGTGAGTCAGGCGAGTAATTTATGGTCACGGCACGTTAGGCACGGCGTGACCCACGTGACGTGACCATTCGCGTGCCGTGATCACCCCTTGACATTTTAGTCACAGCACAGCATGGCACGTGAAAAACCTAGCAAAAGGTCAAAACATTAATTAACAGTCTCAAAATCAGAGTCAGTCACGGTAAGTAATCAACTCATATGTGTATTCTGTGAGTACTAAGCAGAGAAGGCATATTATTTTAATTTCATAGGAGAAAAGGTAAATAACATACTATCTTCATGTGCAGTGTAATTATCAATTCTTGAGAACATTGATTTTGCATTCAAGCCAATATGCATAGAGAAACTGAGCAGTTAAGGGCTTTGCATAATCACCACAATGAGCCCAAAAGGCAAGGACCCACATTCACCGAGTGAGCTCTGCACGGTCACCTCACGAAGCCCAGACATATAAAAGCTCAAATACCGAACAATACCAATTGTCAAGTGAGCTTTACATAGTCATCTCATTAGGCTCAAAGGCAGAGAGCAACATTCTCCAGGTGGACTTTTGCATAATCACCACGCAAAGCCAAAACGCCCAATGATACCAACTGCTGGGCAGGCATGGCATCATCACCTTGCTAAACCCAAAATACAGAGAGATGCAGGGACCATTGGATGAGTGAACTTTGCACACTGATCTTGCAACTCCAAAATGCCAAGTGACATCAACCGCCAGTAGGTTTCGCATCATCACCTCACAAAGCCAAAATGTCATACCAACCGCCAATAAGCATTTGAGCTATCATCACCTCCCAAAGCGGAGATACTGAGTAGTGCCAACCCGCCAGTAGGCTTTGCTTCATCACTTAGCAAACATGAAATGATGAGTGATACCAACCGCCAGAAGGCTTACCATTGTCACCTCGCAGAGCCAAAATGACGAGTAATGCCGACCACCAGTAGGCTTTGCGTCTAGCTAACATGACGAGTAATACCAACCGCCATTAGGCTTCCCGCTTCACCTCACAAAGCCAAAATGTTAGATTGTACCAATCCACAATCACAAGTCAAAACACTCAACGATACCAACTGCTGGGCAGGCATGGCATCATTGCCTTGCTAAACCCAAATAAAGAGAGATGCAGGGACCATTGGCCGAGTGAACTTTGCACACTGATCTCACAATACCTAAATGCCAAGTGACATTAAACCCCAGTAGACTTTGCATCATAAAATCACACAGCCAAAATGCCATACCAACGGCCAATAAGCATTTGACTTCATTAATGGTGCCAACCTGCCAGTAGGCTTGGCTTCATTACCTAGCAAACTTAAAATGCTGAATGATACCAACTGCCAGAAGGCTTTGCATTGTCGCCTCGAAGAGCCAAAATGACAATTAATACCAGCCGTCAGTGGCTTTGCGTCATCAATTCACAAAGCCAACATGACGAGTAATACCAACCGCCATTAGGCTTCTCGCTGTCACCTCACAAAGCCAAAATGTCGAGTGATAGCAATCAGCAATCACCAGTAGGCTTCAAGTCATCACCTCTCAAAGCTGAAATACTGAGTGGTGCCCAGAAGGCTTTGCATCATCACCTTGCATACATGAAATGCTGAATGATATCAACCACTACAAGGCTTTGCACTTTCACCTCGCAGGTTTCACATCATAACCTCACAAAACCGAGATGCAGAGTAATACCCACTGCCAGTAGGCATTGCAACATCGCCTCGCATAGCCAAAATGCCAAAGGATACTGACCGCATTAGACTTTGCGTCATCACATTGCAAAGCCAAAATGTCAAGTGATACCAACCATCAGTAATTATTATTCTAAAATTCCTATAAGACTCTTTATCTATGGTCCCCACTAATTATTTAGTCCCCACTAATTATATGGTCTCTTTTCTCAGTTTCCATAGTTGTCCCCACGTCAACCTTTATAGATATAAATACTTGAAAGATAAAATATTAACACTTGAAAAATAAGATATTAGTACAAAATCAAACGATCTAAATTTTCAATTTAATTTAGTATAATATTTTGACTTAATTTTAGACCTCGACTAAACAAAATAATTTACACAAGTCTAAGTTAGAAATAAGTAACACAAGGTCTTTGTAACCTTAAGCATCAATCTGCCATTTTTTCCAGATATTATAGTATACACATCCTTCAATTTTTCTCTATTATATTTATACATTGACTGTTCAATATATTTTTTATATATAATATATTCACCTATTATAATCATGTCATATTTACCCATAAAGTTAAATTAATATATTAATTCTAGTTAATATACATCGAACCTGTAATTTATGTACACATCAAATCACTAATTTCGGATGCTTCAAAATTTTTAAATCAGACGATTTACTATCTATCTAAAAAATAGTAAAACAATTATAAAAAATAAAAAATTTAATTTCAAAGTACATTTTTTTATATAAGATCATGTTGAACGGTTCGGATTGATTGTTTGAATTTTATAAATGGAGATATCATTCATAGCACAGACCGCTATGTGCTTTACAAAGTATTATAGCCTCAACCAATAAATTGACATAATATTTTTTTCTAAATTTTTTGCTAATCTTCTTAAAAAAATATTCTCGCCTAATAGCTCCTTTGTTATAAAAAAATTCGGAAAAACTTGGAACTTTTAATTCTCCTTATGCACAATTTTTATTTTATTTTTAAATTAAGAAGTAAAGGAATTCTGATTTCTGAAGAATCTGCTCATCACGTCGTATTAGCCATTCTATGAGACAGCAGGCGCGTATATTTATTATCTTTGCTGTCTCATAGAAATAGACAAATAATTAATTGTTCCCAATTTCAGTATCACAAATTCACAATCACAAGTGTATATATGCTGCAGTTTGTATCCATGTTCTCAGCCAGATCACAGACGTCTGTTTGTAATCAGACCATCAAGATAATTGAAAACTAAAAGGAAATATTAATTTATTGTTCAGCTTCCCTGCATTCTCGTTATTATATTGTGTTATATACTGTTACATGATGCGTTAATTAAGATCATTAGTCTATAAAAGTACATTTTTCGTTAGCTCGTGCAATGAGATGGAAATACAGTTTAGTTTAGTACTATATATCTGCATTTTTATTTTTGAAAACTAGCCATGAATTTGGAATCCTTAGAAGAATATGTAAATGACTGCGGTACCACCACTGCTACTCCTAGCCCATTAAAAAGCATTAAAGAACACATCTTTAATACCCTATCAAATATCAATCCCAAGCTTCGACTTTTTTTTATATATCTTTACATTACTGCTTACCACGTTATACTAATATACTTCCTCTTGATCCCTCATCGCTGACCCCCAATTCCCTTTCCTCTTCTCTTTCTCTACTATCTACTGCAACTAATACATGCTTAACTTCTCAATTCATCATTCAATGAGATCAACAAGCTGCTTCTTTGTATGTTACATATTAGCATTGCTAACAGTTCGGTGTACAGCTGCCGACTCGAGCATAGCAACAAGGATCATAAAGGGCTTCACGGCCTCACCAACAAGCAGCAATGCTCAATTCGAGCCCCTTCTTGCCGACATAACTGGCGTCTTTGCATTCGGATTCTTGCATATTGGTTCGGCAAAGCTTGATTTGGCCGTAGTTCACCTACCATCTACGCAACAAGTATGGCGTGCTAACCCTTTCAATTTGCCCAACTGGGGCAACTCGGCTACCTTTTCTTTTGATGGCAACCTTGTCCTGACTGACGCAACCATCCAAGATGGCCCAGTTTGGGCCTCTAAATCCATCGGTGGCGACTACCTATCCCTTAGCAATAATTCAAATCTCCAAATATATAATTCTGTCGGTGCGGATTCTTCTCTCTGGCAGAGCTTCGATTATCCTTTCGACACACTTGTACAAGGGCAGAAGTTGTCCTCTTCAACCACGGCTTCATTGCACACAGCCGACAAACGATACACCTTGCGTATTGGTATAGCATATATTGCCTTGTTCATGCAGTTCCAAGGAGGCCAGGAACTGAATTATTGGTCACACACTGCTCTCAAAGCCAACGCTTTGAAGGATATCTATGCGCAAGTGGACCCCCGCGGTTTCTTGGGTATTTATTATGTTAGGGATGGAGTTTTTATTGATCGAATTCCTTTCGACTCATTTGAGCGTGGAAATTTGGGTTTCCACCGGCTGACATTACAGCTCGATGGTAATTTGTACGCTTACTACTGGAACGACAATACATGGGTTTTGGTTTACACAGCACAGACAGAACCGTGCGGGTTGCCCAGCATATGCGGTGCGTATGGGATCTGCATACCTGGATCTCCTTTCCAGTGTTCATGTCTAGTCAATGGCACAGACGGATGCCTCCAGACAGATTCTGGAAATTTCTGTGGCAATCAGAATAGTGATTTCTCAGTCGTGAGAAAAAGTGGTGTCACGGTAGAATACACGGACATTATGGAGACAATAGCAGTGGAGTCTTTGGATGAGTGCGAGAAAACATGCGCGCAAAGCTGCGTATGTTGGGGGGCATTATATGCTGACACGTCAAAAAATTGTTACATCATGGACTATCCAATACAGACGGTCGAGAAGTTAGGGACTGCCTATCAGGGGTACTTCAAACTCAGGTCAAATGATCATGGGGTGGTCGGGCATAAAAAGAAACACCAGAATAAGCAAGGGCACCCGGGCGTGATAGCTGCGGTGGTGATTTTCACGCTGGCATTTACCGGTATGGCCGCATATGGCGGTTACTGGTGGTGGGATAAGAGGCGGAACAGCTTGCCCGTAATCCAGTTGGGGAAAGCCCCAAAAGAAGAAACAGCAGCAGAGCCTATTAAAGACCCTGGTACAGAATGAAAAAGAGGTGTAGATGAACATTTACTGATTTTCATGTGTGCTGTGTGATTCGGTTGATAAACATCTTTTGTTTGTATTTTATAGTGATCATTTCTTCTTTTTTTATCTTTTTGGTTATTGTAGTTTTGTTTATTATATTTTTGTAATAAAAATATAGGAATTGATTCATTTTATTTTGCTTAGTGGGGTGTACATGGCCATGTCCTCCCTGATAGTAATAACAGGGTGCTTGATTAATCACTTTTGTCATTTATTTGGTTTCATTGCAAGAATATATCAGGTCAGGCTTAATACAACTGCCAGTGCATTTAATAAAAACGTATTATATATGTTCTTGTGTTAGAATATTATTGTTCTTCAAGAAATTATAAGACCCATTACTTGTTTAATTAATGCTAACTGCATAATCACTTTCAAACTGCAATTTGATTCATTAAAATTATTATTCTTGCAGTTATGGATTTTCAGTTTACACAAGTATGGGATCTGTAGGGGCTAGGGGTAATGATAGAGATAGAAGAGAGAGAGAAAAGAGAGATGAGCTGAAATGATTTGTATTATTCATCCATAAATTACAGAGATGGTCTACCTTATATAGGCGACATATAAGCTGTACATAATGTAATTGAAAGTGATAACTAATTGTAGCCTATACAACAGAATATTGAATATATTACATTTACTTCTAACATCCCCCCGCAAGCTGAGTTGGGGCTTCTTCCAATGTAAGCTTGGAATGTAAAAAATAAAGTCTGGCAGAGGATAGCGCCTTGGTAAATATATCAGCCAGCTGATCTTTAGAAGAAATAAAACGCACATCTAACTCTTTGTTAGCTAACTTCTCACGCACAAAATGGTAGTCAATTTCGATATGCTTTGTTCGAGAATGAAAAACTGAATAAGAAGCCAAGAATGTTGCTCTCAAATTATCACACCATAAAACCGGATTAGACTTGAGCGAGACATGAAGTTCATGAAGAAGTTGCTTTTACCACACAATCTTGAGCGAAACGGTAGTTTGCTTCTTGGATCCCTATGAAAGGAGGTTCGATCCAAAGAAGATACAAAAGCTCGATGTAGAGCACCTATCATCCGGGCAACCGGTCCAATCTGAATCAGAGTAAACATGTAGCTCGAACGAGGAAGAGCACTAATGTGTAGGCCGAAATGAAGAGTACCTTTAAGGTATCGTAATATGCGCTTGACGGCATTCCAATGCTCATTGGTAGAAGAGTGCATGAATTGTGATGCCTTGTTCACGGTATAGGAAATGTCGGGATGAGTAATCGTGGCGTATTAAAGAGCCCCAACAATGCTTTTATATAGGTGAGGGTCAGCCATAGGGTTCCCATTGAACTTGATAGTGGATCACCAGGTGAGAATGAAGTAGCACAAGGTTTGGAGCCATCTATTTTCGAACGAATGAGAAGACTTCGAATGTATTGTGGTTGTGCAAGTGTAATCCTCTTAGAGTTCGGTGTGACTTGAATTCCCGAAAAATAGTGAAGTGATCCAAGATCTTTTAGAGAGAATTAGAAGGCAAGAAAAGAGATGAGAGAAGTCACAAGGGTCACATTAGAACCGGTGATGATAATATCATCCACATAAATCAAAACAAGGGTAATAGACTTGGAGTCACCACGAATAAAAAGCGAGGAATCGGATTGAGAAGCCTTAAACCCAAGATTGACAAGAACCGAGGCAAGCTTATGAAACCATGCACGAGGCGCTTGTTTGAGGCCATATAATGCCTTTTGAGAAGACACACATGATTAGGATAAAAGGAATCTATATAGCCCGGAGGTTGTGTCATATAGACATGTTCTTCGAGATCGCCATGAAGGAAGGCATTATTGACATCGAGTTGTCGAATCGGCCAATAGTGTGAAACGGCAAGAGAAAGAACCACACGAATCGTGGTAGATTTGACAACCGGGCTAAAGGTCCATGAAACTCAATACTCTCTTCTTTATTATAACCTTTGGCTACAAAACGTGCTTTGTAACGTTCAATGGTCCCATCGGCTTTCTTCTTGATTTTAAAAATTCATTTACAACCAATGACATGATGGTTAGAATGAGAAGGAACGAGAACCCATGTACCATTTTTGGCTAGTGCATTGAGTTCTTGAGACATCGCATGACGCCATGGACATGACGCCTAAAATAGAAGGTCCACGGCCTCCTGGGCCCAAATTAGTAGAACTACGACCCGAAGAAGAAGGACCTCTACCCTCTTCCAGTAGAGGCGTGAAGAGCTACAAGATCGGAACCATCCGAGAGGGAAGAAGGGTTCTGAGAGAACAATGACTCATAGGATAAGAGAAAGGAGTGAAGTTCAATCAATGAAACAAGAGCCGATCTGGTGGTGATAGCAATAACAAATGAGTTGTACTCCGATCCAAGGCCACTCAAAATAGAACGTACCAGTTCAGAATCAGAAACCGATTCACCGGCAGAGACGAGCTAATCCGCAATCAGTGTAATCTGCTCAAAATAGGTGATGCACTTTGATTGCCGCGAGTCATAGTATGAAGAGAGTGATGCAATTCCATGACCCGAGCAGTCGAAATCACCGAGTAGATCTAGTGCAGAGAGAACCAGAGCTCGCGAGCAGATTGGCACGCCATATATTGAGACAACACACCCTCAGAAATGAAAGATCGAAGCCAGCCAAGCAAGAACCGAACTTGTTTGTACCACGCCAAAAAAGCCTGATTAGAACTGAAAACTCCATTGATTGTGAGAGTCTTGGCAGGATGTGAGACATCAGCGAAAAGATACTTGGAGAGACCAAATCCATCAATAATAGGTTCGATTTGAGATTTTCAGGTGAGAAAATTCTGACGATCCAGCTTAGTAGAGACTGGAACCGTAATCTTAATCACAGGATCAATTTGAGCAGAAAGGGAAGGGTGAACATGAGAGGTTTCTGATAAGCCTAAATTATATATACTTTTGATTAAGGTTTAACCTAAAAAACTTAGCCAATTTCCTTGTATTTTAGTATAATTTTGTGTCAAATATATACAAGAACCAAGTTACTGCCAATGTCTATTTAAATTACAGAAAATAGAGCAAATTGTAGATCTTCTCGCAAGCTTTTCGAAAAATGGTAACATTGAAAACGGAGTTATGGATACTGATTTATGCCCATTTGTAGTTCAGTTCACTGGAAATTTTCAGAGCCTCCTGAGGCCGCACTCAAAGCTGCACAGAATCACAACTACGACACACAGTTCGTATTTTGGTCATATCTTGATCATACGAACTCCGATTTGGGTGAATCAAAGCTTGACAGAACTAGGACAAAAATATCTACAACTTTCATGAATGAAACAAATCTAAATTCAGAATGTAGAATTTTGTATAGCCACACCAATGGCCGCACCAGCCTGAAAAACTGCTAAATATGAAAAGTTAGTGGGCTGAGTGGGCGCCAAAATTAGAATAATTTGGTCTCCAAGTTCAGAATCACAGAATTAGAAATATAGAAGTTAGTAGGCTTAGTAGGTGCCGAAAATATAACAACTTGATCCCCAAGTTCAGAGAATGACCAAGTTAGTGGGCTTAGTGGGCACCGAAAATAAAACGACTTGATCTCCAAGTTTAGAAAAGGCTATATAAGGTTAAGAGACCACAGGAGAAGTCATCACTGCTCATCACTACCCATCATTGCTCAATTGAAGTTATTCTACTCCACTTTCCAGCAGTGATCAAAGTTGCGAATTTCAAAGGAAGAGAAAGAAGAAATCGAGGTTTTGCTTGAGCGACAAGGGAAGAAATTGGGCAGAAACTTGGAGATTGGTTATATTATTTTCTCTTACGTATTTTCTCAGTTTTTACCATGTTTATTTTGTATTTTCTTGTGGATGCTAAAGCACCCATGAGAAGCTAGATTTCCTCTCTAGGGGCTTAGACATTAAACATGAACTTGCATTAATTTCTAGTTTTGTTTGATTATCTCTTTATGATGATTTTTGCTTGCATGATTTATTCTTGTTGATTGATAAGTTCTCACTAATTGCATAATCTGTGTACTTGATTGATAGTATCCCGTTTAGGTTTTACAACTTGAATTGCTAAGGATCAATTGCTTGATGGTACCTTACTATGTGCTTGAATTATTTTAGGGTTTTAGATTAGCAACACACCATTCTAATCTTTATCCAGAACCACAGGAATTAATGGTTAGGTTAGGGTGAAGGACTTAATTGTGAAGCCTAAAACCTAATTGGGAACCCTAAATTAGATTAGACATTGATATATTACTTTGTGTGCATGTAATGTTAAATATCCCTATTAGGATCGTGACAGCCCTAAAACTAGAGGAACGTTAACTCATCACACCAAAATATTTGTATCAATACTTAGTTGAAATAGGCTAACACGCGCTTAAATCTAGGTAGTTAGGGTGAAGTACTTAATCGTGAAATCCGAATTATCTAGGCACATCATAAGGTTAGAAACTCTATCAAAACAAACATGAATTTAGAGACCAAACAAATGAGAAATTAACCAAGGAATCGTGAGCCAAAAGCCCCTAGACTTCTCCAATTCGAATCACATCCAAATTTTATTTGTTTTGCTACGATATTTTAATTTTCATAAAAAACGAAATTACACAAAAACCTCCCTTTTTTACTTTTATTATTTACTTTTAAAAGTAGTTTACTTAATAAAAATCAGTGTTTCCCAACTTCTTTTTGAATCGACACCTACATACTACAATCGATAGGTTATGCGCTTGCAACTAACCTATTTATTGTGTACGAAGGTTTATAAATTTTAAAAGTTAAAAGTGTATTAAAATTACCCTATATTTCAATACCTAAAATACAACAGTTTCACTGTCAGTAGCCATGATTCTTGATTAGCAATCTTGATCAGTGATTGGAGAAGGTCGTCTGATACCATGATAGAGATAAGAGAGATAAGCTGGAATGATTTGTATTATTCATTCATCAATTACAGAGATGGTCTACCTTATATCGACGACATATGTACAGAATGTAACTGAAAGTGGTAACTAACTGTAGCCTATACAACCTTCAGCGTTTAAATGTTAAAGGAGAGTTCGAGACTTCATTCAGAAACTATAAAATGTTTATTTCTCGGAGATGACTTGGGCCTAAAAGGTTTGGACATGCGTACCTCGGCCAATACTTTGTCAAAATTATGTTGGGTCTCTATGGGTTGTATTGGATCTAAGGTGTGCTGGACCAATCTAGAGTTTTGGATCCTCTTCGTCTTCGGTTTTCCCAGCTCGTTTTTTTTATATTAGGAAATAGGAACGAAAAAAAGTAGAACTAAGGGTGTTCCTAAGTTCACCAAGTTTTTTTGTGAACTTAACTCTAAAACTTATCATATTGATTTCAAATGACGAATTCGAACCGTTGAAACCATCTTTTTTACTAGTGATGTGTTTACATATAAAAATTTAAAATTTAAAATTAATTTAGTATAAAGTCAAGCAGTCAAAATTATAAGCTTTATAAATTAATTTTAATGCATTTATTTTTTAATGTTTTTTTTTTACCACTTGATTCTATGCAAAATTAATTTGAAATTTTAAAATTTTCATATGTAGACACATCACTCGTAAGATAGACGAGTTTCTACAGTTCGGATTCGCCGTTTAAAATCAATCAATAAAGTTTAAAGTTGAGCACAAAAAGACTTGGTGAATTTGGAAACACCCTAGTTCTACTCTGTTAATTTTATATCACATGGTTTAAATCGTTAACATAAGCATGTACATTGGAAGAGTAGTAGCTTGTTACCGCGTGGAAAAGAGGACTAAAATTTTGATTTATGCTATGTAATGGATCAAACTATATTCTTGGATATTTCGTTCCGAGTAGAGCTACAGTTTCAAACGGCGAATTCGAACCGTTGAATCATGGATAGAAAAGTTCATTAGACCTTAGATCGATCTCCACCTTCAATTTCAGATCGGATGATTGGACGGTCTTATAAACTGTGCTACAGTGCACCCACTGCCCACTGGCCAAATCCAATGCGCGGCCTCGTGCCACGTGGATGATCCCTTCTCCAAAGAACGCAGAAACAAACGGCGCGAACCTGATGGCTGATGAGTGATGAGTGATGACCATGAGGAGCGAAGCAAACGTCCCGGCCCCACTGCGCAGGTTCTCGTCCGAGTTGTCTCCCCTGCAAACGAGCACCAGATATACTGACAAAAAGAACTAGACCAGAATAATTAAACAAGAGAAAAAAAGAAAAGAATGCTCTCACTAGTGTGCTCCCCCACTGCGGCGATCCCCGCCCGGCGGCGACCTGTGGCCCCGTGCTGCTCGACCCTGAGAGAGGCGGAGGCGTCCCCGAGTGCGGCGGAGATGCTCCGGGGATTACGAGATGCGAAGAGGGTGGTGTTGGTGAGGCACGGGCAGAGCACCTGGAACGAGGAAGGCCGCATCCAGGGCAGCTCCGACTACTCCGTGCTCACCTCGAAAGGAGAGTCCCAGGCCGAGACCTCGCGCCAGATGCTCCTCTCAGATTCCTTCGATGTTTGCTTCACCAGGTTCTTCCCCATTTCCCATTCCCAATCCCCTTGTTTGAATTGCCATGGTTTTTACGTAGTAAACCAAATGGTTAAGATGTAATTGGGCATGCTCCTGGGGACAGCCCAGTTCATCTTAACTATTCCTTTGTAAATGCTTGATCTATTTGGATCATATGATCAAATCATTCCTGGAAGAGCTTAGTTGCTAGTTGTATTCTCTTTTGTTAATTTCTGGTATATCTGAGATGGTTATATTAACTGTTCTATTGACTTCATATGGGGTGTCATATGTGATTCAGTCCCCTCCTCCGATCAAAGAGAACAGCTGAGATAATATGGGACAGTCGACAGGAGGAGATGCTTCCGGACTCTGACTTGAGAGAGATTGATCTCTACTCTTTCCAAGTTAGTATAAATTAAACTCAATATCCGAGGGCCTTTTCTACTTCAAAGTTATATTAAGTTTTCGTAATAGTGATCGCAAAAGAAAATATATACCATGGCACCACCAGAATCTGAACAGATCAAGGTAAACTGATAAAGTGGGTGTGTAAACATGCATGGATCAGAAAAGTTGCTCATACTATACTATATCATAAACGGTTCTCTATACAAGCAATGGATGCACCCAGGGTTTGATCATTGTTACATCATCTTTTGTAGTACAACTCCGCCTCAAAAGCTGAAAACAGCCCCATGTTTCATAGACCTCTTTGTTTTCTACTTTTACCTTTTTATTGATGTAAAGAAAACAAGAAAAACAACATTACAAACTAATGTATTGTTCTAAAAAAAAAAAAATTCATTTAGAAGTGGTAACATTTGAAGCCCTACCTATTGAAAAAAGGGAATAAACTTTGTAATTGATGCTGTAGGGTTTACTGAAGCATGAAGGAAAGGAGAGGTATGGCAGTAATTTTCTTCAGTGGCAGAAGGATGCACCAAATTTTAACATAGATGGACACTACCCCGTGAGGGAGTTATGGGACAGAGCCAGAAATTGCTGGAACAGAATCTTGGCTCACGAGGGCAAGTCTGTCCTTGTTGTAGCCCACAATGCAGTGAACCAGGCTCTTGTTGCAACAGCTTTAGGTAATGTCCATTTTCCTTCTTTTCTTTTTCAGGTAAATAATTTAGTCGATTTAATTCAGGTTCTACATCTGGTTTGGTTATGGTGTTGGCTGTCAAAGGTAAATAGTTTTAAATGATTCATTATCATAATTATTGGCAAGCAAAAACTAAATTGAAGAATTGGTACCACTTTTTTATGCTGGCCTGGGGATCATCCTTTTGGCAGGGCCATTCTTTCTGCAGACCCATTAAGCTTTGTTGTGCTGGCAATTCCATATGAGCACACAAGTAGAACTTCTATAAAAGTTCTAACCTAATATTTTTTGTTAAGCTAGAATATCTGCTTGGTATGTTCTTCTTAGACCCGCTCAATACCGCTTAGTATGTTTTTTGATATGTAAATTTTGGTCTGACAATGTAATGCTTGTTGCACAGCTTTGTTCGCTTCCGCACAAGTACTAATTGTAGGTTTTATACGTTACTTGACATAAATATGTTTTGTCTCTTCCTGTTTAGGTCTTGGGACGGAGTATTTTAGGATTCTTCTGCAGAGTAATTGTGGGGTTAGTGTGCTAGACTTTACTCCACAAGTTCAAGGGGGAACTCCTAATATATGCCTCAACCGCTTAAACCAGGTGCACAATATTGGATGTTCTTTTTTATTACTACATTTTATTTCTATATTTGTTCTGTTTGCTTATTTGTTTGTTTGATGCATTGATTGTTCAAGGAGATTGTTAGTGCTTAATTTGCATCATGCTTTCTCATTAGTTAATACTATAGTTCATTCATGTGCTTGTGAGACAGCTTTGTTTTTTGTGCGTAGACATTAAAATCTATTTCTTACTGGCCTGGATATTTTTTTCAGATTTTACTGAACATTTCCTTGAATGTTAAAAAGAATCTTGTCCAGTCAGGGTAATTTATGTATTTTTTTCCTTGGAATTCTTAAGTTCTCTTTAATAGAAAATCTTGTTGTTGTTTGTTGTCAATTATAACAATCAGTGAATTTGAAGCAGACTCCATATACTCCAGTGGCTTCTGGAACTTCAGGTGGAAGAAAAGCACAAAAGAGGATAATTTTAGTCTGTCAAGGTGCCACTCAAAACTCTGGCTCCAAGGTACTGAATCTCTCTCTCTCTCTCTCATCCCCACACATTGCCGGAGCTAATAACACTGAAAATACTCTAATTAGATAAAAAATTGGGGGGGGGGGGGGGGGGGGGGTGTATTAGCAATTTTTTTACCACCTTGAATGTCCATTTGTGCATTATCTTTTTGTGACATGTGTATTGGTAGGTCTGGTCCGGGTTATCTCCCTTAAGTTTTTTAATAACAGTTTTGTTAACTAATTAAATAACTTCTCCATAGGAAACTACCATGAGGGAGTATTTGTTTTTAATGAGAAAAGGAGGACCACATTACAAAATTGATGAATTGTGGGGTCTATATGTAAATTTTTTCCTCAGTTTCAAGCATGTATTTGCAAAACAGCTTGATTGCTGAATGAAACAATGAGAATTTTAATAATGTTCCAATCCTATTGCCACTTTTACCTGGTCTACTAACAATTTAATTTTTTCAGTTTGGATTAGGTGGAATGGGATACGAGGCCTTAAACATGCTTGGGAATATTCAAGTAAGCACTCTTGACTCCTCTTTTTATGATAATAATGTGAGCTCAGATAGGCTCTAGTATTTTTTGTAGATCAAATCAATGAAATAGTGAACTCTTTGAGAAATTCGATGGTATTTAATTTCTATGACATGTGTCCCTAGCTAATGATATAGGTATTGTGATTTTTTTGGGGACCAGAACAGGTTGTGTACTAGTCACTAGTTCATGGTTTAGAGCTGGAATGATTTCATTTGAAATTTATGCTTGTCTTCTAGTATGCTTTGATGATTTGGTTTGTAATTTTGTGCCTGTCCTCTAGTATGGTTATATTATCAAATAAAAGTAGGTGGCATTTCCCCTGTTTACCAAAAGAAAAGAAAATTAGTGAATAATCCAGCATTGGTCAAGATATTCCGTGCTGGCTTGCTTCATTTACAGTGGATAAGGACATGACAATTTGGTCATTTGTGCGGGTCTCACAAAAAACAGTCCCAGAAAACAGCAGAGCTTCTCCTTGACATGAAAGTGAATTGCATTGTTTCCAGTCCTAGGGTACCTGCTATTGATACTGCCACCGCTATTTCTGAGGTGAATAACTTTTTGTCTTTTCTATATGCAACGGAACAGCCAGATAAATGAAACTTTTACAAGAAGTACATCCATTTTAATTATTTGGGACATCCTACTTTACTGGGAACTATTGCAGTTGATTCATTTTGACCAACTATGAGACAATGACAAAAGAACCCTTATAAAGCATTTATCAGTCACTTGCGTTTATTTATTCATTTATGCACTATTTTGAAATACAATGACCACTTAATTATCACTACATTGTGCTATTGCTGTGCAAATGATTTTGAGACTCCGGTTGGGTTTCATTTCTAGCCTACCCCAACTTGTTTGGGACTAAAGGCTTGGTTGTTGTTGTTGTTGTTGTTGAAATTGAATTGAATTTTCCACCATTGTCGGGTGCCCTTCTGCAAAATTTGAAATGGGAGGGGTTGCGGGTTTATTCCTTTATAAAAAATCTAGAGAAGTCTCCTGAAAAGTGTCCCTGACTCACTAAAATCCAACTAAAGGTGTTAATTTCTTTTGAAATTTGAAAAGAGTACAAAATTGGCAGGTTCAAGCGGCAGCTGATTGCTTGGGCGCAGATTGTGTGCCTCGTGATGTTCAACTGAAGCAATTGTTTGACCTCGAAGTGGAGCCCATTTTCCAGCAAGCCAGAAAGGTTACTTGTGCCTTTTTTTTTTTTGAGTTACAGGCTGCTTGACATGAACAAGTCCACATGGACTATTTAATATTTAATGGTTCCCATGTAATCGGTGGTACCCTGATTCAACTATTTTTAAGAAAATAAAGGCCACTCAAGCTAACTTCTTAGGTTCAGCCTAACAAAGCTTAAACCCTCTTATAAGCTGGTTAAAATTTAACACAAGCAGGTGGTGGGATGAGTAAAATTAAAACTCATTGTTCTTTGCCTGAAGATTAAAAACTAGTACATTTTTGAAAAATTATAAGTTATTAATACTGTTGTCTTAAGCGAACTTCATTCGTTACTACTTTTTCTTAAGCTAAATTAGACTCAACCTTCAAACTTCATAGATTTAAAACAGTGTTTCTTAGGTACTAGATTATTTCCTTTTTGTCCATAATTCCAGTTAGTTTCATACTTGTGGAGTCTCATCACCACCACATTAAGTTGCTATTAATTTGTAAAATCCGTTTCTCTTTGTTTTCCTGACAGAAGGCAATGGCATATCAATCAGGTTGGTTAGGCTGCTTCGACCAATCAGTCTTAAAGGAGCTATGCACCAAGTCAGTAACCGCATGGCAAGCATTGCTCAAAGAGCTCTCCAGTGAGTCCGAGGCAGAGTATAACTTGGTAGTGGTCGGGCACCCAGCCATACTGACAGGTCTATTATGCCAGTGCCTCCATTTGTCCATGGACTGGATGCCGTCTTTTCATTTAGACTCAGGCAGTGTTAGTGTTATAGACTTTCCTGATGGACCTGCAGGAAGAGGGTAGTGCGTTGCACCAATTACACCGCGCACCTAGGTAGATGGTCTATACCAATTACTAGGCCCACCGTAGATGATGAAACATTCTAGATTCATAAGTTCGGTACAAAGGAGTGGATAGAAGTTGAGATTCATCCCGTCAATCTACTCCTGTAATTGGGTTGAGTACATTGAAATATTATATTCATGTGCATGTGTAAAAAAAAAAAATGTACCTTTTCATGTCAATATGTGTAGATGAGCAAAAATAAAAAAATAAAATAGAAATTAGCAATTTTGTGCTTCACACTTTATAATTTTCGGTAAGTGTTAATACTTTTTTTTTATTGAAAAGGCCCTTGGTCATCTCATTCATCAGCAGTTGATTACATACTTGTCTGAAACAAACTTACAAAGTAATAAAGAAAAGCCAACATAATTCCAGCTCCCATGATCTATACAAAGCACCTATACTACTGATACTGAGACAATAACATTCATCCCTGATTAAGGAAGAGAGGATATGTGAAACCCATGTACGCAAATTGCTCTGTTCGTGCCACATTGGCCAGAAAGTGAGCCCTTTGGTTCTCCTCCCTTGGTACATAACTGATGTGGTATCCATTGTGAGCCCTAACAGTATTATAGATGCGTACCAGTTCAGCATACGAGCGCCAGTCAGCAGTTTGCAATCCTTCCCTGCACCCCTTTTGGTAACTTATTTAGCCTTCTCAATCTTAATTTTCTAGTTTTGTATGCAATTCTTTCATCATTCTTTTTGCATTAACTTCTTTGAACCAGTTATCTGTTTTTTACTTTTTTTTCTTGTAGTTTTTCAAAATGTACAAAAGTTACTTCTTGTACGAGGGACTAAATTCAATGCACAACCACCTCTCTAACCACAAATTGAGAAAGTCGAGAAAATTTTGATTTTCCACTAAATTACAACAGCAATGCCTTGTAATGCATGTCGATTAAACTTGTGGTGATAAACACAGCATATAAGATAAAAAAGGTGGTTCGAATTCTACATCATCGTGTATTAGTTATGATGCCTAAATTAAATTAGTTGGCCAGTCTGTTTCTCTGTCAAGAATGAGTGCAGTTATTAAAATTGTCAATTAAACAGGAACTCTTGTAGCAATCCAGCATGTGTAATCAATGAATGCATCTTTCCAGCTTACCTATAGGTATTTACACTTGTATCATAATTAGTCTTATGATGGAATTTCAAATTAAATTGAATGAAGGAAAGGTTTAATGCAGAAAGTTTAGTGTCAGGCAGCTAAACTATTCAAAGTTAGCATGCCCTTTATTTTGGGCCATGTTGTACCTACTGCTCTTTAATGTGCCCATCAATCAGATAAGAAAAAGAGTAATTATTATACAACGTAGTCAGTCCTTGGCCATTATCTTTAATGCCTCCATGTTCATAGGGCAATTTGAAAGAAAACTGTTCATGTAGGTATTCAAGTCATAAACAGTGCCAGAATTTCATTCAAGAGATAGGAGTAGGTCCGACGGGCATCGGACCTACTTTTAGGTTCAATTAACTCTAGCACCGTACGATTGGGCATCGGACCTACTTTTAGGTTCAATTAACTCTAGCACCGTACGATTAACATTAAATCTGTGTGCACGGAAATTGATACACACTCGCACGGATTTTTAATACAGAGCGCACGAATCTTGATGCTGATCGGATGGTCATCACACCCATCAAACCAAAGTAGGTCCAATGGGCATCGGACCTACTCTGAATTCTTCGTTCAAATCTGCAGAAACCGATTTTTATTTTTTTTATTGCAATTTTACCTTCAACTGGAGATATCCATTCAACTATAATTTTACTAAATTGGTTCGCTGATCCCAGCAGTTCAATTGAGGCTAGACAAATACGAATCTGATTATCCTGCTAATTGGTAAAAATAATGGTACCGGAGAATTAATTTTCTTGAAAAAGTTGGTACACCGTACTAACTCGATTGTTCTTGGGTAGCTATCCTTGTATTGTTGCGTGCCACTTCTAGCCCAAACACATAAACGACAACATAAAACAAGGAAATTTTATAAGATTTGGTTGAAGTATTTAAAAAAAAAAAAAAAACTGTATTACGTTCCATTTTTATTTTTTTAAAACATCGACGCTGACTTGTACAGGAGCATAATTTCACAAGCTGTCCTTGGGAATAAAAGGTGGAATAGTGTAGTCTAATAGCCATGAATAAAAGGTGGAATAGTGTAATTTTTCTGTCAAACTCTTTCGTAATTTGAATAAAAATATACAAGTTCCTAATTCCTATTTTCAATTCCATTATAGCCGAACGACAATGAAAAGCTTCTTCTTGCAAAAATTGGGCATTGCTAGTAGAGTGGAAAAAACGTGCCGTGCCGTGACCAAGTTAATTTTTCATGTGTCGTGTCGTGTCATGACCAAAATATCAAGGAGTGGTCACGGCACGCGAATGGTCACGCCACGTGAGTCACGCCGTGCCTAAACGTGCCGTGATCATACGTGACTCGCGTTACCATTTAATCATAATTTAGATTAGTTTAGTCAAGATTTACCATTAAATCAATATCTAATGGTCCTAATTACACGCGACTTGCGTGACTACGTGACGTGCCGTGCCGTGAGTAAATCTTTCACGTGTCGTGCCATGCCGTGCTAAAGTTTCAAAAGATGAACATGGTACGCAAATAGTCACGGCACAAGACACGCGTGCCGTTCCGTGACGGAGCCGGCTCCGCCGTGCCATTTTTCCGACTCTAATTGCTAGTGACGAAATTCATGTATATATGAAACGGTCCCGGAATGTTTGATTGGAAGGCACGTGTGTTTATATTCGATTGAAACAAGTGGGCTTGTTGCCAACTAATAGGAAGTTTCTCTTTGGCCAATAGCTTCAAAGTAAGACAAATTTAAACAGAGAAGAGAGGGAATAAGTATAACTGGCTTCTTTAACATGCTTTAATTTGTTATCTTGTTTTGTACTTTTAAAGAGGCATAATGAAGATGCAAGCAAGGCATCTCAAGTCCTGCCAATTTTTATGGTCATCAATTTGCATCACTACACACTGGATTCACTAATTAAAACCCAATGCATTATTTCATACAACATAATTCAATTTGGATAATCATCAGTATTATCCATGCTTCACAACATCTCCATTTATAATTAATGCATACCGTCAAATTTGGTTGCTACTTAAATTTAAATTTAAGGAGGATTAAATTGATTATTCCAGTTTACTCTTGTTTTGCACCTCGTTTAGCGCAGCTTAAGTTAATCTGTCTGAAGGAGCAAGATTTTAAAAAATGAATCTTTACCTATGTTAATAGATCCTATGAGTGAAGTAGGTGTGTTGTAAGTTAATTCACCTGAAAATTAAGCATAACGTGGTTTATGTGATGAAGAGAGAATCAGTGCCGACATTTTTAAAAATACCCTATGTTTTGAGAAAAATTCGTGAAAAATTTGCGAATAATTCGTAAAATTTGCGAATTATTCGGGTATAATTTGGTCAAAATTCGGTCAACCGCATAATTCGGCGTTCGGTTCAGCATCACCAAAAAAACGAATTATTTGGGTATAATTCGGGTATAATTCGCGAATTTTGTCACTACGGTAGAAGGTGTGTTGTGGACAATTTTAGCACCTATAGTTTTCTTTTAGTTTTTTTTTAAGGTTGAAAGCATAAGCTCTAACATATATATTTATAAAAAAGTATTTACAAATTTAGCGCCTATAGTTATTCTAACATAAATCAAATTTTATAGTGTAGCTAACTTTTGTAATACATATATTTGAAAATTAATATTTATATTATTTTATTTTTAATTGTAGATGTGTTTTTTATTTTTATTTTGGACAGGATGTGTATCAAATTTAAGTCAACTTAAAATTCGATTGGTTATTCATCACAAAGTCATTAAAACTTCATAGGTTAAAATTTAAATTATTTGATGAAAAGCTAAATTTAATTTTTAATCTGGATAATAGTTTTTCAAATATATGTATATAAAAACAGTTGGATGTACTTTTAAAAATTGAATGCAAGTTAGAATTATCCTTTTTACAGGAGTTTTTTTGTAAGGTTTTTTTTTTTTTCTTGCATCAATTGCAGTATTGTGTGTACTTTAGATTCAACTAGAAGTGAGCCTCGCTTTGCTTCGGCGGCTATTATCGAGAGGAGTGTAAAAAGATTGTATCAGGATATTACCGAAAAAAAAAGATAATTAACTATTAAGATAAACATCTAACTATATATAAAGTTATACCGGTTATAAACAAAATGCTATATTAATGAATTCAAAATCACAAAATCAAGTTGTTACTGTATAAAGTTATACCGGTATACCATATTCATTAATTTGTGATTTTCTAACTATATATAAAGTTAGAGGATTCAAATGCCGAGATTTTTATTTTTACCCAAAAAAAAATATATTTTAATATAATTATCCAAGTTTTTGAAAAATTTAAATTTATACCCAAACCGTAAAAAAAAATTTCGGTTTGAATTTTGAAACTTTTTTTTTTTTTTTTTTAGAGAAAAATAGCTAAAATGCTAAAATGAAATATAACACAAAAAAATCGAATTGTTTTTTAAAATATTTGTTAGAAAATACGCTACGAATAGGGCCGATTTTGTGCTAAAATACGGTAAATTACAATAATTATGCCAAAATACGGTAAATTTACTATATATATATGACTCGGTAATGTTTTACTGGAACCGGACTATAAACCTAAACATTTTAGAAGCAAACAATAATGCTGGAATTTAGTAGGCAAAAGTTTACTATTTCAAAAGAAAAAAATTGTTGATATTATCTACAACTTTTTTTCGTGATTTTAACTAATGTCTATTACCGAATTTTTTTAGTTACCATAGTACAAAATAGAAATTAAATTATTATCACCCGGCTCAAGCTATTTTCAATCCCATAACCCACGCGGACCCAGTTCGCGCACCAAATTGGGGTGGTGCGCGGACTAGGTGGGCGCACCAAAATTAGTGCAAAATTGGTGCTCAAACGGGTGAAACGCACTGTAGAGCAATAAAAATTTCAGAACAGTTGGTGCTGTAACTCAGTCTGCGCACCAATCTATTTTGGTGCGCGAACTGGATCCGCGTGGGTAGTAGGATTGGAAAAAGCTTGAGCGGGGTAGTAATAATTTAATTTTGATTTTATGCTGTGGTAACTAAAAAAAAATTCTGTGTCTATTATGATTCTGATAACAAGGAAATATATTTTCAAACTTCATCTAAAAAAAATTAGCAGATATCGTCCGTGAACTGCTTAATTCAGAAAATTATAATTTGAGATTTTGCTTATGAATTCTCCTTATCATTATATCATATATTAAAAAGAACGTTCAATTGAGCTTTCCAGTTTAGCTACTGTTCAGTTTGATATTACTTGTCAAATAAAGGTTTGTTTTAACTTTTAAGCTAAAGCTTGCTTTTATAGTTTTATCTAAAAGTGCACACTAAGTACAAGTCGGGCGAATAATTAATATACCATTGAAATTTGGAGGTTTAACTTGGCTTGTCTGCTTTCCAATTTTTGTCCAATAACAAAACCCACAGGGACAATAGTTAGAGGGGGAAAAAATGGCATGGCGGAGCCGGCTCCGTCACGAAACGGTACAGAACGGCATGACACGCGTGTCAATTATGTGCCGTAACTCGCATGTTCCGTGCCGTGATCATTCGAGTGTTGTGTTCATCTTTTGAAACTTTGGCACGGCACGACATGTAGTCACGGCACAGCACGGCACGGCACGGTATGTAGTCATGCGAGTCACGTGTAATTAGGACCGTTAGATTTTGATTTAATGGTGAATTTTGAATAAACTAACCTAAATTATGATTAAATAGTCACGCGAGTCACGTATAGTCACGGCACGTTTAGGCACGGCGTGACTCACGTAGTATGATCATTCGCGTGTCGTGACCACCCTTAACATTTTGGTCACGGCACGTAAAAATTAACTTAGTCACGGCACAAGATCAAAATCACAGCGTGTTAGTCACGTCACATCACGACACAACACAACACGTATTTTCCACTCTACCAGAATTTATTTCATAGCGTCCAATTTAGAAAAAGATGATATGCATATTTGGGACCAACAACAACAATCTAACCAATTATGTACTGTGGCCCTGTGGGGGTGTAAGTTGTGTCCACTGTTAATAAATAAATTAAAAAAAGAAAGAAAAGAAGTGGGTCTGTCTGCTAGTGCTAGGCGTGCACAGCTGCTTGTTGTCGTGGTCACTTAAATTTGCTTCACTCAAAGCCAGCCCCCTTTCCTTTCGGTCTATTTATAAATCATCTCTTGCAAGAAACGCCTCCTCTCAAAATCCACCATCATCTCATCTCTTGATAGCCCATTAGCCCTAGCTAGCTTCAAATAGCAACCGAAAGTTTGAAATTCACTCAAAAAGTTGAGAGTTCATCTCACTAGCACTAGCTAGCTAGGTCCTGTTTCCTCTTTGACTGCACATGGAAGTGTAATTCAGAACAAAAAAACAACTTTTTCTTGGGAGTACACAGTACTTGTAAAAAAAATATTACCGTTGAACAAAACTTTCCCGCCCTTTTGCTCTGAAATTGTTTGTTCAGATGAAATTCCCAGTTATTATTTTTTTTTTTTTTTTTCCCAATCGTCTGTACCAACTTAACTCTAGTTGGTAACTTGACACAGCTACTCATATTATATATAACATTGACCTTTTTTTGTGAAATTTTTTTATAAATCATAATTAAAAAAAATATTTTTACAAAACCAACATAATTATTATTATTATTTTTACAAAAATCATAAGAACCGAAATGCTATTTCGGTCTGAATTTTTTTTTTTATTCCTGACCGAAATGGTCTCCTTTTTGGATTTTCTGCGGCGGATCATATGAAAACTTGTGAAAAAGTACCACATAAGACTGAAATGTCATTTCGGTCCAGAATAAAAAAAAAAATTCGGACCGAAATGGTATTTCGGCTCTTATGGTTTTTGTAAAAAAAAAAAAGTAATCATGTTTAGGGGTGTTCAAATGGATCGGTTTATTCGGTTTTAAACTGAAACGGCAAATTTCGGTTTAATTGGATCGGTTGTTCGGTTTAAATGGTTCAGTTCGGTTTAGTTTTTGAAGAAGTTCGGTTTAAATGGTTCGGTTCGGTTTTGGGATCTCCAAATCAGTTTGAACCGAACCAACCGGTTTAATAAAAAATGGATCGGTTTATTTTGTATGGTTTATAATGGATCGGTTTATCAAAAACCGGCTTGTGTGGTTATCAAAAATGTTATCCAAATCAGTTTGAACCGAACCAACCGGTTTTGAAATGTTTATTTGTAACTTGAAATATTTGTATTCGATTCAACCGAACAAACCGAAATTTAAATCGGTTTAATCGGTTTAATCGGTTCGGTTTAGATCGGTTTAGAATTTTAATTTGGTCAGTTCGGTTGGGTTTTCAAAATTCGGTTCAAACCACAGTTCAGCAAAAAAAGTTCTGTTTGACCCGAACCGACCGGTTGAATACCCCTAGTCATGTTGGTTTCGTAAAACACAAAATTTTAATTACGGTTTATAAAAAAAAAATTCTTTTTTTGTTGCACAAGTTGCAAGTGTTTAATTTAAAAAAAAAAATATGGATCAAGGCAAGAGCAGTTTGACTTGCAAATAATCATTAAATTTTGGTTTATATATTCACACTTTTTAGGCTCGCGCTTTTTGCATGCGCGGATTTTCATCGGATCCGTATCCTCTGCATTAACTCAAAAGGGAATCTTTTGAGTTAATGAATTTCAACCGTCTGATTTCAAACGGAGCTAATCCGGCTCGTGTCTATAACATAGAGATCCTTTAATATTAGTGCAGATCTAGTTTGCACGAATTTTGAAACAGATTGGACAGTCGACATTCATTAACTCAAAAGATTCTCTTTTGAGTTAATGCAGAGGATATGAATTCATTTTGATCTTCTGGCAAATGCAATCAAAATAAAAGTTTGCAGATACAAAACATCATTACTGTTTTTACCTTTTTACACATCAATTCTTCCACTAAGAAGAAACATTTCCACTCCAAATTCATGTTCTTCTTTTAATTCCAAAGAAGGCCCTTCAACTAGAGGTGTATACAGATCAGATATTTATGTTCGACTGCCAGGTGGGAACGGGAACGGACTTGGGTTTGGATTCAATTTGAATGGCCGAAACAATGTATGCGTGGGAAAAAAAAAAAATTCACTCAGTTTTTTTTCCCACGGGCACAATGGCAGCCGAACAGAACCTAAATGAATATGAATACATATCGAATATTAAATGAATACATGGAGATACAAATACGAATATCATTTGGATACTAAAATAAATGATCACATCTTCTATAAAAAAAATTTCACACATTGTATATCCTTTCCTTTAAATCAACTATATAATATTTTCATAACAAAATTATTAATTAAATTTAACATATTAACTAATCACTAATTATCATTATATTATTAGTCAAAATGTACCAAAAACTTATAAATCTTAACAAACAAAAAATGAAACATGAGTAGCTGTAGTTGAGAAATTATATCTAAAATTAATTGGGTTTGTAATAAAATTTTATGTTATACTCAAAGTTCGAATCAAAATAATATATATATATATATGCACCTTTGAAACAAATATCTAGATTTAAAATAAAAATCAGATTTGAATAATTATCCAAATCCTTATCCACTAAAAAATATATATTTTTGCTCATCAAATATATATAGAGAGAGAGGGAGAGAGAGAGAGAGGCTAAGATACAAACGTTTGCATCAAGGCCTTGGTGCAAACGAATGGTTTTAGGATTTTCAAAGTCCAAACAGTCGATCTAAATCGTTAGATATTTAATCTATATTAAAATGTGCTAGGTCGTGGCTAATATCAAAACGTTTGTTCCTAGGCCGTGGAACAAACGTTTTGATTTTTACATTTCTAAAGTCCAAATAGCTAATCCAAACCGTTCCTCATTTAATCTATAATAAAATGTGCTTAGAGACTAAAATTTACATTTTTTGGAATTTTTTTACTATTTGTTAAGACAGTTTTAAAATTGTCTCCAGAAATTTTTCACTGTTTATTAAAATCAGCGATTTTAAAACTGGCTTAATAATTGGTAAAAAAATTCCAAAAAATGTAAAATTTGGTCTCCAAACACATTTTAATATAGAGATCACATCTAACGGTTGGATCAGTCGTTCGGACTTTTAAAATCAAAAAACCAATTGGTTGCATCATGGCCTAGGAACAAACGTTTTGATATTAGCCAACATCTCTCTATCTATATGTATATCACTACAAGAATGGGACAGTATCCGCGAGAGATATTGTCGGTATACCCTCGCGGATTCCGTCGCTAATAGAAAAAACACATTTCATCGGTATACTCTCGCGGATAGTCACTTTTTACCATTGTAGATACTGTCATATTCTTGTATTCGAATACAAGTAGATACTCAAACCACTCCCTCCTCTATAACTTCTTCCATGATTTGTAATGACAAATATCAAACATTAGTGGACAAAACAAAGTTAATAATTTAAGAAATGAACTAGAGTTGTTCCGGGTACTAATCATGGTTCCCAGTAACCTAAATGCATACTGTTACCCCCACATGAGGGGCACACATAAAGACATCCGGACCAAACTAGAGTTGTTTCAGTCATTCAGTGTAGGAAATGATCACCGGCTTGGAAGCATAAGCATGTGAATGGTACTATTTAAGAATAAATATATAAAACAAAAGTAAAACTATCAGGTGTAACAAAACAACTTGACAACTTGTGCTTTTCTTCTTGTTTTTTTTATCACAGTAGTCAACGCCTTTGTAATAGTCAATAGATCCCAGCATCTAATTAGGTAAACCTTATAAAGAAATTCTTAAATTGGTACAATAAAGTAGAATTTGGAAGTGTTTCATTTTTATTAAAAAAATAAAGTTTGTTGCAGGGAATAAAGTATTGGAAAAATAAATATGAGTTGTTATGACTTATGACCATCATATATCAATGCAGCTAGCCAACATTAAATGATTCTCTAGCTTTAGTTTTTTTTTGTTTTTTTCACAAATAAAAAAAGTTAGCTCCTTAATTATTTTAAGTTTAATTCTTCTTGTAATAATTGAAGATGGTGGTCATTATTCTGTAAAAGTGCAACCGGCTAGCTAGGCGGCATTATTATTTACCAGACTAGTACGAATCCTACCGAGTCACTGGTAAATATAATGAGATTGATTTAGATATAATAATTAACCAGCTACGCTTATCAAGCCATATATAGTTGGGCTATGTTGCATTGCAATATATAGGTCATCTTGTACATTGAATTATAAATTATTTATTTTGATTTTCAAACAACCAAATTTTACATTTGTTGGAAATTGTTTGCTATTTTTTTAGAATTTTTAAATCTTTATTTTTTTATAGTCAGAAATTTCTGAAAAACAACCATTTTAAAAAATTATAAAAAAATAGCAAAAATTTTCCAAAAATGTTATATTTGGTCTCCAAGCACATTTTAATATGGAGAACATCTTGAGCCCTTTAGATCAACTGTTTGAACTTCAAATCCAACGGTTTATAGTCCAATGTACAAGAGAACTTATACATTACAATGCACCATAGCCCAACTCTCTCTCTCTCTCTCTCTCTCTCTCTATATATATATATATAGAGAGAGAGAGTCCGGCTAATGTTATAACGTTATAATTTCAGCCTAAGTTATAACGAGTCATTTTTTGCAATTTCAAAGTCCAAGCAGTCGATCGGAACCGCTCAACATAATCTCCATGGTAAAATGGGCTTGGAGACCAAATTTTATATTTTTTTGGAAATTTTTTACTATTTTTTGGATAGGTACAAAATCACTATTTTCAGATAATTCTGAACCATTCAAAACAGTGATTTTGTACCTGTCTAAAAAATAATAAAAAATTTCCAAAAAATATAAAATTTGGTATCCAAGCCCATTTTAAGATGGAGATCATGGTGAACTGTTCCAATCGACTGCTTGAACTTTGAAATCGCAAAAACTGACTCGTTATAACTTAGGCTGAAATTATAACGTTATGGCATTAGCCGTGTCTCTCTCTCTCTATATATATATAATATAAAAAAAAGTTAAGTTAATTTCTAAGCTTTTTTTTTTAAACTATATCACATTATAATATATGTTCTCATCCTTTCGATTTGTTTCTCATACCTATATTTATCATGCATGATCTGATGGTACATACTCTGTACTTCTCTATCCTCATTTAATAGAGATATATATGTTTAATGAGGAGGTATCTGATTACATCACTTTTGAGTTACCATAAAGTTATTCTCATTTTCTACATTTTCAAAGTCCAAATCGTCGATCCAAACCGTTCAACATGATTATCTAAATAAAATGTGCTTGCAGATTAAAATTTACATTTTTTTTGAATTTTTTTACTATTTATTAAGTATTTTACAAAAACTAGTCAAATTCATATCATTAAATTTTGTACTCATCTTAATAAATAGTAAAAAAATTCAAAAAAATGTAAAATTTGATTTACAAGCACATTTTATTTAGATAATCATGTTGAACGGTTTGGATTGATGATTTGGACTTTGAAAATATAGAAAATGAGTAGAATAACTTTGTGGTAACTCAAAAATGGTGTAATCGGATCCCTCGTCATGTTTAATATAACTAAGGTGTAATATAAGTTTTAGAGAAATACAACTCTTTTGTGTTCCTCTGTATAAATTATCAAGTAACTATTCGTATAACTATTATAAAAATATTAAGTGTTTTGAAAAAGAAATTAACTTGTACCTAAAATTTGTTGAGTACAAATTATTTAATTGAATTATCTCCTTATTTAACTAAATTATCTCCTTGTAAAAAATTACTATATTTCAATAAATATTTTTTTTTTCTGGAGCATGATTACTAAGAGCATGCATATTTCTCGGAAATAACTATCTCCGTAGACTTACTTACATTATTAGTCAATTTTTTGTGCATTCTTCAAATAAGAGCATTTACATCCCAGCAACTAAAATGAGTTTCTAAATAACTGTTAACATTTTTTTAGAAATTAATCTCTAAATTTCTAACTCTTACATTCTTGAAATTAATTTTAGAGTTTCTATTAAGTCACGTCAACAACAAATTAAAAAGCAGAAATAATTTGAGCCAATCATTTGGCCAGTATGAAGTTTATAAACAGTTTTATAATAAGAAACTTTTATGTATAATTTCTAAATAAGAAACTCTTCCACGTCTCTCAAACTAAATTAAAAACTCTAATGATATCAGATATGCAGATGATCTAAATTCTTGTGGAGTTGTAGTTGTAACGGTTTGAACAAAGACTTGGTTTCACAAATAGTAGTTTTCTTGCAAATGCTGTACCTTTTCTCTTTCCGTGCATGTACCTGTTCCCTTTGAAGTAGAGAAATGGACCCAATTAATATTTCTATAAATCTCAATCCTTTAAAATCTTTCTCTGTGTTGTACAGTGAGTGTATTAAGAACTCACTGTTGCGTCGCTGGATATGGTCATAACTGATTGTTTGTTTTATGCTGAGAGTGATTGTTCTTTACTATATATATATATATATATAGACTGGCTAAGACGCAAACGTTTGCACCAAGTCATTGGTGCAAATGAATAGTTTTCCGACTTTTAAAGTTCAAACGGTCGATCCAAACCGTTAGATATTTAATCCATATTAAAATGTGCTTGGAGACCAAATTTTACATTTTTTGGAATTTTTTTACTATTTATTAAGTCACTTTGAAAATTGGTGATCGCATAGTCCAGAATTTGTTTGCACTGTTTTTACTGTTCATCCGGATCAGCAATTTTCAAAGTGGCTTAATAAATAGTAAAAAAATTCCAAAAAATGTAAAATTTGGTCTCCAAGCACATTTTAATATGGATTAAATATCTAACAGTTTGGATCGACCGTTTGAACTTTAAAAGTCGGAGAACCGAATCATTTGCACCAAGAGCTTGGTGCAAATGTTTGCGTCTTAGCCACTCTCTCTGTATATAAAAGGTTTGCGTAATGACCCCCTCAACTACTAAATACATGTACAGTTGAGGGTTAGCAAATTCTTTAAAAAAGTTGAAAAAAAAAAAGCTCTGGATATACAGCCATATAGTATTAAATTATTTTTTGTGAAAATGATGTCTCCATATATGTAAATTGTATTCGACTTTATACGCATTAATATCTGAACTTTTTATAAGTTGGTACGCAAACTGGGTCCGCATCGGTGGTAGGATTGAAAATAGATTGGGGCGGGTGGTAATTATTTATTTTTTATTTTTTAATGTGATAACTAAAAAAATTCGGAAGAAATTTACATAATTTTTTTTTGAGTAAAAGTTGGAGGTCAAACCACCCAACTATTTAATATTCACAAAGAATTGTCCTTTCGAGTTTTGAACCTGTGACTTCTCACAAGAAGAGCATTGTCTTTACCACTAGACCAAAGACTGATTCTTAATTATTATTTTTACACAATTAATTTAGAATTATTTAGTATCGAAGTTACTCCTAGCGAACCGAAACAACAATTTTCTCCTTAACAGTTTTCCGTTCTCTGAGATATTATCAGCGCATATTCAACTTAGGTTTACTTTTTCTTTCTCTAAAAAAACTAAGGATTTACTTTTCTTTTGATACTTACATCTTGGATTTCAGCTTTCAAGAGTATTTTTTTTTTTCACATTTTTTGTATTTTTAATTTGTGATTCTACCAAGTGGATCACCCCTTAATTTGGCTACTTTGGATGAACTTTTTTATTTGTCTTTATTTTTGAAGGAATATTGTATTACCTGCTAATTGGACTAGCTAAGAACTCAAAAAACAAAAGAGCTTTTTCCACATGAAGAATTCTCTAGTCCCACCAACTTTTTCTAGAATCCAACTCGGGTGCTTTTTTTTCCCTCCTCTTCTCTCTATCTCTCTCCTCTTTCTCTCTCTAGCACGTACTTCTCTTTCTCTCTCTACTCCTCTCTTAAGAGAGAGATAGACAGTAAAAGACGAGCAGAGAGCTGCTTTTCTTTGTAGAAAAGCAGCGGAGTGGGATCTCTTTTTTTGAGCTTGGCGAACTACAATTTATTGTCGGATTAATGAATTAATTAACATGAAATAGTTTTTTTTTTTTTCTCGAGTTCAGCTCCCAGTATATCTACCTAGTTATTCCCAAAGAATATTTTTTAGTATGGTCTGAACTCTGAAATGCGGGATCAGACAACTGATGAGGCTAATGTTATTCCCAATACTTGAATATAGTAAATTAATTTCATTAAATAATGTGTAGAATTTTTTATTTATAGAATTAATTTAGAGTACTGGATGGATTGTATGAAATTCTGAAGTATGTGCGCGCAAACTGCAGAGAATATATAGAACACAACCTATGGAAACTGTGTTTATGATTATTTATGATTTTGAAACTCGGGCCTTAATTTTATAATTCAACTCTTTTACCGAGCAAATCCTAACGAAATCAAGCAAAATTATTAGATGAAATAAGATCAAGATCAAGATCAAGACTTAATTTTTTTTTAATATTTATAAAAATTCTTCTAACAAAATTTCAAATCTAAAAAAAATAAATCATTAATTAGCAATATCAGTTATAAATTTGGAGATTGGAGTAGGTCTGATGGGCATCGGACCTACTTTTAGGTTCAATTAACTCTATCATCGTACGATTAGTATTATATCTGTGCGCACGGAAGTTGATACATGCTTGCACAGATTTTGATGCGGAGTGCACGAATCTAGATGCTGATCAGATGGTCATCACACCCATCGAACCAAAGTAGATCTGATGGGCATCGGACCTATTCTGAATTCATAAATTTGACACTTAACAATAATAAATATATGGAAGCCATTTCATATATATATTTTTTTTTATGGGGGGTGGGGTCCATATTTCCAACCAAAAGATTCAATAGGCATCCCGGCGCCCATAATTAGCAACTGTCTAGTGGGACCGGACCACAAAGTCTTCAACGTAGCTACGCTCAATTAATTGATTTTGAATCTATGACTAAATGGTGTTGAATGTTTATATTTCCCATTTAATCCGATTTTAAAGATTTAAAACTTTTTGTACTTCATGAGGATGAGCTCGGTGTCTTAGATTTGGAATGAACTCTGCAGTTTTTCTTAGAGAAAAGCAGGTTTTTACTTTTCCGATTCCAACTATTCAAATTTGTTGAGATTTGTGCATGAAAAAGTTTCTTTATCGAGATACGCGAATAGAAAATTTTGAATGGTTGAGATCGGAAAAGCATAACTCTGTTTTTCTAAGAGAAAAACAACAGAGTCGGATCCCTTAGATTTTTGTTTGAGAGGTGTAATTAAATAGTCATTTCGAGCATTGTCGCGTCTAAATTGTCCACCAATCAGAATTCGTTACGTGCATTTTATTTCGTCCCCAAATATCACTTATGCACAAATTTAAATTTTTATTGAATTTTAAATCTGATATGTCAAAATAAACCGTTAAATGTAGTATATATTATTTTCACAATAAATATTATCACTTATCAATTTTATTTTTATATAATAAATAAGTTAAAAATCAACGTACATAGATTATCTCTGTCTTTGTATTTTTGCAAATTTTTAATAACAATAAAAAAATAAAAATATCATGATTTTTTATATGTGCATAAAAAAATATAGATTATATCTAATAATTTTATTTTGACATAAAATTTTGAATTACAAATTGTTAAAGTTATAAATAAAGGTGTAACGAAAGCGAAAAATATTAAAACATTTGAACTCCTTTTTTTAATTTTTTACTTTGAACATGATTTATAATTTTTAAATCAAGTGATTTTCCACCTATTTAAAAAAAACGTCGTGCCTAGCAATTCTGTTTAATTATGATCTATTGTTTTAACTTTGAAAATAAAAATAAAAATCTATAGTATGAGTCATATTAGCATAGCCTCACTCCATAATGCACACGAATAATGAAACATTATATTATTCTATGCAATCTTCTAATTATTTTGTTTGACTAATTTGCAAAACATACAATGATTGTATTTACTATTTAATGATTCCATTGTATAAGTGAGTTTGCAGGTTTAAGAACATTATAATTGCAAGATTAAAATTTGAAAAACCAATAAAATCAACAAGACTTTACGAAAATTAAGATTATAAATTATAATATCAAATAAAAAAGTAAAGTATATTTGAGATTGTTGATTTCAGGTACTATCCGTTCGGTACGGAAGCAAACCGTTTAGTACGGAATGTATTGAATGGTACCGGATGGATAATGAAGCATTGTAGTACGGAAGATTTATTCCGTTTGACAACTGTTCGGAACGGAATAGTTCTGTAGCATCCAGGGACTCCCAGTTTCACTCCATTTTGAACGGATATTGTTCGTACTGTACGCTACTCGAGTTTACACAGAATTGGGATAAATATACTATCCGTTTTGTACGAATATAAACGTATGAACGGTTAGTATAAAGTTCAAAAAGGACAAAACCCTAAATTACAATAACATTTGAACTATCCATTCGAACGGAAGATAACCGTACTGAACATATCAGTTCAAATATCTAGATCTAGAGTTCTCTCTATAAATAGAGTTAATTCTATAACTTCAAATTTAAGCAAGCCGCCTCTAAATTTCAAAAAACACTAATTTTGTGTTCTTGAGAGTTTCCTTCTTCGAGAGGGCTAAAACTTCAATACTTTTTTTATAATCTCAAATCCACTTGACTAATCTACATTTATATTAAGTTAGAATGTTGGTTCATTGTTCGATAATGTGGAGATTTATGTAGTGCTCCCTTTCTATAACTGAGTGACTTCCCGCTTGTAGGGCATCAAGGGCTCACCGGCTCAAGCGTTTCCGCTCACATATAAACATAGTTGTGTGATGATCCTCTACGTAGGACTCTCCAACTCGGACTTCTAGGCTCAACATTGTACACGAGTTGGGCCGTGACTTCCCACCTTTGTTTGGGCTCACGTGTCACGAGTTGTATCATTTTCTTCATTGGGTAATAGGAAAGGTGCGCCGACGAGGTTGCGTTGCCCCGGAGACGTAGGCATTTTAAGCCGAACTACGTTACATCTCGTGTGTCAATCTCTCTTACTCTATCTATTTACTTTACATTGTTGATTAATTGCGTTTGTTTGTTTGTTTTACCTACCATCACGAAAAACGTCCAAGGTTCTTTAAGTCACTATATTCACCCCCCTCTGAGTGCTGTTAGGGACAACACATTATTGGTAAACAAATTCAGAATAATCTTTGGACGATCAAATTATTTCCCTCCTAAATATACTCACTGCTCTATCTGCTCTGTTCTTCCTTTTTAATCAATAATTATACAGTGCAGTGTTGGTGCAGTTAGGGGTGAAAGCGGAGCGGTATTACGAATTGATCTGTGCTATGGACTCATATCTCTATTTTCAAAGATATTCTATTCAAATCATTAAATGTGATCTTCATGTGAAAGTTACGTTGAGACTGAATTTTACAATTTTCTGAACTTATTTATAATTTTTTTTAAATAAATACAAAATTATTACTTTCGAATGATTTAGAATTGTTAAATCAAGTGATTTTCCACCTATTTAAAAAAATAGATTGTGTTTAGCGATTCTAATTAATTCTAATTGATTATTTTAACTTTGAAAATAAAAATATAAATCTATGGTACGAGTCATATTACTGTAACCTCACTCCAGAAAGCACACGAATAATGAAACATATTGGTAACCAAATTCAAAACAAGCTTTGGACGATCAAATTATTTCCCTCCTAAATATACTCACTGTTCTATCTACTCTGTTTTTCTTTTTTAATCAATAATTATACGGTGCAGTTGTCACGATCCCGCCGCCGGGCCGGAATCACGACAAGAGAGGCATCTTTACATCCATCCGTCATCCTGTCAACCTACGTCGCAATAAAAATAACATACATAAATAATACGGGGTCAGCTACAAAGTTCAGTAACCGGTTATTTAACGACGCGTTTATCTATAATTAGCTTAATTAAACAACTATTCAAATAGACTGAATTAATTCACACAAATTCACATCAATTATGCCTGCATATTTAACGGTGATAGCATCTAGGTCAATATTATCAGCAAAATAAGTCACACAGTATTCACACGTTTGGAATGTCTGCCACATACAATTCCTAGATTTTCAGAACACACAATCATATCATTTCACAAATTCAAATTCGAACCACAGACCCACTATCCCTTTAAATATGCATTCATAATTTAATACCCAATTCAAACATTCAAGTCAATCATACAAAATCAAAACAAAGATTATATAGAAATTTAGTTACCTCATAGCGATCAATTCAGAAAATCCAAATCAAACTGCAACGATTGTTCAGAATATCAACACGACGTAGTCGGAATTCCAATCAGACATACGATCAAATAATAAATCAAAATCAAAATTATATCAGATAACTTTCTTTCTCTCTTTCAATTCTCAGTTTTCATTCTTTGTAGTTTTGTTTCATTTTATTTTTCTTGACCCGAGTCGGCAACAATATGAGAGAGATAAAAAGAGATCAAGGTGATCAGTGCATGGGGACCACGTGGCAAGTCAGCCACGTTGGTTTTCATAAAAAAAAATTAAAGTCTTGCATATTAAGAACTTAAATCCTCTAAGTTTTCAAATTTACAATTAAGTTCTAATTAAATTTTAAACAAATAGTTAAAATTACCGGATGTTACAAATTTTTTCCTTCAAAGAATTTTGTGGACCACAAAATTTAAAACGGATGATATTCAAATAGAACGGGACATAATAGATAATAATCAAATCAAATTTATCGGAGATACAGATCAATCAACAGAGAATCAAATTCAATCATATGAATTTAGACTATTTTTGTGAACTTTAGTTCTGTTCAAACTAAATAAAATTAAAGTCACATCAGAGGACAAATTCAATAACAATCAAATCAAATGATACACAAATGGTAGATATTTCAAAATTGATAATCAAATGGGATATAGATAATAACAAATAAAACATGGACCCAAATACAGTCCGTGGAACGAATGCTCTGATATTAAAATAACAAACAGAAACAATACAGGGTCAGCTACAAAACTCAATAACTGGTTATTTAACATCGTGTTTCTCTGTAATTGACTTAATTAAACAATAATTCAAATATACTAAATTAATCCACACAAATTCACATCAATTATGCCTGCATATTTAACGGTGATAACATCTGGTCTAGATTATCAGTATGACAAGTCACACAATATTCACATATTTCGAATGTCTTCCACAGACAATTTCCAGATTCTCAGAACAAATAATCATATCATTTCACAATTCAAATTCGAACCTCAGACCAGCTATCACTTTATAAATATGCCCTAATAATTCAATATCCAATTCAAACATTCAATTCAACCACACAAAACGAAAACACAGATTATAAAGAAATCCGGTTACCTGATAACGATCAATCTAGAAAATCAAAATCAACTGCAACAATTATTCATAATCAACGCAGCGTAGCCATAATTTCAATGGACATACAATCAAATAATAAATCAAAATAAAAAAATATATCAAATAACTTCATTTCTCTCTTTCAATTCTCGGTTTTCATTCTTTGTAGCTTTGTTTCATTTTATTTTTCTTTACCCCAGTCGGCAACAAGATGAGACAAATAAAAAAAGGTCAAGGTGATCAGTGCATGGGGACCACGTGGCAAGTCAGCCACGTTGGTTTTCATCAATTTTTTTTTTTTAAAGTTTTGCATATTAAGAAATTAAACGGATAGTGGTAAAACTACAATTATATTTTTTTTTTAATTTTTCGGATACGGATACAGATCGGATATTAAATAGATATAGATTCAGATACGGATCGTATCAGATATTTATTAAAAACATATAAAAATATTATTAAAAAATATTAAAGTTCATAATATTTATCTATTTATAACGGTGAATAACATAATATTTTCATAATATATATTAAACTATATCGTATATATCTAATATTTAAATACGGTTAATTGAAACATAAAATCATATATGTATTCATACCACATATATCGGTAGATCGGATATTATCCGTACCGTTTTCACGGAATTTTTTTTATAAACCATAATTAAAAAAAAAATTACCAAACCAACATAATTACTTTTTTTTTTTTACAAAAACCATAAGCACCGAAATAACATTTCGGTCTGATTCCCTTTTTGGATTTTCTGTGGTGGCTCATATGAAAACTTGTGAAACCAGTACTACAGAAAATCCAAAAAAGGGACCGGACCGAAATGCCATTTCGGTCCGGAATAAAAAAAAATTCTGACCGAAATAACATTTCGATTCTCATGGCTTTTGTAAAAAACAAAAGTAATCATGTTGGTTTTATAAAAACAAAATTTTAATTATAGTTTATAAAAAAAAAAAACTCCCTAGATGCGCACTACAAATTTTAATGATTTTATACATTGATCAGAGAGAAACTTGTTTATAACTATGACATTTTAGTTTGACTTTTGGTGCAATGATTGGTCATTCTGGCGCCTCTTTGTCCTCCACATTTTATAGCCCAGAAAACCATATCCGATGAACTAGGATCATGCTATCATTGGCGCGTCGGTTACTTAATTCAATAAAATAAAGTTAAACTATGTAATCATCTTCGATGTCAAACATCGTCGTTCATTTACTACAACAAGTTACGTACGTCACGCTAAGACAAAGGATCATAGTGACAACTTAATTGTTCAGGAAAGGTTCGGCGAGATCAAAAATTCGTGATTCGAAAATAATTCGGAAATGATTCGAAATAATACGGATTAGAAATCTCAGTCTTACAAGGAAACCAAAAAAAACCAAAAATTATTTTTTTGGGAAATTTTGCAAAAATTCGTAAAATTCGGAAAAAATTCGTAAAATTCGCGAATTATTCGGGTATAATTCGGTTAAAGTTCGGAAAACCAAATAATTCGGCGTTCGGTTCGCATCACCAAAAAAACAAATTATTCGGATATAATTCGGATATTATACACGAACCTTGTCACTATGCAAAGGATCAGTAATTTATTTGGAGTTGGCGAAGTTTTAAAGTTTTAATTTGTACCGTATATCTAAAACTGCGAGCTACGTGCAGTAATATGAGTTTCTGGCTCTTTACATAGAGACTCTGAGTTCAATTTTTAAAAATAATATTTAAAAAATACTGAAATGTTGTTAGCTTTTTAATAAAAATTGTACCGGATATCAGGAAATCAGAGATGGAGTTTAATTGTACCGGTAAAAATTGATGAAAAATGAATGCATTAAAATAATTTATAAAATTTTATTGTTTTAACCGTTTGATTTTGTACTAAATGATTTTGAAAATTTTAAAATTTTGCACATATACCTATTCGTCGTTTGAAACCAATCCAATTGATTTTTATTAATACCATTCAAAAAAAAAAATCACAAATTATGAGGAATTTGAAAAATACCAGAGCTGCAATGACAATTGGCAGCTCTATTCTTAGAGGCCACAACCCTTTTTTTTTTTTAACAGAATTACATTATTTGTTTGTTTATTTTTTTTTATATAGTTTAGTTACTATGTTTAACTGTTATTTTGTTTTAAATGTTGTTTATTGGATATATTTGTTGTCCTTAACGACACCTAGAAGAGGGGTGAATAGGTCTATTTAAAATTTAAACCCTACAACTTGTAACTATCTGTCAGATAAACAAATTTGAAAGTCATTCATGTATTTAAGTAATCTATCTACTGTAAGTTCTTGGCAGAATCAAGAACCTATAAATTAAATGAATATTAAAGTGCAGTAAAGTAAATATATAGAGTTAGAGAAATTGACACAGGAGTTGGTAACGAAGTTTGGTCTCAAAAGGACCTACCTCTCGGGGCAACTCAACCTTAATAGGTGCGCATTTCTATTACCCAATGAAGAAAAGGGATACAAGTTGTGACCGGTACGAGACAACACTCATGCGGTCCACACAAATGACTGATGAGCACAACAGCTCAAATAGAGAATCACTGGCTTCACTCTAATCTCACAATAGATCAAGTTAGGTGAAGTATATTTGAAGTTGCTGGAAAGATAATTAAAGGTTAGGCACAAGCAACAACGGACTAGGCTAAACCTCTCAAAAGGATTCTAAAGTGTAAGATTTGTGAGGGTATTCTCTCGTCTACTTAGATAGGAGACATAGTCCACTATTTATAGTGGAATTCAAAGGAGAGCCAATGACTCTATTCAGATCACAAGATCTATATCATAATGGTTTAGCCTATTTTGCTTGTGCGCAGTTTCCAACATTGGCCAAGTCCAGTAATTTGAATTTTTTAATTTTATATCCAGCCATGCAACGGCTAGATTCGAGTGGTCTCAACTTCATATCTACTTTACCATACTTTTGGACATAAATAAAATAATAACGCAAAATGGTAAAGTGCGATCTTCATAATCTTCATGATCTTGATCTTCTATGATCTTTCGTAATCTTCATGATTTAACATCTTCATCAATATCCGACATTCAAAATGGCTCGTGTGAATCTTCCATCGGAGATCATATTTATCAAATCACTCCTTGTAGCTCGAGGAGATCATGTAACAAATTATTTTGTGCAGCTTGTCACGTTCTGACTTGTCATGATATGCACATTGATTTGCTTTTACCTTCGGACGCAACTTGTTACGCCAACTAGTCATGATATGTATCGTTGACTTTGTTTGACCTTCGGCCATAACAACTAAACTTCTACATATCTCAACCAGATAAACTGTAAAATTCAATATTTATATGTTTTTCAAATTAGTCAAATAGCCCAGAAGATTGCTTACAACAACAATGTCGTTTATTTTTAAAATATCGTTTGTTTGTCAGATCAAAATCCTGAGTCTGTCGTTTATTTGTAAAATATCATTTGTTTGAAATGTCGTTTGTATACGAAGAAATAATGATATAATCAACAAAATAAATAAATAACAAAGCAACAAAATAAATAAATAACCAACAAAATAAATAACTAGAGTTTGTCCAGATAAAACAAAAACATTTAATGTCTGATAAAAGTAAATAAGTCACAATATCTGACAAAACACCTAAGAGAGGATTGCTAGCTACAATTCTAGACTTGACACAATTAAACTCGCACACTAAATCATATTACAAGAGGGCTATTTATAGCCTTCCTAAATGAGAGATAGAGTAGTAGAAGTAGTGGGGGACGTGGGATCCACCTATGATTGGATAGATGAAGCCAAAAATAGCTTGGCTCTTAAGAAAATGCTTCCTTCTAGAAGACCCCATCAAGAATTCGCGTTCTTCTGGAAGGCTCATTTTTTGGATAGTCCACAGATCGCGCGGCCTCAGGGTATAGAGGAGGCCGTAGGGCATCCTGACTTAACGAATTTTCTTTTATTTTTTGCCATTTCGCGCATGTTGTGCATTTTGTGTTAAGTGTTGCATGGTTCATGTAATATCCCATTTCGACGCCTTATTCAGAAATCGCCTAAATATGACACTCTTGCTCTGTTTTTGCCCTAAATACGCAATTTTCTCAAAAACATGCCAAAAAGACCTAAAAACACGTCTGCGGTAAATAAATCGGGAAAATGACTACTTTGCATTCACTTTTCGCCATTTTCTGGAAGAAAAGATAGTGATTTTCGCTATATATTTTGGCTTCATCACGGTTCCATTCTAGGGGGCCGCCATTTGTCCTTGCGGCTCTGGTAGATTTGGAATTCTGTCAAATTTGTGGGAGTTTTTTTTCTGGGGGAATGGTACTAATAAAATTTTCGAGCTCACCAAACTCTTTTGGTAAGCACATCACACCGTATCGGTATCTTTACTTAGACAATTGACACTCTTTCTTGTGCTCTTTTTACTTATTTTATTTTATTATCAAACACAAATAATTATCATTTTGAATAACATTATTGGTTACTTTTCCAATTATTATTCTTTTTAAACACTGTTTCACATTACTCTTTTAAGTACCAATTTTCTAATTTTATTCCAGATATTGCCAAATCAAATAATTTTACATATGCATGCATGTTCCATATAAATCACATATAAAATGTTGTGTTAAAAATTGGATGTTAATTTATGACAATCCTAGATATTTATATCATCAATTATTTTAACAAAAACCACTATTTGGGCCCTTGGTTTTGCAAGTTGTTACATATTGGATAAGTAGTCGACCAAATTGCGAGTTACTAATGCTTGACTTGGCTTCCTTTGTGTTTTCGTCATCTACAATTTTATTTTATTTTTGCAAACGGGTCTCCTTCGTATAGTTATCTTGCCCAATTTAGTCAAGCATGAGTTACATGACCCTAGATTCCATGAAAGTGTGACAAAACTGGAAATGCCACTGTTATATTTTTTTCCTACATTTTGGTCAAAATTGCAACACAGTTTGCAAATTAGGGCATGTTCGGCAGAGATATGGGAACGGGTTCTGAAACTTTTGAACTGGCCGATTATTGTGCGCGTGGAACAGAATTCGCGAAGTTTGAGTGAATTTTTTTCCACGCACATAGTAATGAGCTGAATAGACCCTTACGGACCAAGATGGAAATAGCTTAGGACCTGACGTGATATGATTAATCCAAAATCCGTAACTATTTGAGAGTTTATTTGAAAATTTCAGATTTTTTATCCATTGAAGAGAGATAAAGATATTGACAACATTCTTTTGACTTCATACAGAGCACAAGTGTTATATATATAGAGATAAAGGTTGGCTAATATCAAAACGTTTGTTCCAGAGTCATGGTGCAACCAGTTGATTTTCCGATTTTCAAAGTCTAAACGGTCGATCTAAATTGTTAGATGTGATCTCTATATTAAAATGTAATTAGAGACAAAATTTTACATTTTTTGGAACTTTTTTATTTTTTTATTAAGCTAATTTTAAAATCGTTGATTTTAATAAACAGTGAAAAAAATATGGATCATTGAAAACAACGATTTTAAAACTGGCTTAATAATTAGTAAAAAAATTCAAAAAAATGTAAAATTGGGTCTTCAAGCACAATTTTAATACAGATTGAATATTGAATGGTTTGGATCGACTGTTTGGACTTTGAAAATGTAAAAAATAAAACGTTTGTTCCACGGCCTAGGAACAAACATTTTGATATTAGCCAACAACATTGTCAACATATTCTTGAATCGTGAGAGATATGATACCACACTGTTCCTCGTCATATTTAATAAAAAATAAACTTACTGTTGAATGTAGATAAGGTTACATCATGGCTTCAAAAATTTAAATTAAATCAACAATAATATTAAGTCTAAAATTAACTTTACTTTTTTAAAAATTATATATTTCTAAAATACTAAATAGTTTCTTTGCTTGTCTATATATTTCTAGAATCATAGATATTTTGGTTATTAAAATTTTCTAAATATTTAAGAAGAGTTAATAATTGAATTGATTCCAAATTTATCCATGACAAGTATAAATATGATGTCTTTGCTCCCCATTTATCATCAAGCAAAAAATTAAGTTCCTTTTCAAGAAATATTTTGTAGTAGAAAGAGTTTGTGTTGTACAAGTTCTGTAATATTTATAATATAATAAATGCAAACAGGATGTGTTACAGAATGGTATAAAAATTTAGAATGTAACATAATTTTATTAGTTATTTTGAAATACAAAGAAGTTTTTATATATTTTTTTTAAAAGTAAAATAAAATAGAGTTCTTTCAAAAAAAAAAAAAAAATTGGGTCAAGTGGCACGTGTCATTTCTAACCTCATGTGACTCTGTTCTTACAACAATTAAGTCTAGGTATCAAAGTTGTCCGGTGTACTTTAAGATTCATGCGGTCTTGAACTGCGATTCGTGCGTACAAATTTCAAAGTGCATCGGACGATTCTGGTGCCCATCAGATCTAAAAGTATTCTAAATCCCATCTAACCTACTATGTAGTCTTAAAATGTTTTTTTTTTTCATTTTTAATTTCAAGGCAGCTAAAAAAAATATGAGTGAGGCTATGGTGCTATGCATAGCACGGATGGCTAGTGTACTACGGCTCAATATGGTACTTTTTAAAATCCTAACGGTCGATCCGACCGTTCAATGTGATAATTATATGAATATGTACTTGCAAACTAAATTTTACATTTTTTCGAATTTTTTTACTATTTTTTTAGATAGGTAGAATTTTGATGGTCCAGAATTTTCAAAAAACACTGATTTTTCTATCTATCTAAAAAAATAGTAAAAAAATTCGAAAAAATGTAAAATTTAGTTTGCAAGTACATATTCATATGATTATCACATTGAACGGTCGGATCGACCGTTAGGATTTTAAAAAGTACCATATTGAGCCGTAGTACACTTGGCATGTGTGCTATGCATAGCACCATAGCCTCACTCAAAAAATATTGTCTATAAAAATACTAATCAAGTGCATATATGTAAGTGATAACTTAGAAAGATAATGGATTTTCTAAATGGTTGACGATAAGAATGATTATCTCTTGAGTGGGCGGGTATGAAATAATTTGAGATGGAGATGTATTTATTACAAATAATATTTTCGTTACCCACAAAACTAATTAAAGCGTTCCATCAAGAGTATTTTTGGTAGGACAACACGAGCCGAGATTTTTATTAATATCCTAAAAAAAATAAAAAATAGCAAATCTGTCCTTAGTTTTAAATTTATTTTAAAAACACCCTGACTGCTCTTTTATTGGGCGGTCCACTCTCACCATCAAACCGCCCCACAATGAAGCGGCTAGCTATCAATACCAAACCGCCCCACGTTTGGGCGGTTTGGTTATTATTATTTTTTTAAATGTTGTGTCATTTTTTAATTTTTTAATTTACAGTTCCAATTTTTATAATAATTTATGGTTATAATTTGTTATAATTGACGATTATACTTTTATTTGTTGTAATGTTTTATTGTTGCTTTATTTGTTATAATTTTTATAATAATTTATAGTTATATTTTTATAATTAACGATTATAATTTTATTTGTTGTAATGTTTTATAATATGTTATATATTTATTGTAGTTTTATTTGTTATAAATTTTTTTAATGTTATAAATTGGTTTTTTTTTTACTTGATAAACAACAAAAGTAAATAATCTAAATGGTAAGTCTACCACATAAAATCTAACAATCCAAATATGAAATACTACAAATCCCTCTAACTAAAAAAAACATGAAAAACCTAACGACGAGAGCGGCGACGACCGGAGAGATCCAACCTAGGAGGTGGATGGCAGTCCCTGTGCTGCAGCTGATGCCTCAAGCGAACCTCCTCCTCCTCCTCCTCGTCATCCTGGAGATCATCCACATCCATCTCCGATGCCGCACTAGCCGCCCATGGATCCTCCTCTTGTAAAGATAACTGTATAGGGCGGACCCATGGGTGATCATTCTGGATCACCGGCTGTGTACGCATCTCCCATGGATCGGCCTCCTAGGTAGAAGGATACGTGATTGGAGGCGGTGTACCAAATATAGCAGAGGCAAAGGCATTTGCAGCTTGCGCCCCACTCCCACTGGTCTCGTTGTTATGCTCTCTGGTCTATGCGTATCGTGGTATGTGGAGGCTCTGTACCTTGTACCCGGTTTCATCTCCAATAAGATCAGTCATAGTGAACTCGGAGTTGGCCTACCAGGTAGGAGCTTCATCCTGCATATAAAGAATGTTAGGTTTGATATATACAAATAACTAGTAAGTTAATTAAATAATAAAGAAAATCACTGACCTCGCCAATCTGCATCAAAACTCCATACTTGTTGTAGTAAGCGCTCCATGCGTTGTTATTCAACATCCATTAGTGGAACGTCTAACCCGAGTCATCCTCGGCAAAATTAACGATAACTTAATAATAATAGATTTTTAAAGAGAAATGATTATGTATAGTACCTTCATATTAAATTGTCATCACCTGCAGGAGGTGGCAGCATCTCATTCTTGTAGATAGCGATTCGGAGCTGATCCGAATCTCGTGGTGTGGACTTTATCTTATGCCAATTAATGTTCTCTCCACTGTCATGCAACATGCCAATGAGACGTCCGTCCCAACCAGAGTCTTCCACAACTGGTGCACTGTGTTGGAGCATTTGACAACCTCATTGCGGCAACATGAGCCGTCCGCCCACCTATTATTCATCCTTTATTTGTAACAATAATTATTTATCAGTTAAATAAAAATACATAAATGTTACTACTAATATTAAATATTTTCAGTTAACTAAAGCGATGAACGGTTGGGTGGATAATAAATGGTTGACTTGCCGTTGAACTCTTTTTGGTATATGACAAAGAGTAACTAGGGAAATTTATAATCATAATAGGGATTTAAGAGGATCATTAGTAGGGAAATTTATATTAAATTTAAAATTTAATCAGATCTGGTGGAACTGAACCCACCACACTCAGCTAAACGAGTCCAGTTCTCCCGAGTCCTGACACGCTATGAACAGCACGCCTCCGCTTTTAATTGTTTTGATGTCTTTCTCCTAAATACATGCAGGCAGTATAGGGAATAAACTCCTAATTAATTGTTAATTAATTCATATACCCTGTTGTACATCTCTCTACTTCCTAATTAAATCCGAAACGCCACTTCGTTAATTACACCAGATTTTATGTCTTCTGCGTTCTTTACATAGCTGTAAGTCCTGTAATGACTGACCAGAACTAGAGGAACCAACTAGTCTTTACTTGCAACACGATTTATGACAGGAAAAGGAAACAAAGAATCAACTATCACTAATTTGGTCCCTTTCCAGTTCCCAAATCAAATCTTCAAAAGCCACACACACACACTCTCTCTCTTTTCTCTCTCACTGGGCATGTGAGACGCCATGGCCAAAACCTTTTACACAGTAACCGCAAACTCTTCAGATCTCAAATTTAATTGCGATTTCTCCAGTAATGGTGGGGAAGACGAAGAAGTCCCACCTTTCGAGTAACATCCTCCTCCTCCCATCTCCAATGAAGGACTTCGCCTCTTGCTTCAGCGACCACGCTGTACGTGTCGCTGACGTGTCCTGCTCCGGCCACGCTAGTGTGTCAACTGGAGATTCCAGTTCAACCCATGTCACTTCCCAACTCCACCACCGTTCGATCCAGAGTTCAGTGGCGTGTGCGTACCGCTCCAAGCTAACAACCGGTAAGGAGCTCCTGATCCGGGTCACCTGGACCCGTACCAATGCTGCTACTGGCTCTTCACTCTCGATTTCTGTCGATCCAGTCCCATACAATGACACGTCATCCCATTTGTTGCGCAAGAAGAAGGGGACCCGTACCTTCCCCATGGCCACCGGTACGGGACAAAATACAATAGTTGCTCTTTTCTGGGATTATACTTCAGCGAAGTACGGGTCGGGACCTGAACCAATTAGCGGGTTCTATGTGATTGTTGTAGTGGATTCGGAGTTTGCATTGCTGATTGGGGACACCTGTGAAGAAACCGTGAAGAAATTGGAAGGCACCATTAAAAAAGCAGAGTTTAAAATGGCGAGTAGGAGGGAGCAGGTCTTGGGGCATGTGGCCCACACGACCCGAGCCCGGTTTAGAGATGGTGGGGCTGAGCACGAGATCATGATTAGTTGCTCCAAGAAAGGAGATGACAATGAGGAGGAGGGCCCTCCCGAGGAGGTGTTGTCGGTGAGTGTCGACAACAAGCGGGTTGTTCAGGTTAGAAATATTTTGCATTGCTGATGAAATGACATTACATGCCGAGTACAATTGTAGGTTTGAAATTGTTGATACCAATAATGTTGTTGGTATTGGAATTTGGAAGTGATTTTGGTGGCCAATATTGGATGATCAAAGTATTTCCAAAGTTCAAACTACTCCCAGCATTCCATTTTTCAATTAGTATAGAGAGCATACAAAATTCATCTAAAGAACCAATTTACATTTTCAGATCAATTCCACTTTCCAATTCAAGCATCTTTAATTTTAGAATTTTCAATGCATCTCCTGGAACAACTCAGGCTCATGACTCATGACTCATGAGTAATTGCACATTTCTTTACTGATTAATAAATCAACACGAGCCAAGGCCAAACAAAACAAATACATTAATGAAATAAATTCTTAAATGAGGAGCAGGTGAGGAGGCTGAAGTGGAATTTCAGAGGAAATCAGACGATATTTGTTGACGGTGCGCCTGTTGATCTGATGTGGGACATACGGGATTGGTTCTTTGGATACCCAACCACGGGTGGGTTGGCGAATTTTTTCTTTCGGGCAAGAACCACACTCGACAGCCGGCTCTGGCTCGAGGAGGAGCAGTGCCTCTGGCATGGCCGCGGCCGCTCGCCTCCCTTCTCCCTCCTCGTCCAGTCATTCAGGACCCCTTTGTGATCCTTTTATTTGCTGATTTCAGGGAGGGGTACTTCTACTGGTGGTGTTGTGGTTAATTTATTTGATGAAATTGATGAATCAACTGGCTGTTCTTAGGAGGATAGAATTGGTGAGAAATAAAAATAGAACTGGAAGGTAAAATGAGGGCTTTTTCTCTTCCCTTTTTGTTGATGTGGATAAGTTTAGAGAATTTAGAAAATTGAAAATACTTTTAATTTTTCCTTTTTTTTGTTGAAATATTGGGCAGTTGGAGTGCTCTGGATTGTGATGTTTTATTTAGTGCAGTGTTGAATTGATCAACTCACTTAATTGTGTATTTTTAAGCTGAGAGTTGCAATTTTTGCAATGCATAAATAGCGTTGGAATCTTTCTTTTTTTTTGTTTGTTGTGAGCTCATACTATTGATAACATCCATTATATTATCTCTTCTTTTATTATTTATGAATGCTATAAAGGTATTGTTTGCCTTGACGAATAGGGTAATGAGTTGGCTCAGAATCAGTTGAGCTCGGGAGGGAGGCGGAATCTGTGCTGTCTTTATTTAATACATGTTTATATTTTTAGCTGGAGAAGATTGATTGACAAGGATACCTCACGTGATATTGTACTTACTTCCCCTTTGATTCTTTCACTGCTACCTTTTCTTGTCATCTTGTGACAGATTAAGGGCCTGTTCGGCTGCAGTGTGGGTTCGGGAATGGGTACGGGAAAACAAAATTTTTGAACTGAAAATTACTGTTCACGTGGGAAAAAAAAAATTCACTCTGAGTGAATTTTTTTTTTCCCACGTGAACAGTGATTTTTCCAGTACAGCCGAACAGGCCCTAATAGGTTCTTTAACAAAATATTGAGGCCATTTGATAAGCCATAAAAATAAATGAATTTTGAAAATTCCTAGAAACATCTTTCTATCATTTTAATTTCTAAAGATTTTTGTTTTCTATCATTCTGGAAACCAATCTTTCATGTTTGATGCGTTAGAATCTACACTTGTAAATATTGTTTGGGAGTTCCATTTTTATTTCTAATTTGCATAAAATTAAATAAATGAGAGAGAGGAGAAAGAGAGAGAAAGAGAAAGAGAGAATCTAATTTTCTGACCCCTTGCATGATATGTTAAACATGTCGTTATTTGCTTTGTTTTGCTTTTTGAGTTTTCTAATTTTGTCTCCTTGCACTAAATATTTCAACAAACAAATTAGTAGTCTATCAGGATCCGGGCTCACTTGGTTGGAAGAGTAATAAATGACTTGAAACAGACATGAATTGAATGGAGGCTGATCGTTTCAGACTTTCACTGCAGCTTTTTTTTTTTTTTTTTTCCCCTCTATTGAACCAAGTTTCCATGAATAAACTTGGGTTTGTTTTTGCCTCCTTTCAGAGCTAATTTTCAAAAAAAAAAAAAAAAAAAAAAACCCTCCAGGCTTGTTTGATGCAACTTGAACTAACACTGTAGCCAGGGGTGGACCCAGTGTATTCCAGGAGGGACAGCTACCCCCTTGGATTTTGAGTTTTAGTGGAGATTTATCGGTTCCAACCGACTTTGCCTCCCTCTGAAATTTTTTTTGTCCTCCTCTGGACGTTTGATTTGTAATTCGGGTTAAATTTAGAGTTAAAATTGAAATAAATTTGTTGAATTTTGATTGGTAATTAGAATTATAAGTCAAAGAATCAGAAATTACAAGTCAAAGCATTGGAAAGTATAAGTTAAAGCATTATTTTTTATCAAATACTCAATTGGTTAATGAATTTAAATTTGATTAGATAATTAAACCCGATTCAATATTTTTTGCCCTCCCGACGAAAATTCTGAATCCGTCCCTGACTGAAGCTATATTGAGACACTGATTTAATTACCAAAGCGTACCGATTAATAATTCAGTTTGATAGGAAGATTTTCTAACTTAAAAAAGGTGCATTTAATATAGCTCTTTAATATATTTTGGTATTCCCTGCGCCTAACAAGGTTGTCCTGCATGATGTGGGGGGAAATCCAAGTCAAACAGGTAGGCTAACAACCCAGGGCTATTTACTTTTTGGAATCAGAGTAGGTCCGATGCCCATCGGACCTTCCTTGGTTCAATGGGTGTGATGACCATTCGATCTGAATCAAGATTCGTGTGCTCTGCATCAAAATTCGTGCAAGTCTGTATCAATTTCCGTGCGCATGATCTTGATGCTAATCGTACGGTTATAAAGCTAATTGAACCTAAATATAGGTCCAATGCCCATCGGACCTACTCCTATCTCTTAATTTTTTGCACTGATGCTAACTTAACTGATTTATAAAATGCATGACCATGTATCAGAAAAGATAATTAAAGCCGAGCAAGATTTAAAGCAATGAACCCATTTGATCATACTCGGCTTATTGAAGTAACGGTCATGATATGTCACTTCGTATGACACGGCACTAGCTGAGTAGCTGGCAACAAACTCAATAATTTCAGCTTAATTATTTTGTCATACACTCGCGCTAGAATCATAATAGCCAAGAACATGTTTGGTACTGGATTTGTTTCCAAATTTTAGCTTGACAAATAAAATTTTAATATTTAAAATTTGGGTAGCGTGTGGACAACACCTTCATTATGTATATTAGTGCCGCTTTTTTTTTTTTTTCCCTTTCTTATTTTGCGGACATTTTTATTTACATCCAAAGTTAATTAGAAAATAATAAAAAAATGCTCAGACCCGCTTGGTTTTATTAAAAATGTCCATTCCAGTTTATTTCCTGGCCGGTACCTTCCTCTCTTTTTTTTCTTTTTTTTTTTAGCGACAAATAGCTAAAATGCTATAATATAACACTAAAAAATTAATTTTTTTTAAAAATATTTGTTAGATTATTTTTTTATATATAATTAGCATATTTATACTAAAATATGCTAAATTACTTGAAATTAGTTAATTTATGCTGAATTACACTAAATTACTCTAAATTACAATAATTATGTAAAATTATGCTAAAAATACGGTAAATTACGCTAAATTACGTATTAATAAGGCCAATTTTGTGCTATCTTTCATAAATCATAAAAAACGGCGACGAAATTTCAAACGACCATAAAACGGCGCTCGAGTGTCCGATTTTAGCAAATGACCACTTTTCAGAAAGCTTGTGAAAATACGCATGCGTCAGTGTCCACAATGTTGGATGTCAAAATTCAGATTTTCCAAAAAACCTCAAAACTTCAGTTGAAGTTTCCGCTTAAGATTTTCATTTATATTGTTCAATATACGTAGCTCAGTAAATTAGTTATGTAATGAATTTGTGGAATACCAATTTTTATTATTTTTCAAATTTTTTTACTATTTTTTATGATTTATGAAAGATGACACAAAATTAGCCCTATTTATACGTAATTTAGCGTAATTTACCGTATTTTAGCATAATTTTACATAATTATTGTAATTTAGCGTAATTTAGTGTAAATCAGCATAAATTAACATAATTTCAAGTAATTTAGCATATATTAGTATAAATATACTAATTATATATCAAAAAAATAATCTAACAAATATTAAAAAAATAATTTAGTTTTTAGTGTTATATTTCAACATTTTAGCTATTTGTCTCTAAAAAAAAAAAGGAACTGACCGGTACCCTATTTAAATCGGAAACCAGCCAGAAAATGACTAGTATGGACATTTTTAATAAAACCAAGTGGGTCTGGGCATTTTTATTATTTTCTAATTAACTTTGGATATAAATAAAAATGTCGGCTTATTGTGTATGTAAGGGTGCATAGTGTAGGTATCATTTCTTAATTTCTTAACGGTAACATCAAAATAAACAAAATAATGTGTCCAAACTGTATAATTTCTACAGTTGTTTATTAAAGGTGTTCGTTCTAATCAAAATCGTAAGAGGAGGGATCCGATTACACCTTTTTGGTGACACACTTTGACACCTACCATTTTCAAAGTCCAAACAGTCGATCCAAACCGTTCAACGTGATGGATATATTAAAATGTGCTTGGAGATCAAATTTTACATTTTTTTGAATTTTTTTGCTATTTATTAAGATGGTTACAAAAATCGTTGTTTTCAGACCATTGAAAAACAGCAATTTTGTAACCATCTTAATAAATAGTAAAAAAATTCAAAAAAATGTAAAATTTGATCTCCAAGTACATTTTAATATGGTGATCATGTTGAACGGTTTGGATCGACTGTTTGGATTTTGAAATCGCAAAATTGACCTATATAAAAAATGGTGTCATGATGTGTCACCAAAAAAGGTGTAATTGGACCCCTCCTCTTTTATTTGAACTCACTAATTGAACGACTTAGACGCCCATTGAACCATTTTTCTTCAAGTTTGGGGAACTTTGAGCACTATATATTTGCGCTTAGTAAAATTCGACCATATCATTTGATTTTAATTGAAAAGAAAAATCATGTTTACATGTTATTTATATTATCCATGCCATAGAGAATTTAGACACAAACTTCATAATTAACTCATAAGCATGATGGTCACGTCTCATGTATCATGACATAACAAAGATAAGATAATTTATTTTTCATCTTTTATTTTGCATGCTTGACAGAGACATAACAATTACAGTACCAATATATTTTTAAGAGGGATGCTTCGGTGGATATAAGGACCTATTTGTAAAATGAACATATTTTTATTTTTAAAGTTCAAACAGTCGATCCAACCGTTCAACATTATCTCCATATTAAAATGTACTTGGAGGTCAAATTTTACATTTTTTTGAATTTGTTTACTATTTATTAAGTATTTTACAAAAACTAGTAAATTCATACCATTGAATTTGTAAAATACTTAATAAATAGTAAAAAAATTCAAAAAAATGTAAAATTTGACCTCCAAGTACATTTTAATATGGAAATAATGTTGAACGGTCGGATCGACTGTTTGAACTTTGAAAATGAAAATATGTTCAGTTTACAAATAGGTCCTTATATCCACCGAAGCAAATGCCTATTTTTAATCACTAGTTTTAAGATGTACTACCTCTACCTGCCAACTTGCGTCTTGTTTGAATAATTGAATCATTTCAAATAGAGTTGAGGTAGACAGACTTATGAGGTGAAATACATATTGAATGTCAATCATATAAAAATTTTATACTGAATATAAAGATTAATATTACAATATTTATAACATGTTACTCTTAAATTATATAGTAAAATCACATCTAAATACAATTTTTTTGAAAATAAATAAAGTCAATTGATCTAATTCACTATCATTGATTTCAAAACCAATATCTTATTGTTTTCATATAAAATATGAAGATCAATATTACAATATTTATAGCATTTTACTCTTAAATTATATAGTAAAATCACGTCTAAATACAATTTTTTTTAAAATGAATAAAGTCAATTGATCTAATTCATCCTTACTGGATCTGTCATTGATTTCAAAACCAATATCTTACTGTTTTCATATAAAATTTTCATACTGAATATGAAGATTAATATTACAATATTTATAGCAATTTACTCTTAAATTATATAGTAAAATCACGTCTAAATACAATTTTTTTGAAAATGAATAAATTCAATTGATCTAATTCATCCTTACTGAATCTGTCATTGATTTCAAAATCAATATCTTACTGTTTTCAACAAAATTAATTGAAGTTACTATTGGTCTATTAATTATATTCAACTGTTTTTTGTCACAACTGTATAAATAGAATATAAATAGAAGAATGGATGCATGAACAGATGAATAAAATATTCTGGTTAACTTGACTTTATTAACAATTCCATGTATTTTACGGAAACTGTCGCATTAATTTAATATTGAAACATTCTTGGGTTGTTACATTTAAAATTTAACAAACACTACCATACCAACGGGCGTTGTATAAAACAAAAATGACATGCTGACAAAAGGGCACCAGACATGCAGTTTGTGGAACAGTCAAGGTCTGATAAATCTCTGTATACCGCATTTCTATATAAAAAAATTTTAAAAAGAAAATAAAATTAGTACATCTGCATTTAATACAAAAGCGATGTAACCTCTTTTGGGCCTTGTGTATATCTCCCTTTAATATATCTAGGCATTCTAATTTTGGGCCTGACTTACCTACCCATAAGCAAATAGATATAGTAAAGATGGTGTTAATTAATGTACCATCATGGGCTTTTTAGCCCTGTAACCAAAGCCTAGGTCAAGAAGGGCTTCTATAATGGGCCTATCTTTCACTGCTCCCAAATTTTGAAACTTATTCTATCTGGACCTATGTTTTCCATATTTTAATTTTCTAGATATTCCAACTTGAAACGTACACGTAGACACACTTGTAGTAGGAAAGTAAAAAAAAGATAGGTACTAATAAAGTTTGACATGAAACTATTCGGTACTAATAAAATTTGAAATTCTGATATCCTCTTTTACTTCCAATTTGGAAAAGTGTGTGAGAAAAATGTCCCTCTAAGGAAAGGGAAGTGATTAGGTAAAAGGGCATGGAGGAAAAAGAGGGGATTAGAAAAAGGAGAATCTCTTATCCCAGCTTCTGTATTTACAGGGTAGTGATATTAAAACTACTAATTTTTTTATTAACACAACGTTATCTAATTATTTTACTATATAGACAATTTTATTTTCATTAATATTTTCTTTAAAAATTGATTCTCTCTCGTATATTACCACATAATTTTTTCCATTTTCAACATTTTTTACCGCTTGATTTGATACTAAAATAACTAGAAAATATAATTTTTTTTTGCATGTAAACGCATCATTAATAAAGTAAATCGATTTGAATGGTTTGGATTAGTCGTTTGAAGTCTATCCAATCAATTTTGTAGTTGGTGTCATATGGCACCGATGTCATACCAGCCGGACTCTATATTATTATGTGATTTATTTTCTTAATTCTTTAATTTTGCATGTGCCGCTTCAGCTCTCGACGAAACTAGATTGTCAAAATGCAAATGCTTGTCAGTTCATGCAGCAGCAATGAACTTCTCTTTAAAAGGTAATCATGTCTGTAAAAAAATATATACTTTTTGAGATTTGATAGGGTACATATACAAATTTTGAGAGAAAGTATATATTAATGAAATATAGTAAAGAGGATGCCCAAATTAGAAGAATCGGTGCAATTTATGTACTGGTCAGTTTCTTGTCTGAAGAATTTGGACAAAATTTTATTATGATGCTTTCTTTAAACAAAGGAAAACACAAATAAAAAAAAATCCAAATTGTAATAGAAATAACATGACACTTTATTACACCTGCATTGGACTATTTGGGAGAAGTATTCATGATAAAGAACATGACACTTTATTATACCTTTTTGATAAAAGTACGATAAAGATTGATAAAGTTATGAAATCCCCATGATATTTGAATGTAAAGTTAAGCATCGTTCTCGAATTAGTGGTTGGATTTTCAAACAATTTTTTTTGAAAGATTTTTTTGTTTGTTTTTGGATCATATTGTGTATCATAATATAAAAAAATTACAAAAAAAGTTAAATACATACCTTGACTTGACTGCTTGAAAGTTGAATTGAATTGATGTGTTTTCTTGTTTAAATTTTGTAACTATATCTCTATGAGAAAAAATGATGCAGAAGAAAATACATCAATGCAAAATAACAAAAAAAGGAAAAAATATCTATCATTTATGGAAATCAAATAATTAATTAATAATCACTATATTAATTACATTATGAAACAAATATAGTAGTTAGAAAGATATTTAAAGAGGATTAAAATTGTCTATACATTAATTTTTTTTTTAAATATTGTGTTAATATAAATGTGTGTGGTGTCAATATGCCTACTCCATTTTAAGATATGATTTTTTTTTAAAAAGGCAAAAAGTCAGTTCATTGATATGAAACTGTTAATTACATTATAAGTGTAAAATTAGTGTAAATCTAGAACTCCTACTTTATATATAAAAAAAAACCTTGAATATGAAGGTCTCGGCTACACACACCTTGCTTCGTAGGCTATATATTCAAGGTCTGTTCAGCGCACTTACTGTGCGCGTGGAAAAAAAAAATTTCAGTTCAACTTTGAGTTTTCTGTCCCACGTGCACAGTAATCGGCAGTTCAAAAATTTCCGTTTCCCAAGCCATTCCCGTTCCCATTGGTGCGCCGAACAGGCCCTCAACTTTCGCTATAGACCATTTTAAGATGGGAATGACGAATACAGACAAGATTTTTTATTTTTTTAAATAAGATAGGGCTCAAGCCCCTAATCGTATATAAGAATATAGACAAGATTTTTTATATGCTGAATTCTTGTCTATGTTTTATCAAATTTCATTCACAACTAATGCAGAATATGACGAGTAGAACTAAGGTGTTCTTAAGCATCACTCGTGAAGTAGAGCGGTTTCAACGGTTTGAATGTGTCATTTGAAGTCAATCCAATATATTTTTGAGTTAAGCTCACAAAGGGACTTGGTAAGCTTAAGAACACCTTAGTTCTACTCGAATATATGACATATATAACTTCCCTCTAATTTTCTCTCCTTCCCTTTTTTCCTCCAAACTTGAGGCTTAGAAGCACACCGAAAACAGCAACAGTACATAATTTTTGGAAACCTTCAAATGGGAGGAATATGAAGGACACTATCAATAAAGTAATTTGTCCTAATATGATAATTTGATTATAAAACAACAATGTCTGGTATACACCACCCCTTTTCAGTTCTCGTACTACTTCGCTTCCACACTATCAACAAAGTAAAAATATTTAACCAAGATCTTATTAGCTCACAATTAATACTAAAATTTGAATGTGTAGTACATTTTCCTTCAGCAATGCATCTTAGCATGATCACTGTGCCACTAGTAGTACAACAATAACAATATCACTTTGACACAACACGCAAGACGATCGATATATAACACACAAACTAGCAATAAATAGCAGATAACACACATAGGAACAAAACACTTCAATCCATGTTTCACAACCCTTATTTTTGTAAGAATAGATGCTCTTGCAGTAAATGGATTGTGGCAATAAGCCAATAACATGGTATTCATCCAAATAGTTCAAGCAGGCGCTTTGATGACAACAGCAGGAAAATCGAACACAAGTGCATTTTCAAGCGCTGCTTGGAAGGTACCGATGAAATCGTTGTGACTTGGGTGGTTAAAATAAGAGGCCAGATCTTCTCCATTGTTGAATGTCATTATGAATACATGAGTGAATCCCTGTCTCAGCATCTCCTCTCCTATCATCTCTGTTCCCCTGCATCCATCAATGATCAGATTAATTCTTTATCTTTTTAACTGTTAACCTAATATTGTATTTGATCAGGGTAAAGCAATGTCTTGAACTCTAAACTACTATACCAAATTAGGGAAATGGAAGAAAACTTTAAATAACTAACAAAATAAGAAAATGATTCTAAGTAGGTGAAGCCTAGCTACTTTCCTCAAAGAAAAGAAAAAAAATCAAAATAAGAAAATGACAGTACTGAGAAGTTAATGAAGCATTGATTACCATTCAAAAGACTTCACCATGTCCATTGTAGAAACAAGTTGGGTCATGCCTTGTAGTATCTCCTCTACCACAACACCTTCCTTGAACTTCGCCACCACCAAATGCTTGACCTCTGCCATTAATTTAATTCAATTCAATTTTTTTTTTTCACAGGCACCGCTAATAACAACAACTCGCTGCTTTATTGAGTCATGGAACTGGAAGTGCATTAAGATTCTTTAATTTAAAGGTCATTGTCATAATGCACAGAATCTATGGGACCAATGCATAGGGGCACGAGCATTTACCAGACACCATGACTCTTGATCAATATAGTACAACTTCACATTACCCTGCCGGAGAACCCATGCCACTTGCTAGCTAGCTTGTCTTGTTGCAAGTTGATGGTTTTAGTGAGATCTTTTGTGTAATGAATGGCTTTTATTAGGACCATCTCCCCTTCATGATTATGGAGCCTATAAATATAAATTAACTCTTGAGTAAGGCTATGGTAATATACATAATACGCATCACGCATCGACCCGTGCTATGAATCCATATTTATATTTATAAAGTTCAAACAGTCTATCCGAACAGTTAAACATGATCTCCATATTAAAATATACTTGCAAACCAAATTTATATTTTTAGAATATTTTATTATGTTTTTAGATAGGTAGAAAACCATTGGTCTTGAATGGTCTAGAATTTTTAAATCAATTGATTTTCTACCTATTTAAAAAATAGTAAATTTTTTTTAAAAAAATGTAAAATTTGCTGCAAGAAAATTTCATATGAATATCATGTTTAATAGTTCAGATTGACTGTTTGAACTTCTAAAACGGAGATATGTATAGCACGGACTAGTATGTAATATGCATATTGTCACACTATTACAAAAAACATATTTACTATCGCCCCTTTACCATCGGGTGTCCTTCCGCACAGATGGTGTATGTAACCAGGGGCAGTGCTATAATTAATTTGAACTTTTTACCATCGGGTGGCGTTGAACCAATCGATAGCATTGATGGACCCCTCCTTTTCCATTCATTTTTTTATATCCTACCGTTGGTTTTGAGTGTCTCTACGATATCGGTTGGGTTATTGTACCTATGGTGTAGATGTAGTGAACTTTACCATCCGTGATGTGGATGAGCCGTCAGCATTAGTTTGATCAATACCAACTCTGGTCTTTTTTTTAATCGATGGGATGTTCTAAAGGGATTATTAATTAAGTTTAGAGATATATGGTGCAATTATAATTAATGAGATAATTATTTAATAACATACTTACATGATACCAACTCAAAAGAAAATTAACTAAAGATTAACTTGCTCATTTTGTAAGTTTAGAGATATATATGGTCTGAAAACAACGATTTTATAACCATCTTAATAAATAGTAAAAAAATTCAAAAAAAATGTAAAATTTGATCTCCAAGCACATTTTAATATATCCATCATGTTGAACGGTTTGGATCGACTATTTGGACTTTGAAAATGGTAGGCATCAAAATGTGTAAAAAAAAAAACGGTGTAATCCGATCCCTCCTCTATATATATATATATATCGTTTGCGTAGTAGGTATAAGGGCTCAAATGCCCCATTGTTTCATGCCCCAATCGTATCCAACATCTTTATTTTCGATTTCAAAGTTTAAACAAAAGATCTGAACCGCTCAACATGATATCCACATTAAAATATGCTTTGAGATGAAATTTTATATTTCTTGGATATTTTTTACTATTTTGTAAGATAGGAACAAAATCATTATTTTTTAGAAAATTGTGGACCATCTAAAGCAGTGATTTTGTACCTATCTTAAATAATAGTAAAAAAATTTGTACCTATCTAAGCACATTTTAACGTGAATATCATATTGAGCAGTTCAAATCTTTTGTTTGAACTTTGAAATCGAAGATAAAGATATTTGGGTACGATTGGGGGCATGAAACAATGGAGCATTTGAGCCCTCCTCTAAAGAGCCTGGGTAGTATGACATCAGTGTCATTTCAGCCTATATAACACCAACTCTAAGACCTATTGAATCGACTTCAAACGGTAAATCCAAACTATTCAAACCGATCTATTTCATTAGTTGTGCGTTTACATTCAACATTTATAATTTTTCGAATTTATTTAGTATCAAGTCAAGCAGTCAAATGTGTGAGTTTTTAAGTTAATTTTAATGCATTCATTTTTCAACATTTTTGACCACTTGATTTATACTAAAATAACTAGAAAATATAACAAATTTGCATGTAAATGCATCACTCATAAAGTAAATCGGTTTGATTGATTTGGATTAGTCATTTGAAGTCTATCTAATCAATTTTGTAATTGGTGTCATATGACATCGATGTCATACTAGCCGGATTCCTAAAGGGTATGGCTAGTATGACATCAGTGTCATTTCAGCCTATATAACACCAACTCCAAAACCTATCGGATCGACTTCAAATGGTGAATCCAAACCGTTCAAACCGATCTATTTCATTAGTTATGCATTTACATGCAAAATTTATAATTTTTTGAATTTATTTAGTATCCAGTCAACGGTCAAATTGTGAGTTTTTAAATTAATTTTAATGCATTCATTTTTCAATATTTTTGACCACTTGATTTATACTAAAATAACTAGAAAATATAAAAAATTTGCATGTAAATGCATCACTCATAAAGTAAATCGGTTTGAATGGTTTGGATTAGTTGTTTCTAGTCTATCCAATCAATTTTGTAATTGGTGTCATATGACATTGATGTCATACTAGCCGGATTCCTAAAGGATATGGCTAGTATGACATCAGTGTCATTTCAGCATATATAACGCCAACTCCAAAACATATCGAATCAACTTCAAACGGTGAATCCAAACCGTTCAAACCGATCTATTTCATTAGTTATGCGTTTACATGCAAAATTTATAATTTTTTGAATTTATTTAGTATTAAGTCAAGCGGTCAAATTGTGAGTTTTTAAGTTAATTTTAATGCATTCATTTTTTTAACATTTTTTTACCACTTGATTTGATACTAAAATAACTAAAAAATATAAAAAAATGCATGTAAATGCATCACTCATAAAGTAAATCAGTTTGAATGGTTTGAATTAGTTGTTTGAAGTCTATCCAATCAATTTTGTAGTTAGTGTCATATGACATCGATGTCATACTAGCCGGACTCTCCTCTAAATACATTTATAAAAAATATATGCAGGTTGAAATTGCACACGAGTTCACATTTGTTATAGTTGTTGTATACTGGCACCACAGGCATCATTGCCATCCTGCGCAATGGATCCAGACCAGATGAGATTAAATGCTCATGAAGTACCTCAATTTGCACTCTAACAGCTCTTGTATCCTTCAAGGAATGTTCAATTTTGAGTACAACTTTTCAAAAAACATATTTTTGTCATGAATCATAAATATAATTTACAAAAATGAAAAATGCTACTCCATAAAAATAAAAGGGGTGGAATAGGGACGATTTTACAATTTAATTTAATTTAACGATCAGAATTTGCATAAAATAAAAAGGCTCCTTATTCCTATTCTCAATTTATTTTGTAGATAAAGAAGTGTGTGTGTGTGTGTATTTTTTTTTGAAAGATCCATGGCAGAAAAAAAATTAATATACTTCTTTGTCTACACACGTTATCTGCATTTCTAAAACAATTACACTTTTATAAATGAGTGAGGCTATGGTACTATGCATAGCACGGATGGGTCCGTGCTACGGCTCAAAATTTGAGTTTTCAAAATCCTAACAGTCCATCCAAACCGTTCAACATGATTATAAAATGAATATGTACTTGCAAACCAAATTTTACATTTTTTCGAATTTTTTTACTATTTTTTTAGATAGGTAGAAAATCACTGTTTTTGGATGGTCCAGAATTTTCAGATCAAGTGATTTTCTACCTATCTAAAAAAATAGTAACAAAATTTGAAAACAATGTAAAATTTGGTTTGCAAGTACATATTCATTTTATAATCATGTTGAACGGTTTGGATGGACTGTTAGAATTTTGAATACTCAAATTTTGAGCCGTAGCACGGACCCAACCGTGCTATGCATAGTACCATAGCCTCACTTTTTAAAATTATATTTATAATTCATGACAAAAATTGAATGTTCTCTCGGCACTGTCTTGGAATTTGGATATCCCTTCTCTATGTTGATGTGTTGTAAACAAAGGTTTAAATAGCGTCATAGCGGAACGGCTGAAAAAAACGCTATAGCACGTCATTTAGAACGTTATCATAGACTGCACAGCAATAGCTTCATAGCTTTTATGGTCCAAAAACACTATATAGCGCGCTATTTAGAACCTTGGTCGTAAATTATATTTCAAATTTGATGTGATGAAATTTTCAGCTTATTTATTATTTTAATTATGAATGCAAGTACAAGTGCCGACAGAATGGTGATAATATCCTCCTCAATTGGCAAACAACTTAGATTATTGTAATGATAGTACTGTTGCCCTTTCTTGATGCAACATGTAGAGCATAAAATCTTCATCTTCAATAAAAAGCAAACTACTATACATAAATAGTCATAATATAATATCCCCCTCAACTGGCAGCAGCCGCACAAAATCTAGAAGAGATAGGAGTAGGTCCGATGCCCATCGGACCTACTTTTAGGTTCAATTAACTCTAGCACCGTACGATTAGTATTAAATCTGTGCACATGGAAATTGATACAGATGCTCACGAATTTTGATGCAGAGTGCACGAATCTTGATGCTGATCAGATGGTCATCACACCCATCGAACCAAAATAGGTCCGATGCTACTCTGAATTCAATCTAGAATGATGTTAATGTTGGACCAATCAGACTGTTACGCTACTATCACTGGGCCATCAACTTGATTTCGGGTGAGATCATGAGCTTTTCCTTTAAAGTGACTAATCAACTGGCTCATAGATCTGCCTCAAAACAAAAAAAGGACATGCTCACATGACCATCTTGCTTTGCCTTACGTTTGGTATAGGCTCCGTGCAATTACTGGATCCCACCGTCAACATGCTTATCAAATATACCCAAATTTTTATTACTATCCAAAAAAAAAAAAAAAATTCAAAATTTGCAAATCTGCACAGGTTTTACAAATATTTTAGAAACTACTCAAACCAGAATTATTCTCCGGATCTAGAGAGTCTCTTTCTAAAAATTTATTTTCCGGATTTGGATTTTTTTAGTTAAATATAAAATGTTATAATTTATTTATTTTTTGTATTGAAATATTAGAAATATTTTTATAATAGTCTTTGTTGACTATCAAATGATACTTCAATTTGATAAAATTTAATACAAAACTATTTTGTAAGGTCCATGACATGTCTATATTTTTTTTAATTTCGTAAGTTTGATTTGAAAAAACATTATCATGATTTAGTTTAACCTTTCTCAACGAATTCCAACAAAAAAAATGCCTACTCTCGCCATGTTTCTTTTGATATAGAATTGTAGACTTCCCAAACGATACAAGGAAAAGGCTATCAGAGAAAGGAAAACTGATCCGAGGATATAAAATTTAACAAATAGTTTAATTCTAATGTATATTCATGTTTTAAGGTATATTTTTCTTAGTGTACATCTCAAGTGAGAGCTATTATTTTTAAAAGACTAAAAAGTTCTGTTAATAATAGTATAAACTATTTTTTATGTAAGGAAATCTTTTATAACTTTAAATGTGTATAGATAATAAAGAATATATTTTCCTATTCTCAATCAATAAACTGTCAAAAATACATTTCATTGGATGAAAAATAAAATCATTATATCTCTGTAACATATATTTTAACGAGGGATGTACATTAAGGTCTAATGTATGTTAATATACGCTAGAATCACACTAATGAAAAGAACATACCAAGCAACCAAAAAAAAATCACTAGAGTTTCGGTACCGAGCCAAAACCATTTCCCTTAATTGCATATCAACCTTGATGAACTATGATCTCAAAGTTCAATTGGTGATCAACTGATCAATCAAGCTTTATATGACTGCACCACATATATGTACAAACTGCTGGATAAATTTTACCAAAACAAAATTCTAGCACCAGAAAAGCCCGCAAAAAAAAAAAAAAAAAAAAAAATTGAATTCAAGAGTACGAGGGGCTCTCAGCATGTTTTCCTCCTGTTTCATTTTCTCCACTGGATAATGGTTGCTCACCTCCGACCCGATCCGTTTGGATTGATCTGAGTTCATGATTATCCGCTGTGCTGTGGAAGGAGGGTAAAAATGCACGCTTTCTATCGGAAGAATCTCTCAGAGAAATTCTACAAATGGGGCAGGTGAAATTTTGTTTCAGCCAGATGTCTATACAAGTTGCATGAAATGAATGGCCGCAATATGGAAAAGTTCGCAATACATCTTTTTCCTGGTAATCTGCCAGGCAGATTGTGCACCTACAACACAAAATTATAAGAGGATCAGTGACTGAAGGTAAAAATACAGTTCTGTAAATTACAATGTTAATCCAATTGTCAAAAACAATTACCAAAACAGCCTGAAAATACTCTGAACAGGCATAAGAGTTTGGTTATGCTGTTTTTTGGTCTTTGATGTACGGGCAGCTCGGGGGATTCTTTGGCAGTAAAAATCATTTCCAATTAACTTTATAATTTTTTACTTTGTGTTTGACGTAATTAATTTTGGCCTTTGAACTATAAACTCAGACCATTTTGATCATCATGTTAAGATCATATAGTTCTGTCCTGTTTACTCTTAAAGTTAGACTGTACCAAAGAAAAAGCTAGCTCTTCTTTTTTGGAGGGATGCATGATATCAAACCTCACTTTGATTATTTTATGTGCTTCTGAAGGGGGAAAAACAAATCAATACTGTGCTTTTAGTCAGAAAAAATCCATGTCTTGCTCAAAATTTCCCAAAACATTAAACATGGTTATTCAGAGCTATATGAGATTTGCTCAAACATGTCCTTTCATAAAACTCTATTATATATAGTTTGCTGTCTCATTAAACTATATTAAGCTTATTTCTATATGGATGGTGGAAACCTTGTACCAAACAGTCATTACACATCTGTGGTTGGTACCAACTGGAAAAGAAAATGGTGCATCAAAGCAAATACATAAATACGCTCTATACATGTCCCAACTATAATAAAAGAGTTGATAGATGAGGTGGCGCAGTTACATCGCCACTACGAAACACCGGGAGAAGATTGACTACCTAATAAAATTTCTTAGATTTTTTCTGCTTTCCCTTTATGTTTACTTTTACTTACTTTTATTTATTTGAACCTCAAGCTTGTTTGAGTGTCTTTTGTTTTCTTTTATCTTTGCAACTACAAGCCTCTTGTAACGGCAATTATCAATCAAATATGGGCTAGACCCCTATTTTTCCTCAAAAAAAAAAAAAAAAAACTATAATAAAAGAGTGCCTGGCTTTTGATGTTAGGATGGAGAAACGTCAAAGAAGAACATAATATATAAGTAACCTCTGTAAGCTACTACATGCCTTGTCGGAGATAATGACAAATCTTTTATATCTAACAGTAATCCAAACAGAAAGGATGGAATCCAAGAGCCCCAAACAGTATAGTGACCAAGCCAAACAAAATGTGGAGGTTTTGGTATATCAGTACACCACTGGTACAACATAAGAAAACACAAGATTGTAATAATGATCACAAACAATCTTTGATCTTCTAAAATTGAAACTGCCAATCAACTGGCATAGCATTTTTTGGGGAAAGTTGGTAATGCAATATCACAGAAATTGACATATTCAAAATGGAAATTAGAGATTTGTGATACTAATTAAAACAAAAACAAGACATATTGTAGTACTAGTAAAATAATTATATTTCTAAAACCTGCGTCTGGCAATACAACTAGCTCTTATCTTACTGCATGCTCATTTGTTTTCTATTTATGTATCTTCTCTTTTATTCTCCCCTTTTTCTAACTTGACAATTTGTTATAATTAATGCTAACAAAAATTAAACCCAATCCTAATAAAAAAAAAAAACTTTTTATTTGAACTTTTACAACAATATAACTGACTGCTTTTTAACTTAAGTGTAAATTTCACAGTTTGCCACAAAACTTGTTCCAAATGTTCAGTTTGCCTCCCTCAACTTAAATTTTTGTTGGCTTTATTAGTTCTTCCGGTAAAATAATTTCGAGTAGTAATCTAATGTGATCTGCCACCTTCATATTACACCATATTTTTATTGTGTGGAATTGTCAAGCAGCTTGAGAATCATAGGTAGCATTGATACGGAAATAAGAACTTGTCTAAATAACCCAATTATGGGTTAGAGCATTTTTTTTACGATGCTTATTCTTAAGGTCAAAACAGTCAAATTAAGCTAAAAAACAATGTCTACTAAAGGGTGGATTATCTGCAAAATCAACAAGTTTCTGTGATATGATTTAATAAACTATATCAGGCTTGGGTTATTATCTTTCTTCTTCCTCCTTTTTTTGGATTTTTTCTTAACGATGAAAGGGGTTGTTGAATATCATGACTAAATCTAGATCTAGACATTGTTTAGAAAGCAAATATAACTGTTAAAGGGACCAATTTTGGACCTTTGCAGAGGTAAAAAACAAATTGCCCTTCTGTTTTTTTTCCTTAGTGAACAGCAAATAATAGTGGGAATCATTTGGTACTTGGGACCAAAGGTTACAGGAAATAAAATTAAACAAAGCTATTTTTGAACTTAACTTTTTTAAATTTGACTTTGACTGTTAAAAGGATTTTGGAACTTAACTTTGCAAGTTTGAATATAACTGTTAAAAGGACCCAGGACTTGACTGTATACTTATCATTACCAGCTAAATTGTTGAAGTTAGAACTAAAGCTGTTCTTCAAATTATCAGGAGAAAGGTTAATCTATTTATAATAGTAAATAGTAAATTTCTAACCAAAGTAAACCATGCAGCAAGCAAACAAAAAGTAAATAAATTTAAACCGAGAAAGAAGCATACTGCAGGTCTCGTCCAGACTGAGAAAATTCGCCAAATTTTTTAGTCGGGAAGCTAGCCACCACCGCCGGTTCCAAGCCATGCAATCCTCTCTCTATCTGTTTTCAGAAATTTCTTAATATTGACAACTGCACAATCCATCTTTGAACTCAAAATCGAATGTAATGCAGCAAAATTGCAAATTTCAATTGACAGAGGAGAAGGATCTGACAAGGCTGAGATTCGATCCAGAGGCGGTGGCAAAAGCAATACGACTGTTTCGGAGGTGGATTCGCGCGCAGATAAGCCTTGTACACACGAAAATTATAAACATCGTGCTCACAGCAAATCCGATCACTGTCATCACTAGATTCAATCCTGGCGCCATCATCTCTCCGCCAAATCCCGGGGTTAATGTTTTGGCTTCCCAAATTCTTCGAGTAAATCAATGAATTAATATTACAAAAGGAATCTATCTTCCTTGTTCGAGAGGAGCGAATCGAAAAGGGCAATGGAACGGAAGAGGAAGACGAAAAGAAGGCTGCGAAGATTTATATTGCTTTAAGAGAAGTAATGGAGAGGCACGGATGAATATTGCGCCTGGAATAAACGGTGTGGATTTGATCTAATTGGAGAGGCGTACAGAATATCGGTAAATCGGTAATGGAGTGCTGAGTGCTGACTTTCTCTCTGAGTGGGACTCTGTGAGTGCGACCCTTATCCTCCTATTTTGGAAAGGTCACCGAGAATTTCCTTTTTCCTCTCCAGTTCTAAAACTGGAGATATCCGTTCTATCACATTTATTGTCAAGAAAAAAAATAGCAGGCAAATTGGAGATATCAATCAATCTATAATTGTTATGAATAAAATAGAGAGACTATTATAAAACATTTGTATTTTAGCCAAAGTGAAAGAGAGAAGAGTATGTCCGATGTCTATGTGATATATTTTGTTTTGATGGGTTCAGTCACTGTTTGATTTGCTTTAAGATGCGTGCACTTTGCTTTAAAATTTGTGTGTCTGTTTTTTAAAACACATTGAATGGTATTAGAACTCATTACTCATTAGACCCAAAAGTAAATCCGATGTCGAATCTACCCTGTTGTCAAAGTGAAAACGATATTCTAGTTATTCGATTTGCTTTAAAATTATTGCAAATCAGTGTTGCTAAATGAGATTCGTGTAATTTTGAGCCATCAAATTTAAGGTTTTTCGAATCTTAACAAGAGGGCGAAACTGTTAGTTTTGTGTTCTAAAAGTTATATTTTTGTTGATTATTTTTACATGTTAAGTTTATGAATTGAATGTTATATATATTTTGTTCCTTGAGTTTGATGTTTGACTTTAGAAGTGTTCAAGAAAACTGTATCTTTTTCATATGAGAAATGTATAATGTAATTACTATTAAAACTTGCTTATTGCAAGTGATAATAAAAATAGTAGTTTTTTGTATATGACTTGTGCGGGAGAAAGTTATATGTCAATAGTATCATTGCCCCTCATTTATAATGAGTGATGATATTGTTGAGCATAGTAGAATTATGAATGCATGCAGTATAGTTGAAGTGTTGCCAATTATATATTTATAATTTATTCGAGAGATCAGGAAACGAATATATTACAAAGATGACACCACCCTACTTTGTATATTATTCATAATATCATGAGGCAAGGAATTGACACAATTAATGTTGTTTGTAACATTGCTACATGATCGTATTTTGTAAACTTGTTGCATTACATCTATGTTAATTGGATGACTATAATATGTAGCTAGAATACCGCTTATAGTTTGTGATGATAAAGTGATATATACCACTACCAATTTAGCATAGATCCTCGATAAAGGCCACACCAACTGAACAATAAATAAGAAAGTTATTTTATATTTTATATGGTGTGTGATATTTCATATGATATGAGATAAAACACATATGATAAAATATTAAAATAAAATGTTACATGTTGTAACAGCTTAGTGTAAGTTAAATTAGATATGTGAATAATATTATTTGGTGAAATGTAATGTATATTACATATTATAATATTTGTGTCACATAAATATAATATAATGTACATTACATTATTAACGTAATTCGAATTTTAATTATTTTATAATTAAATATGCAATTGAGAGGTACACCATGGGGTACAATTGGTCATGGTGTGGTTAGCCACACAAAGATGACATGAGATTGCATGTGACAAAAGGAGGATAATTTGATCTTATTCACTCCAAAATTGCTCTAGTTTTTTCTCTATATAAATAGCACTTCATATGTGACTTCAAGATACTTTACACACTCTCTTTTCCTCTTTGTGGCCGAAATTACACCAAAGAGACAAAATATTCTGCCATCTCTCTCTTGTGTTAATTCTAGGTTAACTTAGTTATGTTGACAAATTAATTGAGAAATTAATTTTGGAGCTAACAAGGGATTACCAATTTTACACTAGGCATAGATTAGTATATCTCTAGCAAGATCTATAACTAATCCTTGTTTAGTTCAAGGTGAACACTTAGAGGCAACGGTGTGAAAATTTCTAAGAGATCTAGAGAAAATCGACTTTCTCTAACTGTTAAATTGACATTTGACGTGAGAGGTATGAGATATAAATCTTGAATCTTGATTTAGATGTATTTGCATAAATGTAGATTATTGTTTGTATATTGTATGCAAAATGTTTGATTAAATACTTGAGGAGAGTTAGCATAAAAGAGACGATCCGTTTTAGACGATTAAAAATGATCAAAATTTTTGTTTTTCACCCATCTAACCGTCATGAAATCCCTACAGAAACAACAGGAGCACAGGTTTTGAACCTCTTGCAATGCCTCCACTCCTTGGTATATTTAGTATCTTTTAGATATTTTTTCATTTAAACATGAAAATCGAACTTGTATCTTTTTATATAGAGACGGAATTCACGTCACTGCACTAAGTCTGTTATTTTTTTCATTTTTTATAGTTTTATAATTTTTTTTTTTGAAAGAAAGATGGAGATCAAGCCTTCAAATTTCATACACTTGTTATTACAACAAAGATTTCCTCATCTGAGGTACGATTTTCGAACTAGTAACCTTCTACAACAGAGAGAATGCGTCTTTATCAATAGACAATTTTTTTTATATAAAATTTAAAACTTAGAACAAAAAAAGTTTGTATAAGTAGGGTGAAGGTTTTGACGTAACAACCTATTTTTAGGGGGAATTTCATATATACCCTTCAAAAATTTCAAAATTAGATATTTCTCTCTCTAAACTTTGAAATTACGTATTCCTCCCTAAAAACTTCAAATCGTCACAAATTTATCCAATTTATTGTCTTTTATTTAGAACACATTTTGAATTTATAAAATACTCATTTTACCCTTTAATAAAAGCATAAAATATATGTAGTTTGTTTAAGAAAAATGCTGATCTTATATCTGATCGGCTTTTGATGGCAAATGGTTCACTTTTTTACTTTTGACGTATACATGGTGACATTTAGGTATACTCTTGAGTAGAGAAATGAACTATTTGTCCTCGAAAGCCGACCAATTATAAGGTTGACATTTTTCTTAAACGTGCTACATATTTCTTTTGCTTTAAATAAATGGTAAAATAGATATTTTATAAATTTAAAATAAGTTTTAATATAAAAGACAATAAAATAGATAATTTGTGAGTTTTTAAAGTTTAGAGGGGAAATACGTAATTTCGAAGGAGTATACATGAACCCCAACCCTTGAATATGTATCCTTCTAGGTACCAAACTCAAACAAATTACAAATGGACGACCCAAATTAATTCTAGTCGGACCAAAATCAATCAGATGCCTATAAAAATTATAGGGGGTATGTTTTGAGATTTGTACCAAGTTAAAAGAACGATTCTGAATAGGGGTGTTCATTGGTTTGGTTCGTTTGAAACCGAACCGAACTAGGCAAACCAAAGTTATAATTCGGTTTCTAAAATAGAACTGAACCAAACCGATTTAGCATTGCAACCAAACCAAACCGAACCAAACCGAACCAAAGTTTTATTTCGGTTTGTTCGGTTCAAACCAAAATATATTCATTTTTTATTTAAAGCAATTGATTTAAAATAAACTGAAGTATATTATGAAATAAACCGGGTAATTAAGAAATAAACCGAAGTATTTAAAGTAATTGATTAAGAAATAACTCGGGGTATTAAGAAATAAACCAGGGCAGTCCGGACCAAATTTATAATATATAAAAGTTCGGTTGGTTCAGTTATTTCGGTTTTGAAAATTTTCAAACCGAACCGAACTGAAATTATAATTCAGTTTTAAAAAGCAAACCGAACCGAACCATTAAACTAAAAAAACCGAACCATTTATTTCAAACTAATTCGGTTCGGTTCAAAACCAACTAAACCGGATCCAATGAACACCCCTAATTCTGAATCATCTTTTTATAACTTGCAGGTACTTGGGGTGTGATCCGAATTCTCCAACCCACCCTCCCCCAACACCCCGCATCTTTTTTTGCATTGGGCCGTAATCGGCAACAACAAAAGCAAAATTCGATTACTATATATGATTTACAAAACTATCAATTAAAGTAAGAGGAGGGATCAATTACATCTTTTTTGGTGACACATCATGATACTGTTTTTTATATAGGTCAATTTTGTCATTTCAAAATCCAAACAGTCGATCCGAACCGTTCAACATGATCACCATATTAAAATGTACTAAGAGATCAAATTTTACATTTTTTTGAATTTTTTTACTATTTATTAAGATGGTTACAAAATCGCTGTTTTTCAATAGTCTGAAAACAACTATTTTTGTAACCATCTTAATAAATAGCAAAAAAATTCAAAAAAATGTAAAATTTGATCTCCAAGCACATTTTAATATATCCATCATGTTGAACGGTTTGAATTGAATATTTAGACTTTGAAAATGATAGGTGTCAAAGTGTGTCACCAAAAAAGATGTAATCGGATCTCTCCTCTTAAAGTAAAGACATGCATGCTTTCATTTTCTTTGACCGTTCGATAAATTTAGGATTGTCAATGAATTAAATTCGGACAGGACTTGATATTTAGGACTGTTCTGATCAGACTATCTTATGATTCGAATTCGAATCTAGCAAAATTTTATGATCAGACTATCTTATGATTCATATTTAATAAAAACTTGAGGATCAAATATCTATTATTGTATCGGATATTTTCGATTGATTTTTAAACATGTTTTGGATGTTTTAACTATTTTTTTTTTAAAGAGTAAAAGTGTGTGCATGACGCAAATATACAGAATTTTTTTTTGTATTATAAAGTACAAATTAAACACTTGACTATAATTATATTATGAGAGAGTTCAAATGCCTCTATTTTTTGTGCCTCCATCGTGCCTCCGTTTTAAAAACTTTAATAACTCAAAATTTAAAACTTAAATGTCAAAATAAAACTATTGGATCATTTTATCTGTGTACATGTAAAAAATTATGACATTTCAACTTTGTTTTGATTGTCATCAAGAGCTTATAAAAACGTACTAATGTAGATAATTTATAAACGTTGATTTTTCAACTTATTGATTCACATAAAAACAAAACCGAAATTTGATATTTTTTTACGAGCACATAGAGAAAATAATATATGTAATCACAAACTGGAAAGAGATACTAGAAAATGATACTGACTTCCTTAACTAAGTTCTTACAACATACTAGTTATTACAGCATATCAGCAAACTTACAACTACAACTTATGAATTTTTATTGACAAGTTTAATTATATTTGTGAATAGAAAAAAAAAATTCAAATTTTAGTCCTTTAATTTTTACAAAAGACACCAAATGATTCGTTGATTTATTTTTTATATCAAATTGTTCATTGAATTGTTGAAAAAAAAAAGTCAAGTTGATTTTTGAACTTTGAAATTGCCAAGTTGGTTCTAAACTAAGATGGTCTTTTTTGTGAATGAGTAATAGAAATAATAACAGAGGAGGGTTCAAATGCCTTCATTTTTTGTGCCTCCACCATGTCTCCATTTTTAAAACTTGAATAACTCAAAATTTAAAACTTAAAAGTCAAAATAAAACCGTTGGATATGATCTACATTATTTTATCTATGTGCTCATAAAAAATTATCACATTTTGATTTTGTTTTTATGTGAATCAATAAGTTGAAAAATCAACGTCTAGAAATTATCCACATTAGTACGTTTTTTACAAGCTCTTGATGACAACCAAAACAAAATTAAAATGTCACAATTTTTTACATGTGCATATAAAATGATGTAGATCATATCCAACGGTTTTATTTTGACTTTTAAGTTTTAAATTTTGAGTTATTAAAGTTTTTAAAATAGAGGCATGATGGAGACATGAAAAATGGAGGTATTTGAACCCCCTCGTAATAATAACTTCGTTTAAGAAAGTTGAAGTACCGATTCGGTGGAAATAATAATTTATTATGGACATATTTGATTCTTTTTAGAAAAGTTCAATAATTAAAATATGGATCTCAACTTTTCATTGTGAATAAAGGCCTCTCCATATGTGTATGTTGGGGAGGGGACCCTATTAATTGGGAATTCGTATTCTCTGCATTAATTCAGAAGAGAATCTTTTGAGATAATACATCTCAACCATTCGATATATTTTAAAATTCGTGCGAACTAGATCTGCACTAATATTAAAGAATTCTTATGTTATAGACACAAATCAGATTGGCTCCGTTTAAAATCAAACGGTTGAAATTCATTAAATCAAAAGATTCCCTTTTGAGTTAATGCAGAGGATACGGACCCATTAATTGGTACAAGCTTTTTGGCAATTTGGTCCCATGAAACATAACTGGTATGATTTTGACATTTGCAAGTTCAAGGATGCTCGTTAGTCACGAGATTACTCGGAATTATTTATATTTTTTTTTCCATCTATTCAGAGAGAAACAAGTAGCGTGCCTGATCCAAACTGACAAAACCATCTCTGGATTCGTAAAAGAAATGATAGCGCCCAAGACCAAGATAGATTTGTTTATTCTTTCAGCATTAGTATATAAACCTACAAGTCTACAACGCATGTGTACATCACTATCTCGAATCACTATTATAAAAGGAAAAAAAAACATATATGTGACTTGCAAATCATGGGTGTTCAAATGGATCGGTTATTCGGTTTTAAACCGAACCGGTAAATTTTGGTTTAATTGAATCGGTTGTTTAGTTTAAATGGTTCGGTTCGGTTCGGTTTAGTTTTTGAAGAAGTTCAGTTTAAATGGTTCGGTTCGGTTTTGGAATCTCCAAATCGGTTTGAACCGAACCAACCGGTTTAATAAAAAATGGATCGGTTTATTTTGTGTGATTTATAATGGATCGGTTTATCAAAAACCGGCTTGTGTGGTTATAAAAAATATTATGCAAATCGGTTTGAACCGAACCAACCAGTTTTAAAATGTTTATTTGTAACTTGAAATATTTATTTGTAACTTAAAAAATGTTTGTATTCGGTTCAACCGAACAAACCGAAGTTTAAATCGGTTTAATCGTTTCGGTTTTAGATCGGTTTGAAATTTTAATTCGATAGGTTCAGTTGGATTTTCAAAATTCGGTTCAAACTACGGTTCGGCAAAAAAAATTCAATTTGACCGAACCGACCAGTTGAACAGCTCTGCTTGCAATCTTGCATCCGCATACTATTTAGATAAGATGTCGCTTCATAAATAAATCGTTTATTTGCATAATTGCATTGCATCGGATCAGGTAATGTAAATAGTTGACTCCAAAATGGAGACGCAACCAACTAAAATATGTGTGAGCTGTCAGTTGCTCCACAGCATAGTGACAAAATCCGCGTATAATATCCGAATTATATTTGAATAATTTGTTTTTTTGGTGATGCCGAACCGAACGCCGAATTATTCGGTTGACCGAACTTTGACCGAATTATACCCAAATAATTTACGAATTTTACGAACTTTTTCCGAATTTTACGAATTATTGGTGAATTTTTTCCGAATTTTTTCCAGAACATTTGTTTTTTTTTTTTTTTTGGCTTCCTTGTAGGACTGAGATCTCTGATCCAGATTATTCCGAATCATTTCCGAATTATACCCGAATTATTCCGAAATCACGAATTTTTGACCTCGCCGAACTTTTTCCGAACAATTAAGTTGTCACTGTGCTCCACAGTCCGTTCCAACTTCCAAGTGGAGCCACTTGTCGTTGTTGAAATTATTAATGAATAATTTAATTTAATCAATGCTACGGCTCACTTTTTTTAATTATTGGAAGGTACAAGTGTCATGTACTTACATGAATCCACATTTGGTAACAAAGAGGATGATGCACTTCTCGTCTTTTACATGTATGCTATTTTACAAATGGATTAGGGTTCAAATGCTTCAAATCTTTCATGTCTCGTTGTGGCTCAAGTTCAATAGTTTATCTGAACTGTTGAATATGATCTCTATAATAAAATATATTTGAAAACCAAATTCTATAAAAAAAAATTTAATTTTTTAATATTTGTTTAGATATATACACAATTATTGTTTCTGAACTCTTCAAAAATAATAATTTTGTATCTATCTAAAAAATAGTAAAAAAAATCAAAAAAGTCTAAAATTTGGTCTGAAAGATATTTTATTATGGAAATCATGATGAACAGTTCGAATCGACTGTTTGGTCATTAAAAATAAAAATAACAAATGTGAGGCACGATGAACCATTTGAACCCTTTTTTTTTCAAATATGGATTATGAATGAACAATATAAATTTTAATTGAAATGTTAAAAATATTGGATATTATTATTTGATAATACTGAAGTATTTTTTATTTAAATGTATATTGTTTCTAGATATCACGGTACTATGACATTTGCAAAATGAGATCAGGATATATATATATATATATATATATGAGTCCGACTAGGCTACTCCATGGAGTAAAACGACTTGGTACTCCACGCCATATCTTCATTTTCAAAGTTCAAATAGTCGATTTGAACCTTCCAACATGTTCTCCATATTGAAATGTGCTTGGAGACCAAATTTTACATTTTTCGGAATTTTTTTACTATTTATTAAGCCACTTTGAAAATCTGAAAATCCTTATGAACAGTAAAAAACAGTAAAAATTTCTGGACCGCCGGATCAGTGATTTTCAAAGTGGCTTAATAAATAGTAAAAAAATTCCAAAAAATGTAAAATTTGGTCTCCAAGCACATATCAATATGGAGAACAACTTGAGCGGTTCGGATCGGTCGTTTGGATTTTCAAAATGGAAATAATGAGGCGTGGAGCACCAAGTCGTTTTACACCATGGCTTAGCTAAGCCCAGCACACACACACACACATATATATATATATATATATATAGAATGGCTAATATCAAAACGTTTGTTCCTGGGCTCAGGAACAAACGGTTCCGTTCTCCAATTTCCAAAGTTCAAACAACAAATCCAAACCGTTAGATGTTCAATCTATATTAAAATGTGCTTGGAGACCAAATTTTACATTTTTTGGAATTTTTTTACTATTTATTAAGCTAGTTTGAAAACCATTGTTTTTCAATGCTGCAGAAATTTCATAAAAACAGCAGTTTTCAAACTAGCTTAATAAATATATATATATATATATAGAGAGAGAATGGCTAATATCAATACGTTTGTTCCTGGGCTCAGGAACAAACGGTTCCGTTCTTCAACTTCTGAAGTTCAAACAACAAATCCAAACCGTTAGATGTTCAATCTATATTAAAATGTGCTTGGAGACCAAATTTTACATTTTTTGGAATTTTTTTACTATTTATTAAGCTAGTTTGAAAACCGCTGTTTTTCAATGCTGCAGAAATTTCATAAAAACAACGGTTTTCAAACTAGCTTAATAAATAGTAAAAAAATTCCAAAAAATGTAAAATTTGGTCTTCAAGCACATTTTAATATAGATTAAACATCTAACGGTTTGGATTTGTTGTTTGAACTTCGGATATTGGAGAACGGAACCGTTTGTTCCTGAGCCCAGGAACAAACGTTTTGATATTAGCCATTCTATATATATATATATATAGGCTACCATGCTTTGCAAATTAAAGGGCCTCTTGTGCTTTGGGCTTCTTTTCGGATTTTCAAAATTCAAAATGTCGATCCGACCGTTCAAGTTGTTCTCCATATTGAAATGTGCTTGGAGACCAAATTTTACATTTTTTGGAATTTTTTAACTATTTATTAAGCCACTTTGAAAATCGCTGATCCAATGGTCACAGTAGCAAAACAGTAAAAAATTCTGGACCAATGGATTAGCGATTTTCAAAGTGGCTTAATAAATAGTAAAAAAATTCCGAAAAATGTAAAATTTGGTCTCCAAGCACATTTCAATATGGAGAACAACTTGAACGGTCGGATTGACATTTTGAATTTTGAAAATCCGAAAAGGAGCGCAAAGCACAAGAGGGGCTTTAATTTGCAAAGCATGGTAGCCTATCTCTCTCTCTCTCTCTCTCTCTCTCTCTCTCTCTCTCTCTCTCTCTCTCTCTCTATCTATCTATATATATATATATATATATATAGAGTAGGGCTATTGTGCTTCATGAAGTAAAACGAAGTTTTACTTCACGCTCATTCTCCCATTTCTAAAATCCAAACGGTCGATCCAAACCGTTCAAGTTGTTCTCCATATTGAAATGTGCTTGGAGACCAAATTTTACATTTTTTGGAATTTTTTTACTATTTATTAAGCCACTTTGAAAATCGCTGATCCATTGTGAATAGTAAAAAACAGTAAAAATTTCTGGACCAATGGATCAGCGATTTTCAAAGTGGCTTAATAAATAGTAAAAAAATTCCAAAAAATGTAAAATTTGGTCTCCAAGCACATTTCAATATGGAGAACAACTTGAACGGTCGGATTGACGATTTGGATTTTGGAAATGGGTGTATGAGCGTGAAGTACAATATGGATTTTACTTCATGAAGCACAATAGCAAAATTCTATATATATATATATATATATATATATATATGTTAGATAGATGTCTTTACCGTAAATTATTCAAAGCATTGAAACTATTTAAATTTTATGAGATTTTTTTCGAACTTTGTACATATTTAAATTTGAACAATATTATATTCAAAATGCATTAATTGACTATTTTCGTTTGTCTTTGCTTGAATGTTGGCATAAATATTTTATATATATGTAGATGCTGAGTCATGTAAGTATAGATCTGAGGGTATTTGATAAGTTGGATAGGCTTAAATTTTAGAACCCTGCTATTTTGAGAGCTAAAATTTGAACATTGAGCGCACATAACCTTTTTTCACAGTTATGCCCTTAATTAGTACTTTTCAAATTGTTTTGTTAAACTTTTTTTTTTTAAGAAAGGAAAGTGTTTAATGAGAACAATAAAATAGATGGCAAGTTGCTTAAAAGGACTACTTGCAACTTTTAATAGAAATTACTATTGATAAATGTATATATTTTTGTAGAGCATTCACTCACATGATATTAAATGTAATATTTAATAAAAAGTAATAAAATACATAAGAGAATTGAGTTTTCAAATTTATTATTCATGCCATATCATGTGTTCTTAATTGTTGATTGTGTTATCTTATCATTCAATTTGATCAGATAACTTATCTTTTACATGCTTATTTTTTTTTCTTTAGACACATTAAAACTTTTTATTTAAATAAAAAGATGAGCATGTAAAAATATAAGTTATCCGATCAGATTGAATGATGAGATAACATAATTAGACGATTAAGAACATTGATGATATGACATTAATAATAAGTTTGAAAACTCAATTCTCTTATGTATTTTATTTGACAATACTTTATTAGTTTTCATTAAATATTACATATTTAACATTATGTGAGTGAATGCTTTACAAAAATATATACATTTATCAATAGTAATTTCTATAAAAAGTTGTAGGTAGTCCTTTTAAGCAGCTTGCCATCTATTGTATTGTTCTCATTAAACACTTTCCTTTATACATAAATGATTAAATTTAACAAAACAATTTGGAAAGTATTAATTAGGGGCATAACTGTGAAAAAAAGTTATGTGCGCTCAATGTTCAAAATTGAGCTCTCAGACTAACAACGCTCAAATTTTAAGCTCCACTAATGAAGAAGTGTTTGGCAAGAGAAATTTCAAAAATTGAGTCTTTAGTTTTCTTCAGGAGGCTCAATTGCTTAAGCCATGTAAAATGGTGGCTTAAAATTTGCTTAAGCCATGTAGAATTGCTTAAGCATTGATTTGCGACATTCAGGCAACTTCTTATTTTGTGAACATTAATTTTCTTTTAGATAAAATAAAATAAAATCTCTCATTCAAATATAGAACTAACAATCTTCCACACAAAAGAATATTACTTTAACAACTAAATCAAAAATAGGTTTTTAATTTTGTTAAAAATTATCAAGGAGATGTCTACCGTTGTTTTAAATTTGTACCATTTGTAGTCAAAATTGGTATTTTAGTTAGCTTTAAAATATAACATATAGTTAGGAAGAGGAGTGTAGTTGAACTAACATTGATAAAATATAAATTTTCTTCCGACCAACTTCTCTTGAAAAATGTAAAAGATGTAGGGAAAAAGACTTGGCAACTTAGTCAAGGAGTTATTTGAATAATATATATGGCATATCATTGTGGTTCAACACTTTCCCCTTGTATTAATTTTGTCGAAGAGTTGTCCCTAGCAAAGTTGTGTGCACTAAAAAAATTTAAAATTGGATGACAAAGTTTGCCTACTGGGCAAATAGTTTTGTACGTTTCCTCATATGTTACAACATCAATTTTGGTGACACTAAGTAGTTTTGTATTTTGCATTACATAGTGACAAAAGTTAGTCAAAAGTGGCAAAAGTGAGGAGTCCCCTTCTGCTGCCAACATCCACTTAATTAAAAAATAATAATCCAAATCACACTATGAAGTCATTTCAACCTAACATGAATATTCCAATTTAGTTCATAAGTTTCACATTGATAATAGCATATTTACCACCGTAATTTTTTGGAGCGAATGGCGAGTCCCAAAGTGCGAATGAAATCACGAATTTGAGTAATGCCTATCATTTATAATCGTCCCAACCCCAAAAAAAAACAGCCCTATTATTGTCGGTTTGCTTGTAAGCTGTAACTGAATTCATATCAATCTATTGCGTAAGCTTCATTTAACTACTGACAATCACATTTATAAAAAAATCACTCTAAATCAAGACGTACCTTCATTTATTTTTCTTAGCTATATAGCCGGTTCTTGGTACTGTTTGTTCGTTTGTTATTTGAAAGTTGTAAACGGCATGCTTTTATTTGTAGAATACAAAGTTATACGAAGGTGCCGATGCATGGCCGTTTGATGCCCATAATCAACAATGCTAAAATTTGTTTTGCATTGGATGATCAATATGGAGCTCTCGAAGTAAATTTTCTTTATTACAAGTTACAGAGGACATCAAAGCACAACTTGTGTTTGTTTTAAAATTTGCTTCAACTTAGTGACAACCTAGTAATCCAGTTCATAAACAGATAGAAAAGTATTGCTTATCAGAAGTAGGACTTGCCTGCTATGTTGCAATTCACAAAACTTGAGCACCATCTCTTGCAGAAATTGAAAAAACATGTTAATTATGAACACAAAAACATCTAAGAATAAAACATGGAAAAGCTTGATTCGCTCTATATTTCCTGTGAGTAAAAAAAGCACAACAGCATCCTCTGGATATAACAAAATATCTACTGGCATTCATATAGGTATCAGAACTCATGTCCATCCACCAAGTAAATGTCACAAAATACCTACTACTAGACCATTTCCCATGATAAATGCAACAACCTAAACACTCTTTATATCTCAAAGCAAGCTCCAATTAAACATTAAGCTCATATCCACTGTTAGTTTCCCTCAGTTGTAAAAACATGCAACTTGAAAAAAAATAAAAAAATTGGCCACATTCAATATTTTCTTGTCTGTCAAGTTTTATGAGATTTGGAATCAAAACATTGATATCAACATATCGTCAAGAGCTCCAATCTCATAACCAGGGGCGTAGCCAGGAATTGATCCAGGGATAGGCAAAAATTGAAGACTGGGTTGTGCAAAAAGAAGACTGGGTTGCACAAAATTTAATTTTGGAGTAGGCAAAAATGAATTATGGGATAAGGCAAAGCCCACATACATATGGGTTTAGACTTAATTTTCAATATCAGGGACTTGATTTTCAAAATCACTGCCTAACCCTGACCCAATGAGGCTCTGCCCCTGCCATAACATCTGACATTAACACATTTTTTATAAGCTCCTGCAGAACAGGCCAAAATACTAACTTGCACGCTTTAAATTGGGGAAATAACAGAAGATACATACTCAAATTTAACCGGCTGCTTTCTCATAGCTAGCGGCTCTAGCCGCAATCTCCATCCTGCTTTTGAAGATATCTTTCTGACCCTCATACATCTTCTTCGTGACAGGATCCAGCTTATCCAAATCATCTATCCCAGCCAAGTAACCATACAAGACATCTTCAGTTTCCATCTCTTTGGTGATTTTGTCGATTCTGGAGTCAGAGCGTGATTTGAGAAAGAGCTCCAACTGATCCTTGCCATGGTTGGATTGGGAAAAATGGACGTGCAGCTTCTCGGCTAATACAAAACCAGAGTACACAGGAGGCAACTTCACCAATATAATGCTTTGGTCTGACGGTTTTCCAAAGATAAATTTCGCCTTCCCTTCTCCTAATATACCTGACAATAAAAAAAAAAAAGGACAAAGAAAATTGAAATGAAATTTTTTTGCTAGTATGTCAGATGCATATGATAAAAGAGCCCTTGTTAAGATACAAGGATGAAATAATAGTAAATGAAAAGGAGCTTTCTAAAAATAAATACCCATAATGGATATACATTGCAAACAGTGTATACTTTAATAGACATGCCAACATGTGCAATTAACAGAAAAAGCAGGTACATTTTCAGCACACTATGTGATGCATGTGTGATTTTGCTGCATTTATTTCATCTTTTATTCTGAGTGACAAAATCTATCTATTTTTAATTACTTTTCATCACCAGTGATTCTTTTTTAGGCCTTTTTTAAGCCAATGTTTTCTAGCATGGAATAATTATGCATCTTTTCCACAGGTGTGTAAATAGAAAGGCCCGAAAAGGCTGTTTATCACAGATTCAAAAATAGATTGGTTACCCTTAAGCATGCATTCTATGGCTTCAAGACCAACGACCTTGGACTTTGAGGCCTTACTATCAACAGAGCTGTTACATATCACAACAATAGGAGGCCAGAGAATTAGGTCTTGTTTTAGTAACTCAGCTTCATCAGCTGGGCCCAACTGGTAAAGTTTGGACTCGTCAGGTGCTACGCACCAATTCCATCCAAAACTCAGGCATAGTGCCTTTTGGAGGCCTCGGTGAGCTGTCTTCAAGCCTGGATCTTGCGCGTGGAAAGTGTGCATCACCAAATTGTGGATATCTGCAAATTCCTTCGACAAGTGCCTGTTGAATTGAAACAAATAACAAAAAATGCAATGGAGCCACTTATCAAAATGACAGTTTTAAACTTAAGCACCATATTTTAGGTGGTCTTCTCATAAAGCCTCTATAAATTCAGATAAAGATTTAGCAACTAAACTAAGATTTAAAACGCAAGTCCTATCCTTTAAGACCCTTTCTTACATAAAACAATCAGAATATGCTCTGCACCCAATCAGAATATGGTCTACTACAGTCATTCTTTAAGCAATTCTAAAGCAAGATTATGAAAACTATAACTATATATAATTCAACAACCTACTATATGCACATTGTGCAAAAATAAACAACAAACAAGACAAAAGAAGGGATAAGCATGCTGTACACTGTACTCTAATCCTTCTAAGAAACTATACAGAAACAGATGGCAATTCTAGCTATCTATTTACAAATATCCATTTGAAATACATTTGTTGTAGGAATAAAAGAGAATCCTACAATTTGCACCTATTACCTAACTCTTACAGCACGCCATCTAATCTCAATCAAGGGAATATTTATATATAAACACTTTATTTTATATGGTAGGCGGAACTACTTATAAGGAAGATGATAAATTGGTACCCAAATCGAAAATAGTGATAACCTACATTAAAGCTAATAAAAATTAAAACATAAGGTAGACATTTGCTCCATGATACAGGTAGGTCATGTAGTTGTTTTTTTAAAATCATTTCGTCATTCATCTAAAGCCAGTGAACTGAATAAGATTATGTCTCATATGTAGAAAACATGACCCTCTGTCACAAACTCAAGTTGTAAACCGCAATATTAACGAACTCATAATGTCTTTCTCTGTTCCACTTTGAAGGCAAACAAATGCAACACTTGAGCAATCTTTTCCATGGAAATTTTAAAAAAGCACAGACCTGCCACAGACATAGCAATGAATTATTCCTTTCCAAGGCTGAAGTAACTTCCTCTTCTCCCTGGCACTGTCATTAATTACCCTCGCATACTTCAGAAACGCCCTCTCCGCTTGCCTTTTAAACTCCTCTGAACCTTCCGGTGGGTCCTTTACAGGAGAACCCATACCAGTGGCATCCTCATCAGACCCTTTGGTGATTCCATAGTTCAGATTTCTACCATTAGGTTTAGGTTTATCTTCACAACCCCTCTTTGGAAACTTACTAGCCTGGAAATTCTTCTTTATGAAATCAGATGGACTCGACCACGGTCTCTTCTTCACACTGTTGGTTTGCAATTCATTAGGGTCCACCATTGCATTGGGGTCATAGCGCTGACGGTGCATCAGATGTGGCTTTCCAATGGTGACAGTGCATCTGCCTCTGACAGGAAAAGACTTGTAATTAATAGCCAGTGGAGATGACAAACCAAGTTTGTCTTGGACCGCAACCCTTCTCTGATTATAACAATAATCAGAACCTTCATCTTCAGCATCAGAATTAGCATTGCCAACAGAATTGGCATGAGTATCACAAGCGGAATCAGTATGATCATACATGCCGTCACAGTTATCCACCTGGTGCACATGGTATTTATTTCCTCCCATTCCCATTTGTACATGGGACAGTTCACACTTCATTGCATCAACATATGTATCACGTGGAGGGCTATAATACACATTACGCAAACCCTTTTCACTGTCAGAAAAGATAGGATTTTCCATCCTCTCTCTTTGTGAAATGGGAGCACCATCTGTATCTGATTTATATCCATCTCTCTGTGCCAAGGGCCTTTGCATCGATCTTGAACGACAGCCCAAATCTCTAAGCCTAGAATGATTGAGTGGATCTGTTAAGACCTTCCCTTTCCTTGCATTTCTTGAAGAATGAGCAGCACTGTCAGCCCCGGAATAGTCAGGGCCAGGATATGATGCCTTTCTATGCATGCCGTCTCCTACAATGTCATCGTACCGGTCATCTACCTGGTTTTCAATCCTCTCTCTTTGTGAAATAGGAGCACCATCTGTATCTGATTCGTATCCATCTCTCTGTGCCAAGGACCATTGCATCGATCTTGAAAGACAGTCTAAATCTCTATGTCTAGAATGATTGAGTGGGTCTGTTGAGACCATCCCTTCCATTGCATTTCTTGAAGAATGAGCAGCACCATCAGCCCTCGAATAGTCAGAACTGTGATATGATGCCTTTCTATGCATGTCGTCTCCTACAACGTCATCGTACCGGTCATCTACCCAGTACCTCGACTTTCTCCTACTTAACAGGTGATCAGGTGACTGGGGGACTGTAACCCTGGGGACATCTTCTTGGGTCATATAGTATAACCTGTTGTGCTGATAAGATGACAAGCCACCTTCAATAATCCTCAAATGTGATGGTTCAGTTGTGCCGGAGTGTGGGATTTCACTCTGGCGAAGAACCATAGCTCTTTTTGTAGCCCTGTCACTTTTGACATCATATGAGTCCTGAACCTGACGACAATACTGGTGCGACGCCATGCTGCGGGTCCCACTTTTCGGTATGCTCTCCTTCTTCTGTGATGCAGATTGGGATCTGCCTGGCCCATAATCCAAGGGCACAGGCTTTCGGAAAACCATGGGTTGAGGTTGTAGCTCTGGACTTAGCTCGGTTTGATGATTTGGATCTGTGTAGCTTGGAACATGGAGATTGTGGTGACAGTATCGGCCTTTTGGAACTTTTGGAGAGTGCTTGTACCTTGATTGGTGTTCAGATATGTGGTGGTCCCGCTTTACTCGGCTACCACACCCCAGTCGCTCTGGCCTGAAATCACTTCTGTCGGGGGATTGTCTGAATTGGTGGTCTCGCAGAGGACTCAGGATGATCTGGGGCTGTCTCGAGATAGACATGTGATGCCCCATGGCATCACCGCGAGGATCACTGTACTCCGGCGGGATAACTCTGTTGCGGCAGAGGCTGTGACCATACTCCGGCGAAATATTTATGTTTTCTCTTCGATTTCTCATTCCTTATCACTCTTTACCCACTAATTTGGAACAAAAATCGTGGAAAGGAACGATTGAAACCTTTGATTGGAAAGATGGACTGAAGGAGTAGAATGGACTCAGGAGGAAAAGATTGAGAAAGAAACCTTCGAAGCAAAGAAATGGAAGAGGCTAACAACGAAAATCAGGACGAAACCCTAACACTGGATCGAGAAAGAGTCTGCTCTAAAAACATCGACTACATAAATAGGATGAAATCCATATCCAGACCTGAGTATTTGCTGATCCCGCTGGAGAAACTAGAGAAGTAGCCATGGATAAATGCTCACCCGAGAATCCCTCTTATAACTGTTGGTGTCTTCTCTCCCGCTGGATCGCACTTAGAAACCTAAAACCCTAATTGAGAGCTGAAGAACCGAGATTTTCCCGCTTCTTGTGATTCTGGGAAATGGACCGGACCGGTTTAGGCCAAGAGTTCCATTACATCGGTCGTTTTATTCAACTGTGAATATAACCATCTACAACAAATAGTTCATATCCGACATTTTTAAAAATACCCCAAGGTAATTACAGATTAATAAAAATACCTACGATTGTTCCAAATTTTTAAATATACCCAAACCGGCCATTTAATGGCCGGTCCCGCAATTTTTTTTTTTTATTAAAGAAGGGATCCCGCAATTTTTTTTTTTTTAGATAAATAGATAAAATGCTGAAATCTAAGACTAAAAAATCGAATTATTTTTTTAAATATTTGTTAGATTATTTTTTTGATAGCATATTTATACTAAAATACGCTAAATTACTTGAAATTATGTTAATTTATGCTGATTGACACTAAATTACTTTAAATTATGTTAAATTTTTTTAAGAGACAAATAGCTAAAATACTGAAATATAACACTAAAAAATTGAATTTATTTTTAAATATTTGCTAGATTACATTTTATATATATAATTAGCATATTTATACTAAAACACGCTAAATTACTTGAAATTATGTTAATTTATGCTGAATTACTCTAAATTACAATAATTATGTAGAATTATGGTAGAATACACTAAATTACGCTAAATTACGTATAAATAGGGATGATATCTTCACTGAGAAAGTGAAAAACGACGGCAAAACTTCAAACGGTCATAAAACAGCGCTCGAGTGTCTGATTTCAGCAAATGACCACTTTTCGGAAAGCTTGCGACAATGCGCATGCGTCCGGACTAGCTTTGCTAGTTTTCGAAATTCAGAATCGCCAAAAAACAAAGGGAAGAGCCTCAAAACTTCAGTTGAAGTTTCCGATTAAGATTTTCATTTCTATTCTCTAATCTACGTAGCTCAGTAAATTAGTTATATAATGAACCTGTAGAATACCAATTTTTATTATTTTTGAAATTTTTTTACTATTTTTTGTGATTTATGAAAGATGGTACAAAATAGGTCATATTCATACGTAATTTACCGTTTTAGCATAACTCTACATAATTATTGTAATTTCAAGTAATTTTGTGTAAATCACCATAAATTAACATAATTTGAAGTAATTTTGCATATTTTAGCACAAAATCGGCCCTATTCATAGTGTAATTTAGTATAAATATGCTATGAAAAAAGTAATCTAACAAATATTTAACAAAACAATTCGAATTTTTAGTGTTAGATTTCAGTATTTTAGCTATTTTTCTAATAAAAAAAAAAAATTCAGAACCGGCCATTAAATGGCCGGTTGGGCAGTTAATTCGAAACCGGCCATTTAATGGCCGGTTTGGGTATTTTTAAAATTTTTCGGGAACCGTGGGTATTTTTATTAATCTTTAATTAACTTGGGGTATTATTAAAAATGTCGGGTTCATATCGGATGCAACATGGTTTGTGTCGGCTTCAAATGTTTTTATTATTTTTTTATCTATTATATTTTTATTTTTATGATATTAATAACTTAAAATTTAAATATTAAAATAAAACCCTAGATATGATTTTATTATTTTCTTTATGCATATGTAGTAAATGTTTGTGATATTTCTCATCTGTTTTGATTATTATTAAGAGCTTATAAAAATATATCAATATCGATAATTTATGAATATTATTTTTTTTCAATTTATTAACACATATAAATAAAAAACTGAAAAGCGATAATTTATTATGTACATATAAAAATAATATAAATCTTATTTAATAGTTTTATTTTAACATATAAATTTAAAAATTAATATTAAAAAATAAAAAATAAGGATATGATGGAGAAAAAAACCATTTAAATTCTCTTTTTGTATTATACTCACTTATTGTTTACCGATCATTTATTAACACATTTTTTTTAATTTCATTTAAATGACGCATGAAAAGAGAATATAATGTAACAAATAAAGAAAACTTGCACATTCTTTCTAATATTCACAAAGTATTGTTTCTTCCGGGCCTTCAAGGGAAGGATATTTAACAGTCAAATAAATGATAGTCAAAACATGAAAACACAGGATTTACATTAAAAAAATATGTACATGAAAACACAGGATTTGAATTTACACAACAAATGAATTACAAAGATACCACTATTGGATTATCCATCAATGATTAAAGGTGTTGTTTGATTTGACCATAAAAGGGGCAAATCATTTCACAAATTGAGAAAAATAAGAGAAATGTGCATGCGAGAGGAACAATAAATGCAATTGTTGGATGCATTAATGTAGTTGCAGTTGCTTTTCTCTAAGAAAAACAGAATTTATTTTTCCGGTCCCAATCATTTAAAAAATTTCATTCGCATATCTCGATAAAGGAACTTTTTCATGCACAAATCTCAACGAATTTGAATGGTTGGAATTGGAAAACAGAACATGTAGTCGCAGCTGATTTGCAACTGCAAGCTTTTCCACGTTGTTCGTCAGATTTGAATTTATGTACAATTGCATCAACAGCTGGGTCCAAATCAGATCTGATGTGAATTTATGTGAGGTTATATTAACAAAATCAGAGACCAAGGATAAGTCGGGCTGGAGGACAAGGAATAAGTTTCACTTCAGCCTCATGCTTGTACACCAGGCAGGTGGCATGATGGGTCTCCGATACAGGGTATGTTTGGTTGGAATGAGAATAGGTTATTCTTGAGATTAGACTATTCGGAATAGCTTATTCGGTATTTGGTTGAGTTAGAATAGCTATAATAGTGAATTCAAACTTTTTGTCTTATTAGAATAGGCTATTCCTAAGAGCTTTGAAATTTGACTATTCTAATAAGACAAACAATAACTATTCTTGACTTGGCTATTCTAGCTATTCTTGTATTCCAACCAAACATACCCAATAGAATAGCCTTGCTCACGCCGTCTCTCTGTAGCTCATGCATCGACCCTAGTACAAAACGGATTCATATCACCTTAGGCACCTTATTTATTGAGTTTAAATCCGGTCTATTCATTATGTACTGGCATGAATCTAAAAGGGACGTCATGCATTACAAGCTTGGGTCGGATTGGCCCGACTTCTAATCTGACGGTCTGGATAAAAACATAAACGATTTACCTCAGAGGATCCAGACTCGGTACAAAACAGCCCCCCTCCCTCTTCAAACCCTTTTTTTTTTTCCCTTTCAACTTGGCTTTGTACAAGGATAGTAGCCGAGTCGTCCAGAGTCCCTGTTTAGACTGTAGTTTATGCCAGAAACTTCACATTTTCAAACTCGTATGAACAATATGCAAAAGACTATAAATATGCAAAAAATTGCCCCCTGCTTCAAGAGTGCACAAAGCGGGCTTGGGATGGTATTGCCATACAAGCCCATATTTATGTGGATATTATATGATTTTAAAACAAATAAACAATTGCTGATGAGTATTAATTAATGAAGGAAAGCTCATTAGCAACACGGTATTAATTTAATTACTGTGGAGAAAGGGGAGGTAACGCAGTTTGCTAGAAAAAAAAGTCTTAAGACCGTTAGTTACCCAAAGGTCGAAAGTTCAATTTCTCTCATGACTTTGGGGCCTCAGAAAAGTTTTAAATAATTTAATATTGTGTTGTTGTTTCATTCTACCCGAAAAATACAATATTGTATGACACGTCCCACATCATTCAGTTCCAACAGAAGCATCTACAATAATTTAAAAATATAACAATCTATTAATTAAAAAAAGAATCAAGAGTTTTTAAGCACAAAAATAAAGAAAAAAACAAAATCAGGTCTTAATGGGGAAATTACAAGGACATAAAATAACAGAAGCTCTTTGTCAGACAAAATTATTAGAGAAATAAAAATTAAATCATGTCATTCTGCCAGCTCAGGTTTAACAAATCGTATGGCCCGGTCAAATCGAATTGGGTCGACAGATATAACAATATGACATATCACAATCATATAAACTCATAAATTGACACTAGGGGATGAGTTCTTGATCTTATCAGGACCACTTGCGAAACAAAAATGGGTTAAGGCTTTGTCAAAGATAGTGTTAGCTTTACAGGAAGGATCAACCCAACCAAACAAGCCAGCAGGTTAATATGGATCAATTTTGTCAACCAAATATCAGGTCAGAACCTCCCTAAAATAAAGGGCACCGATTCAACCCCAACATTAACCCAATTCACTCCATTGCCACCAGGTACCAGTGAGAAATGAGTAGCTATAATTTGTAAACCATAGAATACTCCTTGGATAGAAAAAGAAAAGGCCACTATCTAGTAGAAAGTACCACTTCTAAACAGTCAAAAACTCTTAAACACAACAACCAAATTAGGACTAACAATATAAAACTCCTTCATTCATCTGCCTATATTAATATATAGTAAAAGGAATAAGTAGACTGTTGGACTAAATTAGAATATAAGGGGGCATATGCAATATCCACCGTGATGTGGAAGAACAGATGAGATTTTTCTATATTTCAAGGGTGCTAGATGATATATAGTCTATATATGATACAGTCACACCTGAAACATTCCTACATGCACAAATATACCTATAAGTAAGGGTGTGAAAGCACAGAAATCATAGACATCAAACCTGATAAATATCTGTAACAATACAAGTGTTTCCATTAAATATGACTTCACTTCCCCACCCCCATCCCAATATCAATTAAATATGATAAACATTAAAATAAAAGTTTTAGGTGCAACAACTTAAATTTCAACTTCTAATAGGATGCCTTCCTATCACAGAAAAGTTTAGGAGATATCATACAATGACCTATTAGTCTCTAAAGTTGTCACATATTCAATATCAATATATAGAAAATAAGCAAATGACAATTTGTGAGCAGTACGGACAATGTATAAGATAAAAATCATATTATAAGAGTCAAAATATGACAATTGTTAAGAGGACGTCCCTTTATAAAAGTCAAAACTCGCAAAATAATACCACATTTAATAGGACTACCATTTATTTCTATCCGATGATAAGAGCTGAGCTGTGACAATACTAATACATGATACAGCCCTTGAAATACAACAGTGGTGCCACAACTGTTAGAAGACTCTCAGGCTTAGGACTAGCAGGGGTTTTGCGAGTTTATATTGTTCTTTGCTAGCTGTCCTTTTTTCTTTGTAGTGAGATTGTACTATTTAACTAAATTGTAAACTTTTCCTTCATTAATACAATTTGTTAGTGGGCATTTCGTCCGCTGACCTCCAAAAAAAAAATTCTCCATTACATGCTCAAAGAGCAGTAAAGAATAAGGAAAAGGAATGGCTTGGTTGATTTTGACAAAAAGTAAGAACAAGACAGTCATATGTGATCATTAATATGTTAGAATGACAAACCTATCCAGCTACTTCAAATGTGAAATGTTATTTGTTTTGCAGGGATATGTTATATTATGTTTTGCAAAGCCCACATTATAAAATTCTCTTCCAACCCCAGCACACCATATACACACTTTTTTAATTGTCAATTGATATTATCCCTCCTGCATGCCTGTGTACAAGGCTACTCCACCACTGGGGGTGACCTAATTTATGCAATTCAAATCTGACATCCTCATGTATTCCTCAAGAAAGAGGCAGGGTGGGTACACAATTTTTAAATATTTAGTATCTCAAATTAAATAACAAGAATCATACCTTTGTATTATAAACAGTGAGAGATGGATCCGATTGAGAAATGGCTCTTTGCTCTTTGTAACAATATAGCCTATTTAGCGGCACAACTGCACATGCTGTAAGTCTAAACCTGACAAGTATCTATACATAATCTGTTCAGTTAAACTAGACTTCAACTCTCATCCATTTGAACATAAAGATAATGCATATCAGCAGTACCCTTTTCCTGGCAAAACTAACGATAGATAAGAAAGATCAAGTTTAACATACAGTAACTTAAATTTGTACATTTCTGATGCAACTTCAATATTCAGTCCACTACAGAAAATTTCGTTAGGTATAAAAGGACATCTTGATAAATAAAGAAACTTGATTATAAAAATGGAAGCATGACAACTATTTAGTAGCACACATCCCTTCTAGAAGGTCACACTCAAAAATTAAATAACCAAAATAAAAGAACTAACTCAATTTCTCCCCCCTAGATTTGCTTAAAGAAAATGTAAGGAGCACTTTACCCAGACTTTCTATCTCCGAACAAAAAAGTTCTTAACATTAAATAATTATCATTCAAGAACAACCCTTAGCCCAGCAAATTGCAACAAAACACATTTGTCCTAACTTTTTCCTTTTTTTTTTCTTTTGAAAATCATCCCGTAGATTATCCATCCTATTACACGAACGAATTTAATGACATTATGATAAAAAACAGCCTGACCTATCCCATAACTATCCTGGCCGCCATGTCAAGCTTCTCCTTCACCTGAAGCGGGTCTGCAGTCTGATCCCGGACCCGCTTAATCTTCGGGCTCAGCAACCCTTTGTGTCCAAACCCATATAATCTTAAGACCTGATTATCACCAAAATTAAATGCCCTCTCCATGCTATTGAGACACCTCTCTACTGGGTAATCACCATAGGATCCACAAGGCTTGCACCCAACAAAGTGGGTCACAAACGGCCACCTCTCATCTCCCAGTCCTGGGTGATGCTTCTCCATCATCTCCTCGTACTTGTCCACCAACCCAGACCAAAACCCATGAAGGTAATATGAATTCTCAACGTACACCTTACTCAACCATTTATCTTGTTGGGAAATTAAAAGGTAGATTAGAGCTGATTGGTCGTCAGCCTCAAATGCAGGGCGCCCTTTCAAGTTCGCCGTTAAAATCTTACCAGCTAATTCTCTGACAATCCCTTTTGGGCCCATGGGGGCCCACGCATCAAGAAGGTCGAGTGACCACTGGCAGTTCCTAAGAAGGAAGCTGCCTGTGTTTAAAGCAATCCATGAGTGCTGCTCGAATAACAGATCAGGGTAACCGTGAATAATTAGATTGTGATTTTCGTATTTTTGGAGGGGCAATTCAAATGCCATGTCAGTAAAGAGTGCATCACTGTCCATCCACCAGATCCACTCGATTTCAGGGTGGGACAACATAAGCCGTCTGAGTAACGGAAGCTTCGCCCAGTAGCCCGCTAACTCCTTGTCAAGATGTGCCATGTTGTAGAGGATCTCAATCCCATGGAGGCGGCAGTAGTCGATCTTGTTTTTCGTGGATTTTAAAAGGTAGTGGTCCCCAATGGCATTGTCACAGGGGTTTGGAGGTGACCCAGTAACAAGAAGGATCCGCGGCTTACTTGATATCTGATTAGGGAAATTAGGGTTTTGAGATAACCAGGCCTGGCGTTGTTGGTTCCAGTCGGAGATCTTTGGCCCCAGCGAGTAATTTATGGCCTCAACCGCTTCTGTGTAAGTCCAATTGTGAGAAGTAGAGTTACCAAAGTTCATGAATTTCAGCGGGTCTTCAGGTTCGGGCTCGGAGTCGGTGCGGATCTCACCAAGAATCCGGTCAATGTCCTCGACGACGTGTTGATCGTCGGATTCGGGTGTGGAACCAGTTAGGTTGCCCACTCCAATCGTGCCACGTAGCACCAGAAGTGTGACGAATCCGCAAAGGACGGTAATCTTGACATTGTTGAAGGTTTTCTGGATCTGGCGGCCGCGAGGAACCCGAGATCGGGTGGTGGGTAGACCAGAACGGGTCGAACCCGGCTTGAACCCCCCACCTTCGTGCCCCATTGGAGAAGAAATGTATGGGAGGGAGTCGGTGGTAGGTGAAAATGGAAGGTGGAAGGTACCTCTCTATTGTGCCTGTTGCTTTCTCCTACCTTCTTCTTCTGAGTGTTATTTATTAATATTTTTGTTTCCTCTAGGACCTCTTTCCCTTTGGGAATCTTTTGTTTGAAACTTCGAATGGAGATCGAGTTTGGGAGCAATCTGGAGAGAGAAAGGAAAAAAGAGAGGATGAACACGACCAACGATGTCTTTGACAGGAAATAGGAGTAGGTCCGATGGGCATCGGACCTACATTTATATTCAATTAGCTCTAGGACCGTACAATTAGCATTAAGATGTATGTGTACGGAAATTCATAGACTTGCACGGATTTTGATACATATCACACGAATCTTGATGCAGATCGAATGGTCATCACACCCATCGAACCAAGGTAGGTCCGATGGGCATCGGACCTACTCTGATTCCCTTTGACAGAGAGGGGGAATCAGGCAAGAGTCACAAGATAGTCTCACGTGGCAGAATATGTGCTCTGCGGCCAACTAAGAAAACACAAACCGTATGATGAATCAATCAATGACTATTGGGGAGCCCACAGAGCACGAAACAACAGACGGTTGCCCAACCGGGAGTTATGTGGGTCTAACGTGTCAGTGATATGGGCATAGCCGCATAGTGTATTGCAACAGACACTGCCACAGAGAATTTGAAGTTTGCAGATTCAGGATCACTTCGGACGAGTTGGAGTGCTCAGCCTGAACGAACTTCTTGACAAATATTAACGAATCTGAACCGTCTTTAATGCAGTAGTTAATAACGGTTCAGATTTAGAGATAGGGTTGAGCGCTCGAGGTGCCTGAGATTATGCGAAGTCAGTTGGACCGTATAAATGAGACGAGAAAATTGAGCCCATATTTTTATATAAAACGATTCTGAGCGAAATCGGAGTCTAGTGATGTTTATGTAGATCAGCAACACAGATTTCAACAGCGGAATTTGTCACGTCAGTAATTACATTTTATTATATAGTTAATTTTAATCTAGTAGGTTTATTTGAGTTAAGTAATGATTTTGTTCCCTTCTGTTTGATCTCCCAAATATCTCCCTAACTATTTAATTAGTCTTTATCTTTAAATTATCTACGATATCTATAATTCACATTCTAACTAACTTAAATATTGTTCTCCTCTGCCTTCGATCCTCAAATTTCTTCGCATTTTCCTCAGCCGAGGAGGCTGTTGTCGAACATTGTCGTTGTAAGCGCTGCCTCCGCATCAAACCACCTCTTGATGCTCTCCGATCTCCTTCACATCCCCCAAAGCCTTGTGACCCCCGCTTCTCCTTTCACAACTGCGTCCAGTCCCACCTCTCAATGCTGGTGATTGTGCGGTGGTTACACATGCGCTTTTGCACTTGTTGTCCCCGTAGCTGTCGTTTTCAAGTGATGTCTGCGGTCCCCCCCCCATATGGGTAGTGGTCCCCCCAGATAATTAATGCACGGAGCACATTTAGGAGTTTCTTAGAAATATTTTACAATATAAAAATTTACACTTTAATGCATACGTATGAATACTTGATATTTTAGAAGAGGAGGGATCCAATTACACCTTTTTTGGTGACACATCATGACACCGTTTTTTATATAGGTCAATTTTGCGATTTCAAAATCTAAACAGTCGATCCGAACCGTTCAACATGATCACCATATTAAAATGTACTTGGAGATCAAATTTTACATTTTTTTGAATTTTTTTACTATTTATTAAGATGGTTACAAAATCGTTGTTTTTCAATGGTCTGAAAACAACGATTTTTGTAACCATCTTAATAAATAGCAAAAAAATTCAAAAAAAATGTAAAATTTGATCTCCAAGCACATTTTAATATATCCATCATGTTGAATGGTTTGAATCGACTATTTGGACTTTGAAAATAGTAGGTGTCAAAGTGTGTCACCAAAAAAGGTGTAATCGGATCCCTCCTCATTTTAGAAATAAACATTGTAAATTTACAACAATTACAGCGCTGACACTTTGTGATGGTCATCATGCATCTACTTGTCCTTGGTTTTTTGCGTGTGGTCCCTATCGCGGTCGCTTTCAAGTGACATTTGCGGTCCCCCCAGGTCGGTAGTCGTCCCCCAGGTAGTTAATGCCCAAGACACGTCTATGAATTTCTTTTAAATACTTTACAACATAAATATTCACACTTTATTATAGTAATTATGAATACTTGACATTTTAGAGAAGAATACTTGACATTTTAGAGACGAATACTTGCTCGACGATGTATGAATACTTGCACGCCGAGATATGAATACTTGAATGACGAAGAACCCGAAGTACTTCATCATGTATCTCATTTGAAAGAGAAAATTACGTAGAAGACGTTCGTAGTTTTAGATTCGCAAAATTTCTCACATATCATCAGAAAAATTGACGAGATTAAATGGAGAAAAAAACCCACTTCTAAAAACGTGTAAAAGATTGGTGTGTGATTAGAGAGAAAAGAAAATTGATGTCAATTTTTTTTTAAAATACTTGATGTCTTAGGTATGAATACTTAATATATTATATAGTAATACTTGTGCGCATAAGTATCCATACATGCGTGCCAGTTGTAAATTTTTTCAAATATAAGTGGTCCTCCAAGTAGTTAGTGATCTTCCAGATAGTTAGTGGTTCCTAGTGTACTTTACATATCAGTTAGCCAGACAACATTTAGAGGACAGAATGGAAGGGGCTGTTAATCGCTCCCAAATTATTTTTGTTTCATAATTCGCGTTTGCTACAACATCACTTTGTGTTTGATACATCTTTAGGGCTAGTGGGAATACGGCTTTAGGGCTTTAGATCCATGAACGTTCTGTTAATCACTAGTGAAAATGCACTAGATTGAAAAATTACTATACTAGTGACACTTGGAATCGAACTTTTCCTTTCTACCTTTTGTTTTCTTGCTACGACAACTCAACAAGAAAGAAAGCAGAAAGTGACGAAAAGAAAAATGAAAAAAGGAGTTCCACTCCAGGACGTTTATTAATTGGGCTAATTTGTTGACCCGGCCCGTAGTTAATGGATAAAGGGCCTTTCATTGAAATGGTCCCACTTCAAATCATCTATGTCAAAACAAGATCTTAAGAGCTGAGACATCTACCTGAAAAGACTGCATTGGTTCCCCACCAGATGTACACACAAACAACCTAATTATTCCCCTCCCTATAATATCCCTTCTCATTTGAATTTGTGCGTTTGATTTTTGAAGTCGGAGTCTATAGGCAACACACCTATTATTAAGTAAATTACAGCGTCAAGTGTTGTTCAAAGAAGTGTAATATATGAGTAGAATTAGGATGTGATGTGCTCACTAAATTCTTTGATGAGCATAACTCTATAATTTATCGGATTCACTTCAAACGAGATGAATCAAAACCGTTGAAACTGATATACTTTACGAGTGATGCACGTACATGCAAAATTTTGAATTTTTTGAATTTATTTAGTCTCAAGTCAAGTGATCAAAATGGATGAAAAATGAATGATCCAAAATGAAGTTATTTTAATGCATTTAAAAATTTTAAATTTTGCATGTACGCGCATCACTCGTGAAGTACATTGGTGAGCATACCACACCCTAGTTTTACTCATAATATATATTGAGCAAAATGATATACCAGAGGAATATATTGGATTTAGATAGTACATATTGATTCACCGGGAACATGTTGGTTAGTGGATGGGCGTTGGATTTGTTTTTTTTTTTTTTTCACATGCTTGTTCCTTCTTATTGGCTACTTGTCTGAAATTAGTTTTAGCCTTAACAAGACATGAATCCCTCATGCATAATAATTTTTTTACCCCATCACTACATGTGACGAACCCGGACAGGCATGTTAATCTGATTAAAAATTTCCAATAGTTGCAAAAGACTTTAAGCATTAAAAATCCTTTTTGAGTTACCTTGACCTAACGGAACATGTGTTTTTTTAACTGTTCCGCGGGAACAATGCACTCCAATATCCTGGTCTACCGAAATCCGAACCCGAGGCGGAATCCCTGCCCTTAAATCAGGCCCCATCGCCCCACTCCGGCCCACCAATCGGCCCAACACTTTATTCCTCTTTAGGCCTTATATTGGGATAACAATTCTATGGACTTGGTGTACTCTCAAGTTGTAGGCGAACACCCAGTGATATGCTGGACCCATCAGACAAATATGGAAGGACTAAATTTTGTATAGAACCGGTTTACCAACGAAATTTTTATTCTCCCACTCTTCCCTTTCAAAAGCCTCCTCTCAGTCCTCTGTGCCTCTCCAAATTCGCCATTCTTGTCTCACTCAAAACTCTCTCTGTCTCTCTCTTCCTCTGTGCACAATATGCCGGACGACCTAGCGGACGAGCTCCAGAGCATAAGCTTCGGCTCCTCTGAGCGCTCAGGCTCCTCCACCATCTCCACTGCATCCGCCTCCTGCTCCTCCTCCTCTGGTCCGCTCTCCAAGCCCCACTCCTACACTGCAGATCCTCTCCTCACCACGATCCGTCGTCTCAGATCCGAATCCTCCGCTAACTCCCTCTCTATCTCCAATCTTCGCTTCATACAACGACTGGGATCGGGCGACATCGGCAGCGTCTACCTGGCTGAGTTGAAATGCAGCGGCAAAGAGGCTGGCGTGATGGCCGCAAAGATTATGGATAAGAAGGAACTGGAGGGTAGGAACAAAGAAGGCAGGGCTAGAACAGAGAGGGAGATACTGGAGATGATTGACCATCCCTTCTTGCCAAGGCTGTATGGTGTGGCTGAGAGTGACCGGTGGTTTTGCCTCTTGACTGAGTTCTGTCCTGGTGGCGATTTGCATGTGCTCAGGCAACGGCAGCCTTGTCGCCGGTTCACTGAACCTGCTGTCAGGTAAGCTTTTTGTTTATAATATTAGTAACCATCCCTTTAATTTGAGTAACATTAGATGTCTTTTCTGTTGTTGATAGGAGGATAATTAGCTCTCATGATTCAAATGGCAATTATTTTGCAGTGTACAGTATGTGCTAGGCGTAATTGAAATGATATATAATTATGGTAAATAGCCCGACATTAATTAGCATTGATGTGTAGGCGTGTTTTTTGCCTGGGATTAGGGAGTTGTGATTTTCATATGGTGATAGCCTGATGGGGAAGTTTAGCGATATAGCTTAGCCACTAGTTATACGCGAAATTTCTTCCACAAAAAAGGCATTAATATACAAGTAGACAAATCAAGAAATTTAGAATATGGGTTTTTTAAGGTTAGAATTATGGGGTTTCAAAAGTAATAGCAACAAAACATGAGGTAATGAAGATGTTCTGTACGGCATTTATCATTTTGGCCGAATAGCATTTTCCAGCTCTGCTTTTGTTTTGCTCAGTATTGAAAGGTATTGGGATCTGGGTGAGGTCGCCTTCAAAGGAAGAATAGTTGCAAAATACCTACGGGTTTTCTCCTTAAAAAAAAAAAAAAGAATAGTTACAATAAAGAAATAAAATAGAATAATTGAGGAAAAAGAAGATCATGATTCATGCCAGGGTTCTTACTAGATTTTCTTTTCTTATCTATATATTTTTATAGATACTCTATATTATATGGATTATGGAGGGATATGCTCTTGCTTTTTTGGAAGAGGGAACGTATAGGATTTCCACTCAGCTTTTTTTGTCCTTTTTATCAATTTCTCTGTGGTCTTTCCATGTAACGAGACAATTCTGATAGAGAACTAGAGAAGTATTTCCCCTCGATATAGTGACTCGCGACATATTTCTGTCATAGAATTGAAACGCATTGAATCTCGAACTCTGTTTTTACCACACGAATTTTGCCCGTCTCATCAATAAATTCGCATCCTCTGAGATATCTCAAACTTTGCGTGACTTTATGAAAAATCGCAACCATTCAAATACGTTCTGCACGAATATCGAGGCATAAATAATACTGCCCCCAGCGCTATCCCCAAATAGGCACCTGACACGTCGGTCACGCAAAAGTTGAGATATCTCAGAGGATATGCACTCCTCATCAATGGGACTCCAGCCACTTGTTTCAAGGGACGTATGACGATCTTTTTTGACAAAGGATCTCTCACTCTATCGCTCAGAAAAGGAAAAGTGGAATAGGAAAATATCACTTCCTAATTGTCTCAATTTTAGTTAATAATGGAGGACTCCATTCCTTAAATAATATATTAATATTTCAACGTTGTCAGAATATGTTGTAGACTTGTAGTTCATTTTTGGCGTTTATCTGATGCATGAGAAGCAACACGGCAGGCAGGCGGGTTCTTTGGTGATTAATCTAAAATTATTTAGTTCATTCCGTAACACTAAAATATGGTGTTATTTTTTTTTTTCTGTTCTTCTGCAAGTTTAGTAGCATAATTTAATGTAAGGATGTTCGAACTTCGAAGTTTCCATTATTCCCCTCAAATGGACAGCAGCGTACTAGTGTTACTTCACAGATGAAAATAACTTGCAACTTGTTATTTATTGGCATCTTACCGGTCATTTTCAATTTAGAATTAGGAGGCTTGGATCATAGTATCGCTTTCTTTGTCTTTCAAGTACTTGAGTGTTGCAAGTACTTTCCGATGGTCGGTGATAGATTTGACACGACCAAATTAGACCAGCTCCCTTAGAATCCCAGTTAGATAATAATGCACAATAACCTTTCGGGCTCATTAGCTGCCTGTCCTGTTGTTCTATTATATATCTAATGATTGAATTAGTTTAGCTATTGAACTATATGTTGTTTGAAATAGGAAAGTTTAGATAAGTATGTGAACATAATTAAGTTGGTAAGTTTGAGATTTCAGAATTGTCTGGGCACACCAGGAAACATTTTATTGATCTCGTAGCCAGCGTTCCGTTATCCTGACACTTTGAACTGGTAGATTCATCCTAATTTACTGTTTAACATAATTAAAATTTAACTAAAAGCTAAACTAAATAAATACTAGATCGTTATCAGCACTCAAAAAGATCCCACAGAATTAAAATGGAGTTAGTTATACTATGTAACAACGCCACAGAATGTCGATAGGTGAAAACGGTATGGATAATATCCGATTCATATTCGATCCGTATTTGATAAATTTGATGTGGATATCTGATATTCGAATATCCGTGTGAATTTAGATACTAATATGATTTTATGTTTCAATTATCTATATCCGAATAGTAGATATATATCATATATTTTAATATATATTATGAAAAAATATTATTATTCACCATTAAAATTAGATAAATATTATGAACTTTGATATTTTTTAATATTATTTTAATAAATATCTGATCCGATCTGTATCTGTATCCAAAAAATTAAAAATGAATATGGATATGGTTTTACCACTATCCGCTCCATATTCGCTCCATTTTCACCCCTAAGTACACATATTTGTGTACAGTATTATGATATCCAGGGATAATAATATCAAAGAGTAAATATTTGAAACAAAGACATTAAGGTCCTGTTCAGCGCTAAGAAGGGAATGGGCGTGGGCATAGAATTTGAACTAAATTTTACTGTGCTCGTGGGTAAAAAAAAAAATCACTCTGAGTGAATTTTTTTTTCCCATAGCAATAGTATTCATCCGAACACGCTCTAATGTAAAAAGAATAACCACTCCTCCATCACTCCATGCCATCTTTTGAGCAAAGAAAAAAAAAGCCAAGCATGGGGCTTACATTGGGGCATTCAAAATTTAAAATCATGATATCACGGGGGCACATAACAGTTGGGTCCACAAACTAAGCATTGATCATGTTCCCCCCTACATTTCCAGTTCTCCTCCCGTCTTTTAAGCATGGACGGGTCCCCCACCTAAATTAGCCTCCCAAAAAAAGAGCAGGGAGTTTAAATTAACATAGTGGATTTAAATGCACGTACCAGCATGTATATTTTATAATGATTAACGCCAGTAGATGCTCCTTACTAGCAACAAGTGGCGACACCAAGCTACCAAGTGTGCCTGCCTTCCAACTACCAGCTATATCATTGCGCTGCTGGAAATTGTTGAAGGATCATGGGACCACCAGTTGGCCATTGGCTCTACACGTCATGGGTTATATGTCGGGCTGTATATATAAAGTATGTTTTTAATTTGGTTTTATAGGTTATTGAGCTTGTACCAAAACCCAAACTATTGTTAGAGTAACCCAAAATTTCGAAGGAGAAAACATTCAATTGTAATAGAAAATAGAGGAGGGATCCAATTACACTTTTTTTGGTGACACACTTTGACACTTACTATTTTCAAAGTCCAAATAGTCGATCTAAACCATTCAACATGATGAATATATTAAAATGTGCTTGGAGATCAAATTTTACATTTTTTTGAATTTTTTTGCTATTTATTAAGATGGTTACAAAAATCGTTGTTTTCGGACCATTGAAAAACAACGATTTTGTAACCATCTTAATAAATAGCAAAAAAATTCAAAAAAATGTAAAATTTGATCTCCAAGCACATTTTAATATGGTGATCATGTTGAACGGTTCGGATCGACTGTTTGGATTTTGAAATCGCAAAATTGATCTATATAAAAAACGGTGTCATGATGTGTCACCAAAAAAGATGTAATTGGATCCCTCCTCTAGAAAATACTACTGTTTTGTTACATTAAAAATGGATCCCTACTTTTTTGTTTAACAAGTAAATGATAAAGCTGTTGGAAGTGTAGCATAACATGCATCCAGGGCCAGCGAAGTTTGAGGTCAAGTCAAACCACATGATTTTAGTATGTAGGCTTCTGATTGCCACCACGTGAGAGGATATACATTATGGCACTTTCATTTAACAAAAGGGGTCGCATATTTGCTAATTTGTTCAACATTTTTCTATTATTATTGTTATTATTACTATTATATCATCATCATGAGGAGGGCTCAAATGTCCCATTACTTCATGCTTCAATCGTACCCCAACAGACGATCCAAATCGCTCAACATAATATCCACGTTAAAATATGATTGGAGACCAAATTTTATATTTTTTGGAAATTTTTTACTATTTTTTAAGACAGATATAAAATTACTATTTTTCAGAAAATTGTGGACCATCTAAAAACAATAATTTTGTACCTATCTTGAAAAATAGTAAAGAAATTTAAAAAAATATAAAATTTAGTCTCCAATCATATTTTAACGTGGATATCATGTTGAGCGGTTCAGATCGTCTGTTTAAATTTTGAAATTAACGATAAAGATGTTGGAGTATAATTGGGACATTTGAGCCCTCCTCCATCATCATTATCCTATTAAATTAAGAGTAAATATCAGCTTTGCTAGCTTTACATGGATTTTGTTTCTTCTATATGTTTCTGTTTTTTTTTTTTTTTTAAGTTTTAGGTGAAGGATCGTCTAGTTGTTGGTCAGAATATAAATTAAACATGGGTCTCGCGTGGAATCTCCATGATGCATATGACACAATGCCAACAGTGCGCCACTTTTTAAGACACCTGCACATTTCAGTTTGACCATGCTCACGCAACAATCAATTATACACCCTTCACTATAATGTTACTTTATTATCTTGATCTATCTCGATTGTAGCAACTCATCTTGACCTCCTACTATTGTTATGTATAATTACAGAATCAATGCAAATGACACCTTACAGTAATTAATTATTTAGATTAAAGAACAATTTTGTCGAATTAAATGCGATTCTAATTTCTCATGTCAACCTTTTTCCAGATTTTATGCGGCGGAGGTAGTTGTTGCTCTAGAATACATCCACATGATGGGCATTGTATACCGGGACCTGAAACCAGAAAATATTTTGGTAAGATCTGATGGCCATATCATGCTAACAGACTTCGATCTCTCTTTGAAATGTGACCCCACCGCCCCTACCCCAGCCCACGTCATCTCGGATGCTTCCTCATTACCTCTCACCTCGTCGGATTTCTCAGGTTCATCATCTTGCATCCTCCCCAGCTGCATCGTACCAAAAGTATCCTGCTTTCAGTACCCAAAATTGAAGCGCAAGAAAAGACACTTCTCAATCCGTCGTGGTGGTGGAAGCGGAAATGCCGGTCCATCTCTAGACCTAGAAGTTGTGGCTGAGCCAGTCGATCTTCGATCAATGTCATTTGTTGGGACCCATGAATATCTGGCGCCAGAAATAGTATCAGGTGAGGGGCACGGCAGTGCTGTCGACTGGTGGACTCTGGGCATATTTATATTCGAATTGTTATATGGAGTAACACCGTTTAAAGGAAACGACAATGAAATGACACTAGCTAACATAGTGGCACGTGCTCTCGAGTTCCCTAAAGAGCCGGTCGTGTCGGCTTCGGTGAAAGACCTAATCACTGGCCTGCTTGTAAAGGACCCCACCAGACGGCTCGGGTCCACTGTAGGAGCCACAGCAGTCAAGCGGCACCCGTTTTTCAGCGGTGTCAACTGGGCCTTGTTACGATGTGAGAAGCCTCCGTATGTACCGCCACGCTTCCCTGTCTCAGCCAGTAGCAGCAAAAGAGAAGCCGAAGATGTATCAGATGACAGCTGTCCTGGTACTCCAGTTGAGTATTATTGAAATAAAAGAAAATAATTGTCATGGGCGTGCATGAACAGATGCAGAGAGAATATATGTCTAGCAGAAAGAGTTGAGGTGGATCCGGTTGAACCGGGTCAGACGGCATCACAGCTTGGCCTTGTTGGGTCTTGCGCACGTGGCAAGCTCATGGGGATCACACGAGCGGGACCACGTAAAGCACGTGATGAGGACGTGGTTTTGGGTATATAAATCTAGAATTGGGTAAAAGGGTACATTGCTAGCGTGAATAAGCTGTGTCAAAACGGAGAAATTCTTAGGTGGACTTGATCTATAGATCCCCAAGGGATGGAAACCATCTTATAATAAGGGATGATTATAGAGTCTGTAGACCAAGTCCGGGTAAGAGCTTCTTCGACAAAGGGATCTAATTTTGTTATATGTGACGTTGAATTCGGTGGCATTAAAGTGGGGCTGAGTATATAACAATTCTATTATCATTGGATCAGAAGTTATTATAATTAGTATTATATTATATATTTTTAATTTAGAAAGAGATCAGGTGCATTTATTGTTATATGTTTATTACTATCTTCCCACTTCTCCTATTTGCACCCAAAACATACGCCGTTTAACTAAGTAGGCTAACATTAACATCAAGCCCAGAAGTTATGCTTTTATAAGAGCTCTCAATTAGGCCCAAAATATTTGAAAGAAAACTTGGGTCGATGCCCGCATTTTATATTCAACAGATTTGTTACAGGGTATAACTGTTCTGATGAAATGCATGAAAAAGGGAAAATGCGCTCAATACATTTGAGCCGGAAATAAAAGTACAGAAAAATGCAAGGAAACAGAAAATTTGAAATGGTTTTATGAAATGTCGCATGCTGGTATTTGACGACCAGCAATACGCCTTAGTGGTATTTTATGTTTTCTGTGAATTAATGTCGTCTGGCACATCACGTCTTCCACGAGATCACACATATCTTTCTCACCGTCTCAGAAAACTCTCGCACATCTTTCTCTCCATAAGATGAACTGCGAGATCAATATAATGCCCCTTTTTTTCACCGAATAGTTCAGTTCCATTATCCCCTTTGACATCTCAACTTCCTTGTTGCTTCGCGGTACCAGTATACTGGTTCTAGCCTTGACTTGTGTTTAGAAGTTTTTGGTGAAAGAACACTCATTAAACAGGTGCGTCACCGATTCTAAGTCTTTCTTGCAAGGAGTGCATCTGTTTATGATGTACATCCCTCGCTTTTGCGAGGAGTGCATCTGAAGACGCCTTGAGCACTCCATTTCCAACTTATATCATCTGGTTGCATGTTCATCAGTGTTAGGAAATCTCAGCTTTTGCAATTCCATCGCGGCTTGTGCCGGCAAGGTGCGATCTGAACATGGTTGCTACTGTTTGCACTGTTTCTTTTCCCTCGCAAAGCGAAATATCTGGATCCCATGCATACGTGTATAGGTTTTGGTATGTGCATTTTAATACGCCATGCCCCTAGTCGTGCTCCCATAATATTATGGATGCCCCATCACCCACTTTATAATGGATTGAGAAGTTGAAGAACAGTTTTAATGATTTCTCAAATAGCGGGGAGTTGGTTGTCAGGTCTCCCATTGTTAAGGTTAAGTTCTGGTTTTGTTGCGTACCAGTACCATTTTAAGAGCAGTGACCGATTGAATGCATCAAGGTCTAGCACGCCTAATCCTCCCATTACTTTCGGTAATCATACCTGATCCCATCTCACAAGGCCGATTGCTTTGTTTTGATGTTGCACCCCGTGCCAAAGAAATTGGCTCCGTATTATGTCGATGTTGCGAATGACCCAGGATGGCAGTTTGAACACCGCAATGTAGTATGTCGTAGTGCTGATAGGACCTCATTTAATAAAACCAGCATTCCCGCTATCGATAAGTGCTTTGCTGCCCAGCCGCCCAGTCTTCTGTTTATCCTATGTAGCAGTGGTAGGTATGTGGTCTTTGGTAGCTTTCGGTCAGATAGAGGCAACCCAAGGTATGTGAATGGAAGTTCACCCAGCTTGCATCTCATTAGATTGGCCAGATTGAGACCCTCTTCATGTGTTACCTGTGAAAATAAAAATTCTGATTTGTGCAGGTTTACTGCTAAGCCAGATATGTGCTTGAAAGTTAGAATGAGAAATTAGTTCCAAACTATGTTTTCATCCCATACCAGCAAGTTAGTGTTACCGTTATGCTGCCAGTAGATAATGCACTTGTCGGGTTCTTTTGAGCAGAACTAGGGTGTAATGTGCTCACCAAACTCTTTGGTGAGCATAACTCCATAATTTATTGTATTTACTTCAAACGAGATGAATCCAAACCGTTGAAACCGATGTACTTCACGAGTGATGTGCGTACATGCAAAATTTTGAATGTTTTGAATTTATTTAGCACAAAGTCAAGCGGTCGAAATTGATGAAAAATGAATGCATTAAAATAACTTCTAAAACTTTATTTTGGATCATTCATTTTTTATCAATTTTGATCACTTGACTTTAGACTAAATAAATTAAAAAAATTCAAAATTTTGCATGTATGCACATCACTCGTGAAGTAGATCGGTTTCAACGGTTTGGATTCATCTCTTTTAAAGTAAATGCGATAAATTATAGAGTTATGCTCACAAAAAAAAAATTTTGGTGAGCACATCACACCCTAGTTCTACTCAGTTCTTTTCTCTGTTGGAACCGTTAAAATTTTAAAGGATAATTTGAAATGATAGCGCTTCATTTTACTATTGATCGGCATAAAATATTAATGGGAGTTAAATAAAAAAGAATTTAATAAAGATAATTTTAAATGAGTAGGGTTGAAATGTCTCATTATTTTTTTGCCCCAATCATAACTGATATTTTTATTTTCGTTATTCAAAGTCCAAACAGTCGATCCGAATGCTAAAAATGATCTCCGTATTAAAATATTTTTGGAGACCAATTTTATATTTTTTGAATGTTTTTTGCTATTTTTTAAATAGGTGCAAAATTATTGTTTTTGGATGGTCTAAATTCTTTTGAAAAACAGTTATTTGTAACTATCTAAAAAATAGTAATTTTTTTCCAAAAACAATAAATTTTGATCTTCAAGCACATTTTAATATGGAGATAATGTTGAGCAGTTCAAATCAACTGGTTGAACTTTAACATGGAGATAAGAATACGAGGCAAGACATAATTAGAACGCGAAAACAATGAGGCAATTTAATCTACTCTTTTAAATTAAATTTTGTTGATCGGAATTATTAATTTTTTTACTTTTAATTGGAAACCATTCATTAAAGAAGGAAGAGTGAGGCTACATGCATAGCACGGATTGGTCCGTGCTACGGTTCAAAATTTTAACGGTCGATCCAAACCGTTCAACATAATTATAAAATAAATATGTACTTGCAAACCAAATTTTACATTTTTTGAATTTTTTTACTATTTTTTTAGATAGGTAGAAAATCACTGTTTTTGGAGGGTTCAGAATTTTCAGATCAAGTGATTTTCTACCTATCTAAAATAATGGTAAAAAAATTCAAAAAAATATAAAATTTGGTTTGCAAGTACATATTCATTTTATAATCATGTCGAACGGTTCGGATCGACCGTTAGGATTTTGAAAACTCAAATTTTAAGCCGTAGTATCAACCAATCCGTGCTATGCATAGTACCGTAGCCTCACTCAAGAAGGAAAATAATTTTATTTGATGCAACATAACAATTTACCCATGTAATCATCTTTCTACTATTGACTATACGCAACTCCTATCAAATAACGTAATAATATTGTGATTAAAGGTGGGACAATTTCAGTACAGTGAGGAGAAAATAAATCTGCTGTGATTCTCGGGAACCACAGTACTTGTGATTCTGATCTCAATTGTTGATCTTTCAAGATGCATGTATGAAAATTTATTTTTCCGAGAACATTTCTGAGATCCGCACACAGAAAAATTTGAACCGTTGATATCGGAATTTCAGAATCCTACGATCCCTCTCGGAATCGCAGCAGATTCGGACTCTAGTTAAGAATGTTTTTATTCCAAAATAAATTCTAATCAAATAGCACCAATTGGAATCTCTCTCCAAATCTTGTGAATTGAAATCATTTCGCAGTTTATCTTGTATTCCAATAAAGCGAACTAGAAAGAAAAATTCCATTTCTTATTTTATTGGGAATGAATTTCATTCCGATTAAGAGGAAAGTCATTGTACTTCCTGGCCATATGGATTGAAAATATCAAATAAAATAGTTTTTTTAATTATTTGAAGAAAATCGGTTTTGCCTACATCTAATTTATTAAGAATAATAAAATAGTAATGTTACATGAAGTTAAGAAAAAGGTTAATAGGTAAAGGAAAAAAGAAAATTGCACAAAAAATAAAATACAAAATAATTCCTAGTAATCAGAAAGCTCAACCAGTGTGCACAATGGTTTTATGAAATCCATGAATAAAGGGTAAACTTATTTATGAGAATGGTACTTGACTTCTTTACCCCGGAACCAAATCTATTGCTATTCTCCCAAAAAAATGCAGGAATCATCCCAACCATTCAAATACTTTTCAGTAGTCCATAATTGTTTGTTTTATTACAATCTGAATTGAAAGATAAATAGAAATAAGAAATCTAGACGGTTGAAAAGACCTCATTTTCCTTCATCTTCCTCTTTCATTTCTTTCCTCTCATTCTTTATAAACCTCACCCCAACACAGTAGTCCCTCCTTCCTTCTCTCTCGGCTCTACCTTTTCGAGTGGAGAGGAGAATGAAAGAGAAAGGAGGGACCGAAACCGAGACGAGCCGATTGGAGCCGAAAGTACAGTATCATCGGTAGAGTGGGAAAAATGGCACGGCGGAGCTGGCTCCGCACGGAACGGCATGACACGTGTGATTATTACGTGCCATAACTTGCGTGTAGCATGCCGTGACCATCTTCGGCACGACACGTCACATGAAAGATTTGATCACGACACGACATGGCACGTGGTCACGAGAGTCACATGTAATTAGGACCGTTAGATCTTGATCAAATGATGAATATTCAATAAACTAAACTAAATTATGAAAAAAAATAGTTAAACGTGACCAGTCACGTTTAGACACGACACCTTTGGGCACGGCATGACTCTGTGTGCCGTGACCACCTTCAACATTTTGGTCACGCCACGGCACGTGTAACTGTTCACTTGATCACGGCATGACACAACACGAGACCAAAGTCACCGCGTGTTAGTCACGGTACGGCGTGTAATCGTCGGAGCTCGGAGCGTAGAATTTCCATTTTGATTGGAGAGCGAGAATGAGTAGATTCGGTCGTTGTCGGAATGCGGCTATGGGGAGTCATTAGATACTTGCTCCACAAGTTTTCCCACGTCCTCACTTTCCATATTTCACTCCTGGATCGTTTTTAGAAGCGCCGGAAATAGAAAACTTGATTTTTAGGCTGAATGCGACCTTAGTGCGTCCACACTGGATTCTATATTTCGAATTTGGATATTTTTTCTTCATAAAAGTTGTAGATCTTGTTGTCTTGGTTTTGTCAAGCTTTGATTCACCCAAATCGGAGTTCGTATGACCAAGTTATGGCCAAAATACGAACTGTGTGTCGGAAGCTGAAATTTCAATGCGGCCAGAGTGCATCTGCACTGGTTCTCACTGCGTCCGCAGTAGGCTCGGATTTTTCCTGTCCGACCAGAGTGCGTCTGCATCGATATTCGTGCGTCCGCACGGATTTTTGATGCACAGCTCATTATACCTTTTTCAAATTGGCGCATGTTTAGAAATCCTTCTAAGTACTTAGTGCGACCGTATCGCAATCCGCGTGTCCGCACTGGGCATTTTTCTTCGTTTTTTTTTCATTTTTCTTCATTTCCTGCAAATTAAAGCCGAGCAAACGCAGTAACTTGATTTTAGGTGTGTTCTATTCTCTTTATGTTCAAAATACAAGATATTTGATATTATTTTGTGATAAAAATCAGATCGAATATGTATATAATTTTGGTCTATCAGAGAATAAAAAAATAAATTTAAAAATTACGGCTATTTGATATATTGTAGATATATTTTTAATCAATAAAATGATTAGTAAACATTTAAAGCCACTATTCTTAAAAAAAAAAAAATTGAACGGCTGTGATGAAAAAAACTAGAACCTTCTTTTCAGGTGGAAGAGTAGCAGATTCACCAGTGTATCCGAAATATTACTGCAACTGGGATGTTCTAAGCGAACCAAAATGTCTATTTGACATAATAGGAACATATGATACTAAACAAAATGTTTACTCACCGTCGTAATAGGAACATATGATACTAAACAAAATGTCTATTTGACATTAAAAAAAAATGTATTATAGTAAAGAATTGCAGCAATTTTAAGTATCTTGAAAAGAAATATGCCACAAATAGCCGATAAAACTTGAATATAACACCACTCCTATCTTAGCACAAAACTGTTAAGAGAGAATAAAATTCTTGTAAAGACGCAAACATTTTATCTTATACATAAGACCACTCCTATCTTAGCGCAACTAAAAGCTAATCACGAAAAGGGGTAAAAGATAGAGAAAAGACAAGCAATTGTCCACGCTATCATTTATTATGCAGGACAGCTTAATTTCAACATTGGTGACTTAATTTGCAAACCAAACAGGCCTCTTAGTGGACTAATCTCAAAACTTACTTCAGTTCCTACATGGTGCATCATTTTCTACAACAGATGGTGCCACAGCCGCAGAAGATGTCACGTTGCAACCATTTTCAGTACAGTGTGGCCCAACAGGAGAGTTTGCATGAAGCCCAGCTAAGTAGCTTGGAGACAAGCGAGGAGAAAATCTTCTAGGAGTAGCTGAAAATCTTGGCGAAAGAGATGTGAACTCGAGAGCTTGCATTCTGAGCTCAACTGGGTAGTCGGCTATGCACCCAATGCGTGGGCCAGTACCAGTGGACCACTTGCGAGACAGCTGGGTAGCCAGCTGGTAAGTGTTAGCCTTGAGCTTTGATTCGATCCTCTGCAGGACTGCCTCTTCTCGGACCGGGGTTTTTGGGCTCTTCAGCCCGCCCGATAAGGACCTCTGATAGCATGGTTTTGGTGGTACTTCAATTGAAGGCCGGGAGTATTTTTGGTCTTTGTCTGCATTTTGGTTATGCTTGTGTCCAGGCACAGATCCAGAAAGATCAATTCCAGTTTGATCTTTGGTTTTGATCTTTTCAGCAGTTTGGTTAGATTTAGGTTCAGGTTTTCGTTCAGTTTCTGTTTCAGTTCTCTCTTGGGATTGGAGCTGCTCTATGGCCGAGTTGGTTTCAAACTTTTTGGGGTCATCATAGTAGTCTTCATTGGAGGAAGCACGCAACTGGTAGAAAAGCCAAAAGAAAATGTCGTTGAAACGATTAAACCACAGTATATAAGCAAATCACAAAAATGTCATGCGTAGTCCTGCAAAAAATGGAATATTCCATCTGTAGCTTTCTGAAGCCTGAAAAATTTCACCCATGCCCCTTTCAATCTTATTAAATATATGAACAAACAACTCAATTTCTTCATTGTTTCAATCTTCAAAAATTGTGAGAAGCATGAGAGTACTTTTTTATATATGCTTCAAAAATTGTGAGAAGCATGTGAGAAACATTCCAATAATTAATATTCAATATGTCTTTTGTTTTAAGAGGCATATGATAAATATAGTACCTCGATGCTACTGACGTCAGCCCCTTCCTCTCGTAGGAAGCTGAGGAAGTTCTCCAAATTCTCTTCCCCAGGTTTGTAGTGTCCACTATAGCCCCAGACTGACTGTTAGTAAGTTATGATTAGATTAAAGATACGTACACTCTATAAAGCCAGAATTATAGCATTAGCATATGATGTATATATAAAAGAGTCTGGCTAAGCTACTTATATAAGCTTATCAAAACATATGCTTATAAGTCATATAATCATTTTCAAAGTCCAAATGACAAATCCAAATTATTCAAATCGATCTCCTTCATGAGCTCTCACGAAAGCTTCGTTTACATATAAAATTTTGAAATTGAAGATTTTTTTAATTAATCTTGATGCATTATTTTTCTGAAAAATCTTTATTTTAAAAAATTCTATAAAAATAGTAAAACATTTTCAAAAAATGTAAAATTTGGTCTCCAAGCACATTTTAATATGGAGATCATGTTGAATGGTTCGTATCGACACTGTTTCGACTTAATAGATATATGACTTATAAGCATATGTCCTCATATGCTTATATAAGTACCGTAGACGGACTCGATATAAAAATAAACATCAAGATGTCTATCATAAAGTAATGTGGAAAATAATTGTCCAACAGATAGACTTCATTCAAGGAAATGAATAAATAAAGCATATTATATATAAAAAAAACCTAAGTCAAGTAATGCTGGCAATTTTGTGAATTCACATGTTGAGTTAATTTCATTTTCTTCTTAATAGTATAACTAGATTTTTGGATTGCATCTGCTTGTTTTGAATTTTTTATTTTCCTCAACTTATGTTAAACACTCAAACCCTGTAGTCATACAAAACATATCCAAGTTTGTACAAGAATTGTTAAAGTACCGTAAGGACTCCATTTTCAGCATTAAGCCTCCCAGCAGCTTTGGTGGCACCTCCAGCTAGAAAGCTTGAATGGTGAAATAATCCTTTCTTTTTCTACGAAGGCATAACAGTACAAAAGAACAGAGAAAGAAGTGAAAGAAGAAAACAGTACATGGAAAGCAATTTAGGTTAAAGAACAGTCTTATGAACTATCAGAGGACAAAACCATAAATCAGTGTGACCAATAAAGAATATAACTTGATTTAGATTTGGAAAATTTATCTCCGAAATTTTAACGACTCCAATGTCCTTTTTTTTTTCAATTTGGGAGTGAAAAGGATCAAAATGCATAATTTGTCTAATCTCTTTTCAGGAGAAGCACTGGCCAGATATGCATAGAATAAAGCCTATTTAGGTATAAAAAAGTACAATAAACAAAAGAAAAATTAAGACATAATTTCATACCAGGCCGGCATAGAGATGTTTGTCAGTGCTAAGAACAAATATCCACTTGCCGCCCTCAGCTCCGCTGTTGCGTGTATCGAGGTAATCACCAGATTGTTTGTGCATTATCTTTCCACGGGCCACCACGTACTCATAGTCTTCCCTCTCTTGCTATACATCAACACAAATTGTCATGAGTACAGAAACTCAGACTCCTATTAGTAATCAGAATTTAATGTATTTGATATGTGTTAATTTATAGCTTGCAAGATTTGAATAAAACATATTTGATGTTTTGTCTTACAAATACAATCAAATATTTATTTTTTCATTTTTTTCTCTTTTGTTAACCAAGGTTTTCATAGAAGCATATATGCACCATAAAAGAACTGGTGACAAGGAAAACAAAAGCACAGAAAATAGAAACTAGAATTGTCGAGTAATTCTCACTAAAATGGTGCTCTAGAATGATTATTTATGGAAAACGAATACTCACAGGACTGAGATACTTGATGCATTGAGTTCTGAGCTTGGACCTCGGGCACTTTTCCAGATCAACATCCCTCCCATCTCCACAATCCAGCCTGAAAACATTAGATTTTTAAAAGGAATAAGAAAGATTTATTAAAAAATAACACTAATATAGTTTTGTTACTGTCCTGATCATGCAATTATACTAAGACTGATAAGGCTCTCCAGGTGTGACTAGTTGACCAGGATGAAGTTGTTGTAGATCAGGCTTATGAGCCACTTCACTGCAGAATAAGATCCTCAAAAGCGTTGAATTTTTTTTCCGGCACAGATAGAATTGGCAGTATTTTTGCTGAGATTTCTGTTGCATTGACATTCATGTCATGCTGTACGTTTTACAGCACGGTCAAAGATGACATTTCAGTTAACTGTATACCAGTCAGGTACAGTACCAAAAGACCAGAAGAAAGTACTTACCAGTAAAAGAAAGGCTGGCCAGCTTGGCTTTGAGTCCACTCGTCATAGTAAATGTGTAGGTTGTGCCCGTAGCGGTGCCGTGGATCAATCTGTCAAACAAAAATTCAAGCCATCTCTTTTTTCAATTTTATTTTTCAAAGCCAAATGTGTTGTTTCTTTTTTGGAGTAAAGGTCAAATAACCTGAAAGTGTGGAGAGCCAGCTGAAAAATCTTTTCTTTAGTGGTTAATTTGTCAATGAAAATAAAAATAAAATCTTACCCTTGGAGAAAGGAACATACATTAAACTACAATTGGAAATGAAACTGAGAAGCACTTAAGACTTACTGCTTCTATCCAGTGTTGAAAAGCGAGAGTTAGAGCCTCTGAATCGTTAGCTAAACCAAATCCTACCTATAAAAGAAGACATATGTAAAAGAAAACTTAGCAACAACAAAAGAAAATAAAAATTTAGATTATAGGAACTATTGCATTGTCTTAGCACCTTGGAAGCATTCAAGCTAATGCGACTCCACCTAGATGAAACCGATTCTGTCTTTGGATTTATAAAGAAAGACACTGTGCTGTGGTTCAGCCTAGCGAAATCAAACAATTGCCACCTTGCATCCACAAAAAAGAAAACATCCCCGTTAAATTACCATTAAGAAAATCAAACTAAGCAAATTCCACTTTTTAGAAAAATGCAAAACATCATCCCATTTATAAGGATTGCCTTCATGGCTATCCATTATCCACCAACAGGGGCGGATCCAGGATTTTCGTAGAGAGGGCAAAAGAATATCGAATCGTATTTAAATACCTAATCGGGTTTAAATCCATTAACCAATTGGGTACTCGATAAAAAACAATACTTTAACTTATACTTTCTTATAATTCTAATTACCAATCAAAATTCAACAAATTTATTTCAATTTTAATCCTAAATTTAACCCGAATTACAAATCAAACGTTCAGGGGGCAAAAAAAATTCTAGGGGGCAAAGTCGGTCGGAACCGATAAATCTCCACTAAAACTCAAAATCCGGGGGCAGCTGCCCCCCTGGAACCACCTGGGTCCGCCCCTGTCCGCCAACCCATTAAAAAAGAGAGTAAAGTAATTAAAATGAATAAAGGATCATATAGCTTTCTGAAACCCATTATCCGATTCAAGTACTAACGACAAGAGTTAAGCCTAAATTGGACTAGAATTAAATAACAATTGTATCTGATGAAAAATCACTACCCCAAAATATAAACACTGTAAGAAACCAAAACTACTATCGCGTCTTATCCTATCTATAGGGTAACGAACCAGAGTTCTTCAGCGACGACAGCTGAGTCAGCTAATCTGCGCCGTGTCCGGTAGCTCCTATAAACCTTCTGAACCTTAGTTGCCGCCTTGAACGACCCGTCCGTAACGACAGGCGACTGGTCGCCTTCTCGAACCTTCGATTCGAAGTCGCCATTGTTCGGGTGAGCTGGAAGCACAGTCTCTACCTCCATTGATGAGAGAACGATGAGCACTTGGATTTGTTAATCTCGGTCCGATGATTTATGTCTCTAAATATTAGCTTTGGTATGAATGTCGGAGCAAGTGCGGTATTTGATTATTTATAATTTCTCACTGGAGGAGTAGTATATTTAATAGTCGTTTCCGAAAAGCGAAATAATTAAGATATTAAGTAGTGTTTCGAGATTTTGACTTGTAATAAGGGTGTGCGTGAAATTAAGAGCTATTTGCACATCTCTGGAACAGATCTTTCTCGAGTCACCGACTGCGACTCGCGGGTCCCATAGAGCCAACAGCAATTTTTGGTCCATCAAAACTCCTGGGTCCCGTCCTCAGAAACTTCAGACAGGATGTGTTACAAATATTGCGAACAGAGAAAATAGATTGATAGCGTAAATGTTGCTGGAAGGGACATGTGCGACTAGTATTAAGGGGCGTTTGGTTCGCACTATAGGTCATTTTAGGGAATAGAATAATTTCAGAGAATGTAATATCAGAAAATATTATTTCAAAAAATATGTCATTATCATGTTTGATTCGTGCATGGCTATTGCATTAGCATTCCAAATAATGTGTCATTACAATGTTTGGTTCGCACATGGCTATTGCAATGACTATCGAGACATGTCGTCACTACTTTTAAATTATTAACTAAATTTTGTCCAAAAAAAACTTATTTAGTTCACATAAATATAAGCCAAACCAATTAAATCATTCAATCAATCAAATTATAAATTGAAATAAATAATACCATTAATTCGTTTCAATCAGATTAGTATAAAATTTAATATTATAACAAATCAATATATCCAAATTGAGCAGCTGTATCTAGATAATCTAACAAATTACATGATGAAAATTCAATATGCATAGTGCTGTAGCTAGCTAAGCCTTGTAAATCCTAAAATTCTCATTAAAAACCCAATACATTGATGACCAGAGCACATGCATATGGTGAAAAAACTGCACATTACAAGAGAAAAACTGTCCCAGTAGCACCTAGTGTACCAGCCAAGCGTACTCCATATCAGTACCAACATCAGTATTACCCATGTATAGTATACCAGCAAAACAAACAAATCTGAGTGGAAACACATAAAGTGTGTGCCAGTTGAGTTTTCCCTAATATGATTTAAGCCAAAGTACCACCAGTTGAAAGATCAGCCGGTTCATCAGGGACAGTATGGTCAAATTGGTCAGCCCCAAAGGCTTGCACAGTTGGACACAGCCCCAAAGGCATTCCACTGATACCAGAAGCTACCTGATTAAAGAAAAAAGAGGAAAATATATCCTATTTAACCCTATCCCTCAGTGCGAAAAACACATGAAGCCAATTGAAATCCATAATCAGATAAAATTTCACAAAGAAAATAAGACAAGAAACTACAAATATCCATATTCAGACCAAACAAAAGAACCCACTCAAATCAACTAAATTTTGACTAGATCCAATTAATTTGGGGCTTTCTTACCTTTTGCTTTGTTACTGGTGACGACAATTTGTCAAATAAAAGAGAGAGAACATGACTTGGAACATACCTCTAAATCGAATAAGATAATGTCACTGGAATTTCCGATCATAGAGGACCCATTAGAGAACATATTCATGCAACTTTAATTAACGTTACCTACTACAATGTCGAAGATGGAGTGGCAACGAAGTGCAAATCTAAGCGTTCTAATTTATACACTGGAATTGGGAAAGGAGAGTGAGGAGAGAGAGAACAAACCTATTATCGGAGAAGAGAGAAGGAGATTTCTGTCGAGCACTAGATATCGGAGAAGAAGAGAGGAGTTTCACCGAAAAAGGTAAAAATAAGAAATCGCGCTCTTGGATGTGATTTCTGTCGAGTGGGAATGAAGAAATTTCATCTTTTTTCTGGCTATCAGAATAGCCATAAGCTATGGCATTCTGATGGCAAGGGAATTAGTGATTTCCATGGCCATTTCCTTTCTCTTTTAACTAAACGCGGACATCACAAAAATAGCATTGAGATGTCAGGGAATCACTCTCCGATAGAATGAACCAAACGCCCCCTTAGAGACTTGAGATTAGTGACTCACCAATATCATAGATTCACTGATTCACAGTCAAAGAACCACATGGATTGCCCCCACTATTGCCCCCCAATATTTATTCTCTGAATCTCTTATGACATTTTTTTTTTATTTTAATTGAATATATACCGAAATTTTTATTAATACCCTTAAAAAAAATAGTAAATCTACCGTCCACATTTAATTTTTTTAATAATAATAATGTTTGCTTTTTTTTTTTTTACAGATGTTTGTAAAAGAAAAAATATCTTTCTGAGAAAACGGAGAAAAACCTGAATCTGTATAGTGGAGAATGTTGGCCATGCGGAGATAAGTTCTAGTACCTCTAGCTCATAGCTAGGTTTTTTTTTTCCGAGCATAAATTACTGAGTGCATTTTGTCTTTTCATCCAACCGAAACGCACCTAAAGAAGACTTCTATGGGCTTTTATGAAGTCAATGGATGGAGTGCTGTGCTGTCAAATAAAATAAATGCCACCAACCAGACTTAATTTTGTACTGTTAATATTTAAAAATGTTGCTTTTAGATTTAATGCAGTGGGTGCCTCCGACGAATTTTTTTTTACCATAATTAATTTTTTTTTTTTACGAAACCAACATAATTATTATTTTTTTTACAAAAATCATAGGAACCGAAATATCATTTCGGTCCGTTACTTTTTTTTTTTATTCCGGCCGAAATGACATTTCAGCCCAATCCCTTTTTGAATTTTCTATGATACTGGTTTCACAAGTTTTCATATGAGCCACCACAGAAAATCCATAAAGGAGACCGGACCGAAATGTCATATTAAAAGTTCTTACAGACCGAAATGCCATTTCGGTCCGGAATAAAAAAAAATAGACTGAAATGGCATTTCTTACAAAAAAAAAATAATCATGTTGGTTCGTAAATTTTTTTTAATTATGGTTTATAAAAAAAATTCACCTCCGACTCCCCCTCGATTTCATATTAAAAGTTCTAATTAATGTTGTATAACAAAATAAAGTTTGTTTCAACGGGTTCAGTTTATGTCTAACACATCACATAGAAATAAAGCAAGATAAATTGTATGTTTTAATGCAGATTGTAATAGGCCAATCTTCATGTAGAATATGTAAGTTTAAAATTCAGTAAAAACTATTGAGTAAACTTTAAGAAAATTCTAAGAAATTTGATTTCATGTTATTCTAAAAAAAATATGAAGAAAAATAAAATTTTCATCTAACGAATCGAATTTAATAAAGATGCCTTAGAAAATGTATTGTAAAGAAAATTTTGGAGGTAAGTATTTATTAATCCTAAAATGCTTTATTAGTTACATAACAACAGGGGCGGACCCAGGTGTATCCAGGGCGCAGCTGACTCCTGGATTTTGAGTTTTAGTGGAGATTTATCGGCTCCGACCGACTTTGCCGTCTCCTGGAATTTTTTTGGCCACACTCTGGACGTTTGATTTGTAATTCGGATTAAATTTAGGGTTAAAATTGAAAATAAATTTGTTGAATTTTGATTGGTAATTAGAATTATAAGTCAAAGTATTGAAAAGTACAAGTTAAAACATTATTTTTTATCGAATACTTAATTGAATAATGAATTTAAACCCGATCGATATTTTTTTGTCTGACAAAAATCCTGAATCCACATCTGCATAACAAGTATAATGAGATCCACATTGCAAATAAAATGTGTTTACAAGCCTTTCATAAAAGGGAATCAGAAAAAATATATATATATATAATGTGACGCATGTGAATCATGATAAATGCAGAGTACTTTTTGTTTGAAAGTCGCCAACGGGGTTTTTAAAAGGATCATAAATGCACAGCTTGAGACCGACAATTTGGCGAACGTCCTGCCAAAACGATTTTTTTTTTAATATTCTCTGATAATTGGCTCAAATTAATTTTTTTTTTTAATTTGTTATTGACGTAGCTTAATAGAAATTCTAAAATTAATTTTAGAAATATGAGAATTAGAAATTTTAAAGACCTTAATTTCTAAAAAATAATTAACAATTATTTAGAAACTCATTTGAGTTACTGGAATGTAGATGCTCTTTAACCATCAAAATCCTAGCTGTTGGAGCACTTTAAAAAAAATAGAGAGCATATTTAGATTTTTTTTATTATTAGAGGATATTTAAAAAAAGATCGGCGTACCAAGCTTTAAAAATTTAAAGAAGAAGACAATTTAGCGAACGTTGCTATTTGTCCCAAATTCTCACAGCAGATTCTATTGGATTTCAATTTGCATTTGTTTATACAAATTCAGTACAATAATTGTAGAATGTAGTTCTGTAAAAGCAAATATAGTAATGACATCGTATAGGTCAGATGTTGACCAAACCAATTTTTTAGTTAGAAGTGAAATTTGAAACGGCACTTCTCCAATTGTATGTTTGTGTTTTGTGAGTCCCAATTTTTTTTTTTTTTTTTATATATATAATGCCAAACGAATTTGACTCTTTATGTTATATTCTTAAGCTGTTTCCTGAATTTTGTGCAAAACTAAATTTATTAAAATAACTATTTTTTTTAAAGGAGATAATTTTGTATTAAAAATAGATGAACAAAAAAAAAATTCTATATGAAGATATGGATCTGACTTAACAGTTGTTTAAAAAAATATATTGCTTATTGTTGTTTCAAAGGTATTTGTTTTTAGAATTTGTTTCGAATACAAATAATATATCAAACTTTTTGATAATTTTACAATAAAAAATCCACAAAATTGTGTATTACGAGTATAATTCCATATTATTTGTAAACTTTTCAAATAATTCTCAAATAATTTGTAAAATCTTTTAATTTGTACACTTGTTTAAAAATATTGTAAAAACAAACAGAGAATGCTTTACATTATGAATTTTAGTTGATGCAAGATGTAAAGCAACAGAAAGATTTAACAAAAAAAACCAAAATCAAACGTAATTCAGTGTTGCATGGAAAAAATAAATAAATACTCGCAATATAATACAACATAAATATTTCTACTTCAACGTATAGGTATGAATACTTTCCGGATTACATGTTAATACTATAAATCTCCAAAAAAAGAATTGTAACAAAATACATTTCTCTAACAATATGTTGACAAAAAATACATTTCTCTACAACGTAGATATTCCCACATCAATGCGCATGTGTCAATACTTTTCATATTACATATTAATACAATCAAGCGGCAACTAGAGTCATTTGTAAAAAATATATTAAATTAACATACTTTACAACATAACAATTAATACTTCAGTTATAAATATGAATACTTTCTTCAGTACCTAGCAATACGCTCAAGCACCAAATAGATTAACTGATTTAAGTTAATTTACAACATAATAATTCACACTTCAACACTGTCGCTTTCAAGCGTAAGTATGAATACTTTATAACATAAAGATTCACACTTCAATGCGTAAATATTAGTACTTGGTATTCTAGAGATGAATATTGTTTACAACAATTACAACACTGACACTTGCAATAGTCGTTACGCATCCGCTTGTCCTTGATTTTCCGCATGTGGTCCCTGTCGCTGTTGTTGTCTCTTTTAAGGGATGTTGGCGCCCCCCCAGGTCGGTAGTGGTCCCCCCATGTAGGTAGTGGTCCCCTAGGTAGTTAATGCTCAAGACACGTTTGTGGGTTTCTCATAAATACTTTACAACAACAATATTCACACTTTACTGGTAAGTATATATACTTGACATTTTAGAGATGAATACTTGACATTTTAGAGATAAATACTTTATCATGAATCTCATTTAAAATATAAAATTAAGAAGAATGTGTTTGTGGTTTTAGATTCACAAAGTTCCTCACAAATTGTAAGAAATATAGGCAAGATTAAACGGAGAGAAAGATCCACCTCTAAAAACATATAAAAAATGTGTGTGTGATGAGAGAGATAAAAGAAAGTTGATATATCTTTTTTTTTTTTTAAATACTTGGTATCTTAGGTATGAATACTTGCACAGTGAGTTATGAATATTTGCTCGACGAAGTATGAATACTTGCGCGATGGAGAACCTGAAAGTATTTCATTATGGATCTCATTTGAAAAAGAAAATTACATAGAAGACGTTCGTGGCTTTAGATTTGTAAATTTCTTACAGATTGTAAGAAATAGGGGCGATATTGAACGGAGAAAAAAAACCCACATCTAAAACATGTAAAAAATAAGTGTGTGATAAGAGAAAATAAAGTTGATATGTCCAATTTTTTTTAAAATATTTGATATCTTAAATATGAATACTTGATATATTATATATTAATATTTACGCGCATAGATATCCACATTTGTCATGCCAGTAGTAAAATCTTTCAAATATACACGGTTTTCCTAAATAGTTAGCAGTCCCTCAAATAGTTAGTGGTTTCTTAATTAGTTAATGATTGGAAAACGTTTTGAGAAATTTGACTTGAGGGACAACTAGGTGTTGCAAACGATACCTCGTCCCAATATATCAAGTCAGTCAGCGACTGTGCCGTTATTGTATGGTAATAAAAAAACCATCAATCAATCGATTAGATATATAATTTTAGGATTTTGACAGGTCTCCCATCCACAAGTCTTGCCTTCTAAACTTCCAGTATAACAAGGGTCCGGATCGCCTAAAGTAACCCAATTTTTGAGTTTTGGATTGGAACCGTCCGAGTTGAATTCGTCGTTCGAGATCACCTCGGAATTCGAACCTGTTTCTCAGAATGCGTGATCTATACTTTAGTTAGATGGTCACGGATTCGAATCGGACAATTCCGATCCAAAACTCAATTTTCTGGTTACTTCACTGGATCTGAATTCGTATAACAATGCGCTCTGGTGGCTTTCAACGATTTGGACGTGCACACGGTAAAGACCATCCACCATTTAGTGGCATCTGACAATATGCATCACAAAAAAAGGCTGGAAACAGTCCGATGTTTGTCGTTCGTACCTTATTTTATCTTCTAATGCAGTACGGAAATTATGGCATGTTCAATCATTGATTAATACACCATGGAAACAATGATATAATACACTTATACTTTTTTGGTGTCCACTTAGAACCAACCTACATTGTGTAATCAGTACTATTTTACACCATACAGAAAGAAAACATTTCATCTTTTTAAATGCTGATTTAATCTGAAATACTGAGGGAACGGAGTATTTTTTTTTATTTGCTGATTTAATCTTGCAAATGGTTATTCTGAAGTTAATATTTACATGTCTTGTTAACCATCGCAATTACCAGGGGCGGACCCAGGTGGTTCCAGGGGGGCAGCTGCCCCCCTAGATTTTGAATTTTAGTGGAGATTTATCGGTCCCGACCGACTATGCCCCCCTGAAATTTTTTTTGCCCTCCTCTGGACGTTTGATTTGTAATTCGGATTAAATTTAGGATTAAAATTGAAATAAATTTATTAAATTTTGATTGGTAATTAGAATTATAAGTCAGAGCATCATAAATTATAAGTCAAAGAATTGGAAACTATAAGTTAAAGCATTGTTTTTATCGAGTACCTAATTAGTTAATGGATTTAAACCCAATTAGGTATTTAAACCCAATTTGATATTTTTTTTGTCCCCTGATGAAAATCCTGAATCCGCCCCGGCAATTACACTTAATTAGTCACAAGTAGCAGCTTGATTCCGTGATGAAAAATTACCACTAATTATATTAACACTTGGATTGTACGTGGTCCAAGTCGTTGTGATGACTATTTTAATTAAATTATTAATAGAAGATCATATCAAATTTGATTGCATTAGACCCTATAGCTACAAGAGAAACGACAAATGTATTTTTATTTTAATTCACTGCATATTAATTGTCTGAATGTTGACATTTTTTTTTTAAAGTTTTGCAGTAGGTGAAGCTATTTTTTTTGTATCATAAGAGACAAAAGGAACAATAGAACATGAAAAAAAAAATTCAAAAAGGAAATCAAGACTTGGCTTTGAATAATGTGCTAGAAAGTAGTGTTGCTTTTGAAACATAGTTTTTGTTTTTTGCATTTCGGAAGCCCGTAGGCGCCTTTCGAAACATAGTTGTTTGGAATCTTTATATTGTTTTTAATGAAATGCCTACAAGAGTACAGACCATACTCAGAAAGACCATGTCTGTCTGGCGAATGATGGGATCCACCGAAATTTTTTTAGTTACCACAATAAAAAATTGAAATTAAATGATCACCCAAGCTATTGTCAATCCTACCACTTACGCGGACTCAGTTTGTGCACCAAATTGGAGTGGTGCGCGGACTGGGTTGGCGTACCAATTGGTACTCTAATTGAATTGACGCACCAAAATTGGTGCAAAATTAGTGCTCAAACTGGGTGAAACGCACTGAAGAGCAGTAAAAATTTCAGAACAGTTGGTGCTCTAATCCAGTCTGCGCACCAGTTGGTGCGCCAATCCAGTCCGTGCACCAATTCATTTTGGTGGTAGGATTGAAAAAAACTTGAACTGGATGGTAATCATTTAATTTTGATTATATGCTGTGGTAACTAAAAAAATTTCGGTGGGATCCACGCAAGATTTTTTTTTAAAAAGCATCTTAATCAAATTTTTTGAAACTAATAAGAAATCGTTTGTAAACTGTGACGTGGCGAAATGATTCGCTGAGATTCCTTTCTCTTGCAAATATATCTTAATAAGAAATTTTATAAGTTGTGACGTGGCAATTAGGAAACTCTAATTTTAGTTTCAGGGATGTGGAGGCTTAAAAATTAAGAGAGGTTTAATTTCTAAAAAACAGTTAATAGTTATTTAGAAATTCTAATAGTTTCAGGGATGTAGATGCTCTTAATAAGAAATCGTTTATAAACTGTGACGTGGCGAAATGATTCGCTGAGATTCCTTTCTCTTGCAGATATATCTTAATAAGAAATTTTATAAGCTGTGACGTGGCAATTAGGAAACTCTAATTTTAGTTTCAGGGATGTGGAGGCTTAAAAATTAAGAGAGGTTTAATTTCTAAAAAACAGTTAACAGTTATTTAGAAACTCTAATAGTTTCAGGAATGTAGATGCTCTAACTTAATTACAATCTTTTTTTATAAAAATCATCTCCACCGAAAATAATCTCCAGTATGAATTTTAGAAACCGATCATCATCTCCGGTATTGAATGCTACACAATATTTACACGGAGACAAACCCGTTTCAATTTAAAATAAAACCATCGATGATAGTCGGTTTTGTTATTTGTCAAACCGAAGATAATTTCCGGTTTAGTTTATTATTATTTTTTTTTGCTTTTTGCCAAACCGTAGATGGTAACCGGTTTTATTTGTTTATTTTTTTTTCTCTTTGCCAAACCGGTCATCATCCCCGGTTAGCTATTTGTTTTGCCATACTTCTTCGGTTTATACTCTTTTTTTTTATTTAATATTCAATCAAATTTTTTTTATCAATCTAGGATTTTTTTTTTCTTTTGCCATAATCCAGAGGGATCACATACAAAACTGGGCTTGATTTCCGGTTTTATTCTCTCCAAACCGAGTTTGGTCTCCGGAGGCAAACCGAATTCAAACTTAAAACCGACCATCATATCCGGTTTTCAAAATTCAATACTGGAGATAATCTCCGGTGGTGATATTTTTTTTAAAAATTCGTGATCAAGTTGGTTTTGAATTTTTTGATCATTTAGCCGTGATTTTTATTAATATCCAAAATTAATTAGAAATAAAAAAAATATCCAGATTCGCTGAAAATTAATAAAAATATCCATACCGGCCAAAAATGACCGGTTCCTACTTAAATAGGTACCAGCTAGAAAATGACCGGTACTAAATAATTTTTTTTTTTAGAGACAAATAGCAAAAATGCTGAAATCTAACACTAAAAAATAGAAACCGGTCATTTTCTAGTTGGTATGAAATTTTTTATTAATTCCCAGCGAATCTGAATATTTTTATTAATTTGTAATTAACTTTGGATATTAATAAAAATCACGGATCATTTAGTGATGGTTTTTAAAAAAAAATTCATCTACGCATGATCTTGAGGTATGTCAGCAATTTAGTACATAAGGTGTACGGTGCTGGGAAAGCACTGACACTGGGTCCCAGATCAACGATCACCTAACAGTAATCGTTGACTAATGGACATGATAAAAAAGCCCGTGGGAAATTTTTAGCCAGAAAGCCCAAAAATAACCTAAGAGGGAACTTGTGAAATCATCCACAAATTTTAACGGACTTGATTAAAATTAATTTTGGGCTAAAATAAGTTTGGGCTAAAATAAATTTGTTTCTTGGGCTGCTTTAAAAAACCTCTTGCCAATAAAATATGACTGCATATCAGTTTACTTGATAGTGCTTTACATATAACTTGTCTTATAGCAATTACCAATACCATTTAATTTTGAACCCATCTTAATAAATAGTAAAAAAATATAAAAAAAATGTAAAATTTGATCTGGAAGCACATTTTATTGTGGAGATCATGTTGAACGGTTTGGATCGACAATTTGGACTTTGAAAATGTAGAAAATGGTTGTAGTAACTTTGAAACGTGGTAATCAGATCCCTCCTCATATATATATATATATATATATATATAGTGCTGGGCTTAGCTACTTCATGGAGTAAAACGACTTGGTGCTCCACGCCTCATTATTTTCATTTTGAAAATCCAAACGACCGATCCGAACCGCTCAAGTTGTTCTCCATATTGATATGTGCTTGGAGACCAAATTTTACATTTTTTGGAGTTTTTTTACTATTTATTAAGCCACTTTGAAAATCACTGATCCGGCGGTCCAGAAATTTTTACTGTTTTTTACTGTTCATAAGGATTTTCAGATTTTCAAAGTGGCTTAATAAATAGTAAAAAAATTCCAAAAAATGTAAAATTTGGTCTCCAAGTACATTTCAATATGAAGAACATGTTGGAAGATTCGAATCGACTATTTGAACTTTGAAAATGAAGATATGACGTGAAGTACAAAGTCGTTTTACTCCATGAAGTAGCTAAGTCCATCTCTCTCTATATATATATATATATATAGTGCTGGGCTTAGCTACTTCATGGAGTAAAACGACTTGGTGCTCCACGCCTCATTATTTCCATTTTGAAAATCCAAACGACCGATCCGAACCGCTCAAGTTGTTCTCCATATTGATATGTGCTTGGAGACCAAATTTTACATTTTTGGAATTTTTTTACTATTTATTAAGCCACTTTGAAAATCACTGATCCGGCGGTCCAGAAATTTTTACTGTTTTTTACTGTTCATAAGGATTTTCAGATTTTCAAAGTGGCTTAATAAATAGTAAAAAAATTCCAAAAAATGTAAAATTTGGTCTCCAAGTACATTTCAATATGAAGAACATGTTGGAAGGTTCGAATCGACTATTTGAACTTTGAAAATGAAGATATGGCGTGAAGTACAAAGTCGTTTTACTCCATGAAGTAGCTAAGTCCATCTCTCTCTCTATATATATATATATATATATAGTGCTGGGCTTAGCTAAGCCATGGTGTAAAACGACTTGGTGCTCCACGCCTCATTATTTCCATTTTGAAAATCCAAACGACCGATCCGAACCGCTCAAGTTGTTCTCCATATTGATATGTGCTTGGAGACCAAATTTTACATTTTTTGGAATTTTTTTACTATTTATTAAGCCACTTTGAAAATCACTGATCCGGCGGTCCAGAAATTTTTACTGTTCATAAGGATTTTCAGATTTTCAAAGTGGCTTAATAAATAGTAAAAAAATTCCAAAAAATGTAAAATTTGGTCTCCAAGCACATTTCAATATGGAGAACATGTTGGAAGGTTCGAATCGACTATTTGAACTTTGAAAATGAAGATATGGCGTGGAGTACCAAGTCGTTTTACTCCATGGAGTAGCCTAGTCGGACTCTATATATATATATATATATATATATATATAGATGGGCTATTGTGCTTTGCAAAGTAAAGCCATCGTTTTACTTCGGCTTACTTTTTGGATTTTCAAAGTCCAAAACGTCGATCCGACCGTTCAAGTTGATCTACATATTGAAATGTGCTTGCAGACCAAATTTTACATTTTTTGGAATTTTTTTACTATTTATTAAGCCACTTTGAAAATTGCTGATCACATGGTCTAGAAAAAACAGTGCAACAAAATTCTGGACCATGTGATCAGCAATTTTCAAAGTGGCTTAATAAATAGTAAAAATATTCCAAAAAATGTAAAATTTGGTCTGCAAGCACATTTCAATATGTAGATCAACTTGAACAGTCGGATCGAAGTTTTGGACTTTGAAAATCCAAAAAGTAAGCCGAAGTAAAACGATGGCTTTACTTTGCAAAGCACAATAGCATAATTCTATATATATAGTATATATATAGTGTGTGTGTGTGTGTATATATATATGAGTTGGCTACGGTGCTACACGTAGCATAGAGGGCCTCCGTGCTACGGCTCAATATTTGATTTTTCAAAATCCTAACGGTCAATCCGAACCGTTCAACATGATCTCCATATGAATATGTACTTGCAAACCAAATTTTACATTTTTTAGAATTTTTTTACTATTTTTTTAGATAGGTAGAAAATCACTTAATCTGAATGGTACAGAATTTTCAGATCAAGTGATTTTCTACCTATCTAAAAAAATAGTAAAAATTCTAAAAAATGTAAAATTTGGTTTGCAAGTACATATTCATATGGAGATCATGTTGAACGGTTCGGATCGACCGTTAGAATTTTGAAAACTCAAATATTGAGCCGTAGCACGGAGGCCCTCTATGCTACGCGTAACATATTAGCCAGATTATATATATATATATAGAGTGATGCTACGATGCTTTGGGAAGTAAAGAGAGTGTTTTTCTTCCCTCTCATATCTCCATTTTTAAAGTTTAAATAGTCGATCCGAACTTCTCAACACAATCTTCATATGCTTGGAGACCAAATTTTACATTTTTTTGTAAATTTTCTACTATTTTTTTTTTGAATTTTTGAAAATCAGTGTTTTTTTGAATTTTTATTATTTTTTTATTTAATGAAAAGCTGTGATTTCCAAAAATTCTAAAAAAATAGTAAAAAATTTAAAAAAATATATAAAATTTGGTCTCCAAACATATTATCAATATGAAGATGTTGAGATGTTCGGATTGACGATTTGAATTTTGAAAATGAAGATATGAGCGGGAAGTAAAACATCTCTTTACTTCTCAAAGCATGATAGTCGATCTCTCTCTCTATATATATATAGAGAGAGAGAGAGAGAGATGGGCTATTGTGCTTTGCAAAGTAAAGCAAACGTTTTACTTCGAGCTCGTTTTTTGGATTTTCAAAGTCCAAACAGTCGATCCAAATCGTTAGATGTTCAATCTATCTTAAAATCTACTTGGAGACTAAATTTTACATTTTGTGAAATTTGTTTACTATTTATTAAGCCACTTTGAAAATTGCTGATCACATGGTCCAGAATTTTGTTGCACTGTTTTTACTGTTTACCCGAATCGGCAATTTTCAAAGTGGCTTAATAAATAGTAAAAAAATTTCAAAAAAATGTAAAATTTGGTCTCCAAGCAGATTTTAATATAGATTGAACATCTAACGGTTTGGATCGACTGTTTGGACTTTAAAAATCTGAAAACGAGTCCGAAGTAAAACGTTCGCTTTACTTTGCAAAGCACAATAGCCCATCTCTCTCTCTCTCTCTCTATATATATATATATTCTTCAATTAACGAGCATAGCAGAAGGTTGTATTCAACACTATGTTGCAGAAATCATCAGAAAAAACTTTCGGATGTGAAAATTGAATCTAGATTGGTTTCTGTTATAAGTTATAACACATTTAATCTTCTTATTCATTTTTGTTAAAGAACAATTTTTTTTCAAACCCAGCAACACCTGAATGAATGCATTATGGGACATAAATATTGAACTAGTTTAGATATAAACCACATGGGATCATCACGGTTTTTGAGAAATTCATGGTCGGAGATCAATTCTGACATCTTTACTAAATGACACAGAATCCCAACGCCAGAATTAAATGCTGGTAAATAAAGTCAGCTCTTGATGTATTACATAATTTGTACGAAATCATAAAAAATTACCATATGCTTCTTTTTAATCTGAATTTCATTGATTCATTAATTTAAATGGAACTTAATTAAGATGTTGCAAATCAACTAATTAAACTGCAGGACAAAATTCAGCATATTACTTACAAGATCCAACTAGGAACAAAATAAGACAATTGGATCTGGTAAGTAATACGCTGAATTTTATTTAGTTGACTTGCAACATCTTACGTTCCACTTAAATTAAGGAATCAATGAAATTCAGATTATATAGAAACATTGTCACACCCCAAACCGGTAAATCCGGATTAAGGTATGATCAGTCTTCGTCTCGTGTTTATTAATCATTAAACACACAAGGCTAATCATGTGCAATTAAATAATAACAGCGGAAGCAAAAATAATATAAATAAGCATCAGTCATAAATTCATAAATAAACATACACATATAGTGTCCATACAATCCACATCATAAAGTAAAACACATCAATAAAATTTAGATTAAATAGAAGCATATGGTATTTCATTGATTTTTTTTTTTTTTGAAAAAGTGGGTAATTCCTCACTGATTTCATTAGAAACTATAGTGTTTATATGTCACCAACCTCAATCAGATGGAGTAGGAAACAGGTACAGACAAACTGGTACATACCAATATCACATAAGAAGCAAAAACACAAATAATTCACATCACAACATCATAACCTAAAACATACAACTAAAGCCACTAAGGCTTGAGCAACACCAAAAAAGGTAGAACAACCAAAAAGACAAGTAGCCAAACACTCAATCAAGCAAATCATTCAGGTATCTTGTTCCAAAGCATAGAGGTTGAATCTCCTTGATCCAGAAGTACTGGTATTGCCCCAACCTCTGCACCTATACCATCCTCTTGGCCTACCCCTTGTGCCCCAAATTGTCCTTTTGTTACATGGATTCATTTACAAAACCTTTTCTTTCTAACGCTATTTAAATCTTGATTAACTATATTCCTCTCAAACTAAATTTACAAGAAGCATGTGTGTGTACAGTCTACTGGATAAATCTTCTTTCACTTTATTTTCGTTGGTAATTAATATGTGCATGCTCTATGCGCCCTACAACAAAAGGTGTATCTATCGAGCAATATCTTTTGATTCTTTTCTCAAACAAAAATGAATCTCATATCACAAGCAAATGTATTATTATATACAATTTTTGTGAATTTAAAGAGGTCGACCGACAATAAAAGAAACAGTATCCTAAGCTGGATTTCCCCAAAATATTCCTATTGCCGGGTCAAATTTATTTTTGCTCCTGCTGTTTTCAGTTATATCCTCCTAAGTTACTAAATTTAAGTCAGAATTTTAGGGCTCCTTAAGGAAGAGGCTGGGGAGTATAAATCCTTTATTAAAAGAGTGAACAGTTAAATGATTCAATTTCAAATATTGAAGACGTAAATTTATAGTTTGCATTTTGTTACCAGAAGTGGTCCGAACATTGGAATAATATTTACAAAATATAAGGAAAAAAAGCACCAAATTTATATGTTGCATTGAGCTAATATATATATATATATATTTTGGTTTTCAACATTGGTGATGTCTACAGGACATGCATGCTAGCTAATTTGACCCAAATAAAAAAAAAAAAATCTGACAAAACACAATTTGCAGCACTAGATTGGATCCGACGGAAGCATTATTTAAAAAAACCACCGTACACCTGAAACCGCGTGTACATTTACTTCCCAGTTGGTCAATTACACTTTTGCGTGCCATCTTTGGGCACTATAAATATAAACATACAAATAGCCATAGACATCATCTTTAAATCCACACCCAGAAGGCCAGAAATCAAAACCAAATAAAAAACAGTACTAGCATGGCTAAGCTAGGGTTTCTTCTGATCTGTGCCGGTCTGCTTGTGGTTATCACCGAAGTGTCCGGCCAGCCACTCCCCCCGGACTATGTTGCGGTGCAGCCATTTGGTAAGCGTGCTTTTGCGGCGGGTTGTGCGAATTCCAATTCGAAAACACCTGGTTGCGAGGTAGCATGCCCTAAAATGTGTGCCGATGAATGCTTGGTTTTCTGTCCTGCATGCCGTACTATATGTAGTAAGTGGTTTTGTTTACATGCTGTACAGTAACCCATTGCAATTGTGCATTACACAGTACATACATGGAAACAATATAAGACACGCTTGTAATAAGAACCCACAGAAACAGATAGCTTAGACATAAAAGTGATCTTTTGAAATTAAAATCTCTGTGATTTATTTAAATGATTTGTTTTTAAGGAAAGAAGCACCCTCTCTGTTGCATGTTTAATTTCCAGCAATGTAAAGTGTAAACCAGTATGTAGTACGTACAAAGTTTTTAAATGATTAGTTTTGTTGGTACAAATTAAGATAGTTGAATTTGAGTACTTTTTTTTTTTTCATTTTCTCCCTTTTCAATTTCATCCTAATAAATAGTAAATTTGACTTAACATTTTGTTTTATGTGTTGTATATATATATTCAGAGTGCCAACTTCCAGGCAATGTATGTGGTGACCCTCGCTTCAATGGTGGCGACGGCAACACCTTTTATTTCCACGGCCGCAAGAACAAGGACTTTTGCATTGTTTCTGATTCTAACCTCCATATTAATGCACATTTTATCGGGAATCATAACCCGTCAATCAAGCGTGACTTTACATGGATTCAATCCCTAGGCATACTCTTTGATAATCATCAGCTATTTGTTGGTGCCGAAAAAACCGTGGTATGGAATGATGACATGGACCACCTCAACATTACTTTCGATGGACAGGCTGTCTCTCTTCCCCTTGAAAAAAGTTCAAGGTGGGTGTCTGCCGCTGTGCCTAGGCTGTCAGTATCACGCAGTAAGGCATCCAACGGGGTAGTCCTCGAGCTCAAAGGAAAATTTAAAATAATGGCGGACGCATTGCCAATCACCGAAGATGATTCAAGAATCCATAACTATGGGGTGGGCAAGAACGACAGTCTGGCCCACCTAGACCTAGGGTTTAAGTTCTACAACTTAACTGATGACGTGCAAGGCGTTTTGGGACAGACATATAGGCCCGACTACGTCAACAAGATGGATGTGCGAAAGAACATGCCAGTTATGGGTGGTGCACCGAAATATGCGTCATCTCATATCTTTGCTACTAATTGTGAGGTTTCACAGTTCAGCCATGACAGTGTTGCCACTGCAGCCTTCTGAGCCATGGAATCTCATGCCCTGGTTCTGCGGTTGTTAAAGTTTTCTTGGAAGGACATTTAGTGATTATGTCATAATCAATTAATCTTTTCTTAATTAGGGTTTGCCACTTTGCCTATTGTATTAGTCAGATTTAGTCTTTTGTCTTACGAAACTCAAAGCTCGAGGTGATATTGTAATGAAGTGCACTTAAATTTGTAGCTTTATTTGATTATTAAGTAGTATTTTATTTCTTTGGTAACGGAACCAGCTAGTTATTTTTGCATTGCATTTTTATGACAAAAGATTGTTAATGGGTTTCACAACCTTGATTTCTCTCCGCTTGTTCTCATTTGCCAGAAAAGTATTGTAGTTTGGAGTCTTTGGACCAAAAGGCCCAAAAATAAAGCCCGCACGCTGTACTGGGCTCGAACCCAGGCACAAGTATTCTCTTAGTAATATTTTTTTTGTCTCTCTCTCTCTGTTTTTTTTTATAAAGGCCCGTTAGTGGGATCCTCTTCCACTCTCTAATTAATAATTGAACTAATATAGGAAACAGATCGCTTGATTAATGGATCCTCTTCCACTCTCTAATTAATAATTGAACTAATATAGGAAACTTTCTTCTGTTAGAAATATAAAAATCCTTCCTTACGTGATTCTAAATCCTCAAAAATCTTTTCCGTCTGTGATGTTTCAAAAATTATGCTTGATTCGTGTATCTTCTTTCTCCTCCAATTTTTTTTAATTTGAAATCGTATTGTATCCAAGAATGGAAATAAATCAGATCATAGAATCAATCGTTGGGATACTTAGTATGAAATCAAACTTTGTGATTCTCATATACGTTGAAATTTTGATAGAATTCTGATATAAGATAAGAGACATCCAAGCTAGAAAAAAATACACATAATTGCTGCTACTTGCAAACTGGAAAGGCACTTTGGTATCGCTGGTACGAATGACTGGTACTGAACAAGATCTGCAGGCAACTACCAAACTGATGGATTGATACCGATCAGACCGGACTGGTACAAATGATGAATTGGTATGTTAATGTGAGTGCATAGAATACCGGATTGGTACAGATGAACTGGTGCACATGAAAGGAGGGCATTGGACATTGAACTGTTATGCTAACATGAGGGCATAGCATATTGGTACACATGAACCCTGACATGTGCTGAAGCTGGATCACATTTCCACCACTCTCATTCTCCAAGTTGTTGTTTTTCTATATTTTATTTTCCAAGGATATTAATGTGGTTTTGTTTTTCATTCAATTTTATTTTGCTTTAATTTAAGCTCAACTGTTTTGAGCGAATTGTGATTTTTGTAATTTATGAGTACAAACTTTATAACTAGAATTATTAATCAAATGTGGCAGGACCCATATTTTTTCTCAAAAAAAAAAAGAATTCTGATATAAGCAGCTGGAGCAATAAAATGTAACATGAAAAACAAGAACAACTTGTTATACCCATGTATAAACTGTACTAGTCTCATTGATCATAATAAATATTTCCTCAAATAAAATAAGAACAACTTTGTAAGACATATCTGAATTTTGGAGTGGCATAAATCTTCTTATTGATCTTCATAAAGGTTTAATTAGTTTATACATGATTAGAATATAAATTTTGAAACGTTACCGAAGGAAATTTTTTTTGAGGATTTAGAATAACAGAAGGAAGGATTTTTATTTTTCTAATGGAATTTTTTTTCCTATATTAGTTCAATTATTAATTAGGTGAGAGAGAGAAAGAGGATCCGTTAATCAAGCAACATGTTTAAAGAGCAAGGATAAATTGAGTATTTAGAAACAAAATACTCTCAGCTCTCAGAATTTGAATAGTTGCCCTTAGTATAGCACTCCTCTTAAAAAAAAAAAAAATTATGTCATTACTAGCTGTGCTACCACATCGGTGGCTTCTCCTAGTAATGTTGCAAAGGTTGGGAGGATAGTATTTATTTCTGAACTAAAAAAGACAACAATTAATAGATTACTAGAATCATACAATTCAAAATATGAATTATTACATTTTGATGTCTACGTCACGAAGCTTCTTTTAGGGTTTTTCTCTCTCAAAATATATGTCCCGAGATGGATCTACACGTAGTCCATGAATACTTAGCCATTTTTATGATTTAAAACTTTTTAATTATATTAAAATTTAATTGATTTTTATTTTTTTAAAGTTTTATATAGTTCGACCCCATATAAAATACTGGATGTGTGCTTGTAGTGTAGCGTTTAAACTCTATTTTGTAGTTGTGAAGATTTAAATTCAAATTTCAGTAGTGATAAAAAAATATACATTTTATGTTTCAGTTCTCCTATTTAAATTTTTAAATTTTGCTGTTTGTTCATGTCTGTACCTTCTAGGTTCTTAGCAAATTAAGACTTGCTGAGAATAGAGACTAAGAATAGACTAGCACCAGTAAACATGTGCAATAAGTGGTTTGAGTCGAATTTAACACTTCCCCTGTCGTGTTGGAAAAAAATCACAATACTACAATAGAGACTGCTCAAGGAGTTCACAGTTCAAAGTTCACACGCGCATGCAGAAAGTATACCGACTTCAGTAGCTACATTATCTTTTAGTTCCTTTCCCAAAAATAAATAACTAAATAAAATGAAAGAATAAAAGTTTTATATCTACTGACAACATTACCTCCATGCTTGTAACGCTTATCCATAAGCAATTATAATCTAAATAGAAGAACCCGAAATCGCCAAACAAAGTCCAATAGATGTTTTAATCATAGATAAAAGATTCATAGCTTTTATGAGAATCGGGCCAACTAGTGTATTGAAATGGACCGGCCGGTCCAGAACCGGACCGGATAACTTGTGGTTCAGACCGGACCGGACCGTGGCTAGAAACGGGTCTAGTAAGGGTTTGGGTCGAATTTTTTCACTAGAATCGTGTAGAACTGGACCGGACTAACTCGTGGAACCGTGTAGAACCGGACCGGACCAAACCCGGACCGCACCGTGTAGAACTGGATCAATCTGTAATATTCAGACCTCTATCAATTAATAGTTAAAATTGCACCAATCTGTAATATTTTTGTATAGAGAAACTATATTATATGGAAACTAGACTTTCATACCTTTATTTTGATATAAATAACACAAAAATTCATGTAGTTATTTTCTCTAAATTGAATTTTAAATCTGGTTAAAAATTGAGACTGCTCACTGGAATTTCAGCTTTTCTGATTTCTGACCTCTGTCAATTAATTGTTACAACTGTATCAATATGTAATATTTTTGTATAGATAAATTATATTATCTGAAAACTAGACTTCCATATCTTTATTTTGATATAAAGAAAATAAAAATCCATGTAGTCATTTTCTCTAAATTGAATTTTAAATCTGGTCAAAATAATTGAACCCTTACCCATATAAATAAAGATCTGATGGTTCTATTTTATTTTTATTTTTTGAACAATCTAACATGTTTGAAAAAAAAACAGACCTGTGAACCCGTACAGACCAGACCGGAACCGGACCGGACCTTGGACCAGACCGTGTGAATTTGGACTGTGGTCCTAGCACGAGTTTGGACTAACCATTTCAAGTCAGATCTGCCGGACCTGAACCGTGTAGACCCGTAAACCCGTAGATCCGTAAACCAGTGGGAACCGTGGACCAGCTGGGTCCGGACCAGCACATTTGCAATACATTAGGGCCAACCTATACCGGACTAATTTCGGATCCCAAGACCAGAATGGACAAAAGCAATTTCGGCCGGGTGCATGTCTATCTTTAATCCTGATATATCTCCATTAAAAAAGAGTGCCGATATATCTCAAATTGTCATCCATGTGCACTGGGAAATTTTTTATCTATAGAAATTATTAAATACAGATGTACAGAAACAGAAAGAGTACCTCATTTGCAACAAATATAGAAAGATCTGACTCAATGAGTCCGATCCAAAATTTATGGATCGGTCTCAATGGTTCAGATCCATCAATATATATATATAGAGAGAGAGATGAGCTATTGTGCTTTGCAAAGTAAAGCGAACGTTTTATTTCGGGCTCTTTTTCGGATTTTCAAAGTCCAAACAGTCGATCTGAACCGTTCAAGTTGATCTACATGTTGAAATGTGCTTGGATACCAAATTTTATATTTTTTGGAATTTTTTTACTATTTATTAAGCCACTTTGAAAATTGCTGATCACATGGTCCAGAATTTTGTTGCACTGTTTTTACTGTTCACTCGGATCAGCAATTTTCAAAGTGGCTTAATAAATAGTAAAAAAATTGCAAAAAATATAAAATTTGGTACAAGCACATTTCAATATGTAGATCAACTTGAACGGTTCGGATCGACTGTTTGGACTTTAAAAATTCGAAAAAGAGCTCGAAATAAAACGTTCGCTTTACTTTGCAAAGCACAATAGCTCATCTATATATATATATATAATGGCTAATATCAAAACTTTTGTTCCTGGGCTCAGGAACAAACGTTTCCGTTCTCCCATTTCCAAAGTTCAAACGACATTTCCAAACCGTTAGATGTTCAATCTATATTAAAATGTGCTTGGAGACCAAATTTTACATTTTTTGGAATTTTTTTACTATTTATTAAGCTGGTTTGAAAATCGCTGTTTTTATGAAATTTCTGCAGCATTAAAAAATAGCGGTTTTCAAACCAGCTTAATAAATAGTAAAAAAATTCCAAAAAATGTAAAATTTGGTCTCCAAGCACATTTTAATATAGATTGAACATCTAACAGTTTGGATTTGTTGTTTGAACTTTGGAAATGGGATAACAGAATCGTTTGTTCCTGAGCCCAGGAACAAACGTTTTGATATTAGCCATTTTATATATATATTGATGGATCTGAACCATTGAGACCGATCCATAAATTTGAATTTGGATCGGACTCATTGATTCAGATCTTTCTAATTTGTTGCAAATGAGGTACTCTTTCTGTTTCCGTATATCTGTATTTAATAATTTCTATAGATAAAAAATTTCCCATATCCTGTACCATATCACATTTATGATCTATCCAATTATATCACCTTACAATTTACAGAACATTGGAACTTTTTGTCGGCCGCCAATATCTGCAATTTCATCTCAATTTTTCATAAAGGTTAGTGGGAGACTGACTATTATTTATGTACGGATAATTTTCTCTCGAATTTCAATCCTACGACTTGTTGTACTAAAAAATATAATCTATGTCACTATATCAAAAACCGATTCTTAAATTAATTAAATAAATAAGAGAACAAAAAAATATTAAATTAAATATATAAGAGTAGGGTTAAAAAGTTTAATTATTTCCATTGCGTCAATTATACTTTGAGTAAGGCTTAGGTACTACGAATAACATAAGACATTCCGTGCTACGGTCTTAAAAATATATCATATAAACTTTAAACTTCGATTAAGTAGCTCAGTATATTGATTATATAATGAATTTGTAGAATACCAATTTTTACTATTTTTAGAATTTTTTACTATTTTTTATTATTTATGAAAGATGGCAAAAAATAGTTTAAAAATAAAAAGAAATTGCCAATGTTTTAGGCTATTTTTTTGTCATTTTTCATAAATCATAAAAAATATTAATTTTTTTTGCAAAATAGTAAAAATTGATATTCTACAAGTTCGTTATATAAACAATTTACTGAGCTACTTAAATCGAAGTTTGAAGTTTATACGATAGGTTTTTGATACCGTAGCACGGAATGCTTTATGCTATCCATAGTGTTGGTCCCTAACGGCACATAGAGGGGAGTGAATATGGGGCATTTTAAATTTTAATACTTAATTAATTTAATATTCACCACTAATGAATTTAACTAACATGTGTGTGAGTTATTCTTGGCGGAAACAAGAGTAAACGTTAAACTAAGCAAATGTACGTAAAGTAAATAGAAGAGTTAAGAGACATTTGACACGAGAGTTGTTTACGGAGTTCGGCACTAACGCCTATGTCTCCGGGGCTTCGCAACCTTCTTGATGGCGCGCCATTCTTTACCCAATGAGAAATGATTACAAGGTGAAACCGGTGAGCCCTTACAAACTCCGGAAAGTCACTCAGCCCGAGCACACAAATAGGCTCTTGAGTACTAAAGGCTTTACTATTTGAACAAACAAGATTTCTCACACAAATAACTCTAATTCTTACACGAGATTGAGTATGGTGGAGTATGCTTGAGATTGTTGTAAATATATTAAAGTTTGATGCTAAAGCAACAATAGAGATTTCTAAATCTGAAAAGAATACAAAATATTGCAATTGGGGGCGGCTCAATTGTTAATCCAAACCTAGATTTTACTTCTCTCTATCTATAGAAAGAGAAACAAAATAAGATAATTGGCATCAACCTTTGCAACGGAAGATTAAGCATTGCAATGGTTAGCCCAAGTTAATAGGTTTGGCTGCGCTGGAAAACCCTAACGCTTATAAACGTTACAACAGTTGCTACAACGGAATTCTCTGGAAGTTTTGTGGTCCGAAATTGATTTATTCCGTTGCAATATTTCTTTGAGCGTTGTAACGAAATAAATTGATTACATTGTGAATTTCGGCATATGAATTATTCCGTTGTAACATTATATTAACCGTTGTAATGGTTTGTGCAAATTACCTCAATCTCAAGCCTACTTTACCAGTTTTACAGATTTCTAATTAATCATAATCTGGAGTTGATGCTTCACAGTCCAGTGCTTGATTCTTCATGACTCATTCTTGATTAAGTATAGTAATTGATAATTTATTCTTGATACATATAGCAATTTATATCGTAATGAATCTGCATATTATCTCAAAACAAGAAACTGTAAAATTTTAACAAATATATGTTTTGCAAATCTAGTCAAACAGACAAGTAGATTATTGCATAATCCAACTGTAGACACCCAAAATTGTATAATCTTGAAAGCAGATAATATATTTGCACCAAGCACAAGTTTTAAAATCAAGGATGTAATATTCATGCTTCTACACAAAAAGGTATGCTTTACAATTCAATTTTTCAAGATAATATTATTTACTGCCTAATTTTGAGTTGAATATGCACACAACAAGTTGAATGTCATTGGGTTAAGTTTAAAAGAATTCATGTTATACTAGAAAAATTGCATAATTATGAATGTCTTAATTTGGAAGAATAAATTATGACAATGCATTTAATACTTGAAATTAAGAAAGGAAATATTGTAAGGTATATTTTTCACATAATTCTATCCAAGGGATACTTATCACATTAGTCATTTTGATCATTTATTTTGCCATCCACGGTCTTGAGATAAATTATAGTAGTATGTATATATCATCTCGTAAAGATAAAATCTAAAAATGTAGTAAGGAAAATATATTTTAACAAAAAAAAATCATCTCATAAAATTAAGATAAAATCTAATGGTATTCATGAGCGATGACTTTTTAATGCTACAATGCATACTTTATTTAACTATGACAACATTATACTAATATACTATAGTCATCCTACTTAACTATAATAATATCATATTTTTTTCATACTGTGAACTCAAGAGACTCTTTCAAATTGGACTTTTACAATACAATAAACGATCACATGGTAAGTGCAGTCTCATGTCTCAACATTAAAAAGAAGAGAGTTAGCACCCTACAATGGGTTAGGCAAAATCCACACGGTACCTATTGTCACCTTCTATTACACCTTGGTATATGTGTAATATATCCATATGGCTAAAACATGTAGAACTTTATCTACTACTCTATAATATATATGTGCATGATTTCACATGTATGGTTGAATCATATTCCTAGTCTAATTTAATCATATTAGGTTAAAATCTGACATTTTATATAGCACATTATCAAATTAATTTGAACCAATTAGAAAAGTTATTATCATCAAAATCTCATTTTTTTAGACAAATTTCTAATTATTGATTAGTCAAGTTTTACATCAATTTAGATGTTATATGAATTATGAGAATATTTACATACATATGTTATCTTAAACGTTGATCAATTTGAGTCGATGTAAAACTCTCTACACTCATTATCTTGTTAGCATTATATTCAAGCATATTTTATTTTCATCTTAAAATTTAAATCTTAAAAAAAAATATATATATATGTAATGTGAGAACAACTATAACTTTTAGGCATCTTTAGTCATCTTTTAAATAATTTAGACTTGGCAAAATTATTTTGTGAAACATTAATAGCTATTCATTCACAAGTTTTCATGCATATTAAGCCAAAATAGAGACCTTAATGAGTAGAAAAAAAAAAAAATCATATATGAATTAGAATAATCATGAAGACAAGCAAATAGTCAAATTAGGCATTGTAGGGCCACAAAAAACTGTTCTTGGAGAAAATTTCAGCAAGAATCTTGCTTTTGCATCACTTGGAGTGAAAATTTTGGCATGGATTATTGATCCTTCACACGTGCATGTTTTATAAAATTGATTAGATTAATTTATCATACAAATATTAGCATAAAATATATCATTCTCAAGTCTAAATCATTATTTCAAAGAGGAAAAAACTGCTAGCTAAAGTTTCCTATCAAAATATAAAGGGCGATATAAACTTTGTATTATGAATCAAAACACCTAGAAATTTATAAAAATCACCATTTAGGACTCTAAATTTGAAACCATAAATTATCTACCTCTATGCACACATATTAAGTACATTTTATAATTTTTCTCATATATAGAAAAATTTCCAGCAACTAAAAAAATTCAGCAGGAAAATTCCAGCAGCAACGTTTTTTCCAGCAGCAAAATCAGCAGCATAAAATGAGATTAAGAGTAATTTAATTATCATACTTATGCATACTCAAAGTACACCTAACTTTGTCATATCCTTGCTGCAAATTTTCAGTTTTTATCCATGGAGATTGACCTTAGAATAGTGTAATTTTCTGAAATGAAGCAAAGAACATGGCTAGAATCCTGCTGCCATGTTTCCACTTCTTCTTGACAATAAACATGGTTATGACATGCTAAAATGGTTATATAAATTAAGTAAAACTTGCTAAACACCTGTATGCATGGTTTAGATTTTATATTTGCATTAAAATCATTATAATTAAGTCCAAAACTCTTGTTTAAATTCAGCAGGAAAAATTCCAGCAGTAACGTTTTTTTCCAGCAGCAAATTCAGCAACATAAAATGAGATTAAGAGTAATTTAATTATCATGCTTATGCATACTCAAAGTACACCTAACTTTGTCATATCCTTGCTGCAAATTTTCAGTTTTTATCCATGGAGATTGACCTTAGAATAGTGTAATTTTCTGAAAAGAAGCAAAGAACATGGCTAGAATCCTGCTGCCATGTTTCCACTTCTTCTTGACAATAAACATGGTTATGACATGCTAAAATGGTTATATAAATTAAGTAAAACTTGCTAAACACCTGTATGCATGGTTTAGATTTTATATTTGCATTAAAATCATCATAATTAAGTCCACAACTCTTGTCTAATATCAATCAAATGTGTTTTTGTTCAAAACAGAACCAAATGTGGGGTATGCCATGTAGCAGCAGTTTGAGCACGTTTTTGAGCTTCAAGAGGCTTCAAACTTCACCTATAAATAGCCCCCTACATCTTCACTTCATCTTCATGGTTGGTTAGAGCATCCTAAGCACACAAAAGAGCAAAAAACGTTGAGATTTCAGCCCACAGAAAAAAAACAGCAAAGGGAGAAAAAAATGCTTTCTACAAATATCCTCATAAAACCCTAGTAGAGTGAGCTTAAGAAAGATAATGAGTGACAAACCTATTATTTCATGCCATTAACTTAGTCCTCAAATTACTAAAACCACCATCAAAGCCACCGGAGAGATCATTACAATGCTCTAATAATGAGAATGAAGATCTGCGTGATTTGAAAATCTTCGATCAATTTCTACTTTCTTTTTAGTCGCTTTATTTCTATTTTTCTTTCATTTTTAGTGTTGTTAGTTTATTTTATTTTGTAACTGGTATTATCATTGAAATAAAATTTTGAAAGCTAGAATTAGTAGAGACCAATTTCTCGGGTGAGTGTGGTGCCTAACACCTTCCGCATTCATAACCAAGACACGAACCTAGCCATTATCCATGAGCATAAATAGAAAATATGGTATATTTCCCGTAGCATTACGGGTGGCGACTCCAAATAAAATTTAAACCACACTTAAAAGGTTGAGTCGAGTGTTGGTTTCGTAGCACGGCAGCTACAGCTGGCGACTCCGCTGGGGAGTCTTAACTTGAAAATTTCTAGCTTCTAAACTTAGTGTTTGATTTAATTTCTGATTTCTGATTTCCTTTTTTCTTCTACTTTTCACATTTTTGCTGCAGAAAAAAAGGAACAAGGAAGGAGTAGTGTTTCACATTTGCGGCGAAGGAAGAGCTAGGCAAAGATTTGGATCAATCGAGCAACTGGCAAAACATCATTGTGTTGGTAACATTAAACTGGATTTAAATTCTAAGCTCGTGAATAAGCCAAAAGGGTCTACTTTAAAACTGGTAAGGAGTCCTATCCTAACTAGGGCTCGATCAAAAATGTCACACACCACAAATTTCGACGAAGACCCCGAAAACATTTCACCTCAACCTCAAGAAGTCAATCCAAATGTAGAACAGTCCTTGAAGGACTTGTTAAGAGAAACCATACAAACCATGAATACAATGGTGACCAAACTTACTAATTTGCCGCAAATCCAAATGAGCCCCAATTTTATAAATCCAAATACTTCTCAAGGTGCAATCCCTACGAACCATGGACCTGAACAATCTAGACAAAATCTTGACACTCAAATCTTTCCTAATCACGATCAAAATAGGTCTGCGAGTACTCCAAGATCCGAACAATCACCAACCTCTCTTGAATTTGATCCGTTGAAATCCCGCATTGACAAAGTAGAGGCTGAGTTAACCAAAATACGAGTAGGGTGTACTAAAAATGTTTCATTCCAAGACCTATGTCCATTTCCTGATGTAATGTTGCCTGAAAATTTTAAACTACCTGAATTTGAGAAATATAGTGGGGAGGGTTGTCCGGTGTCGCATCTTAGAGCCTATTGCGGGGATATGGTTTCGTTGAAATCCAATGACCAACTACTTATTCGTTACTTTCAAAAAAGCTTGACTGGTCCAGCTTTGAAATGGTTCACTTCTCTTGATTTACCCAATATCGCATCATTTGATAATTTTTCGCATATTTTTGTCGATCAATATTCATATAATCTTGACATGGAACCTCGACGCGAGGACCTTGAATCTCTTAGACAAAATAAAGATGAACCATTTGTTACCTATGTTGGTAGATGGCGCGCAATGGCCGCTAGAGTCAAACCCAAACCAACGGATGAGGAATCTATAAATATGATAATTAAGAACTCTTTGCCCACCATATCAGGTTACCTAGCTATTCAAGGACATCCAAACTTTACGGCCTTAATTAAGTCTGGTTCTCGTGTAGAAACAACCGTAAGTCAAGGGTTATTACCAGCCTTAGGACTGCAAACATCATCACCGAACCAATTCAATATGAAACGAACCCGAAATGACCAAAAAAATAACATCTCACCAAACACCTCAAAAAGTCAAGAGGATATAAATGCTACCTTTGAGGTATCCGGTACCAAACCAACTGTCTTCCCTCGAAACTCATTTACAAATGATAATCGATTGGGGGGATTGCCAAAACCAGCACATAATAACACGAATACCGGACCAATCACACATATGAACACTACAACTCCTCAATTTTCTACCCCAAATCAATCATCACAAACCAAGGTCTTTAGAAAATTCACACCAATTGGTGAACCACCGAGTTCTATACTTGTTAGACTCTTTCAAGAAGGAACTGTGACCCCGTTAGGAAGACAAGTAAATCCTGATTCGCGAGGATATGACCCAACTGTTTTTTGTGAATATCATCAAAGTGCAGGTCATCACACCGATAAATGTTATAATTTAAAGCACGCCATACAAGATTTAATTGACAAAGGAGTAATTGCCGTCAAAGCACCTTCAACTGAAACTACTAATATAATGGCAAATCCGTTACCTCAACATCCAAAAAATGATGAAGCGACTTGCTCTCAAACGGTAAACGCTATTGAATGTGAAAAATATGGTTCATACTCTTTTAATGGCATTGTCAACCACTTTGAACAAAAATTAACTTCAAGAACCGTTGAAGTTCTAGGGGTAAGACCAAGGAACCAAATGACTCCAATACAATACAAAAAGCCTATTGAGGTTTTAGGAGTTAGAGAACCGGTCCTCAAACCAATGGTAGTCATGGGTCCAAAAACAATTGAGGTGTTAGGAAAACCAGCCATGACCAATCAAAATCAAGTTCCTTCGAATAAGAACCAAACTCTTGTATGCGCTGAATTAAGCAACATGACCAGGTCTGGTAGGGTTTACAAGCCATCATTCCTGACAACAGAACCCATACCCGAAGATGGTAAGACCAAAGAAAACACTGAAAGTCAAACAAAGAAAGATTCGTCCGGTTATGATGTGGTGTCCCAATTAAAGAAAACCAAAGCTGAAATTTCTGTTTGGGAGTTCTTGTTAAATCTCCAACTCACTACCAAGCCTTGCAAAAAGTCCTTCAATCTGTTAATGTGCCAACTACTGTAGAACCAAAAGACTTAGAAAAACTTGTTGGTCTGATATACGAACAAAACATAACCTTCTCAGACAATGAACTCCCTGACGAAAAAGAGAAACACAATAGACCATTGTACATAAAGGTTCAATGCAATGGTTTCCATCTTTCATTTGTATTAATAGATAATGGTTCAGCACTTAATATTTGTCCATTACGCACTGCCACCAAAATTGGAGTAGACCCAACAGGCTTTCGCAAAACCATGGGGACAGTAAAAGCGTTTGATAGCACCAGCACAGAAATTTTGGGAGAGGTTGATTTAAAGGTAGTAATTGGTCCGGTAATTTTTGAAATAACCTTCCAAGTTGTTGATATCAAGTCCACATTTAACCTGATTCTAGGAAGACCCTGGTTACATGCTCATAAGGTAATCCCGTCCAGCTTGCATCAATGCCTCAAGTTTCCATTTGATGGTAGAATTGTTGTGGTTATGGCTGAGCCTGAAATGGTTGTACCTGTTGAAGCTGGTTCTGTTAGCATCAACCAACAAGTGCCACTTATTGATGTGAAGTCCCAAAATAATTATTATCCTAACCCTGAAAGAATGTTAGAAACACTTCAAAAAAAATGGAACTACACCCCAGGACAAGGTTTAGGAAAATTCAATCAAGGACCAATAGAACCATTGACGCTTATGAAAAATAAAGGCACACTAGGATTAGGGTGTGAGTCTGACAAGCCAGTAACAACGGTAACCTCCAACACGTCCATAAATGATATTTTTATAAAAGGTGAGGTTATTGCACCAGAAAGTGATAGTTTTGACGGGCTAGACAAACTGTTTAAATTAGATCTTGAGGAAGTCAATGTATTGGAAGGGATACCTATACCACTAGATGGACCGTCCACTTCTAGATCGAACCAACCTAGGATGAATAATGATCCACCACTAGGTTCAGGGGAACAAACGAGAAGGTTACTTGTTTTGCAGTTGGAAGCTTTTCACATGTTAATCCGTCTTATAGCCCAGAAACCATCTGTTCCAAGCACTTCCACCTCAATTCCACCTCCAATGCTGCGCATACCACATTCGGTAGAACCTCTATTCAACCAATTACAATCATTGCTGGGAAGGATCGAGAGCTGCTTGGGCGATCTCAAAGCAAGATATGAGGAACCACCCTCGAGTCGGCGGCCAGAACATCCTGTTGAGCAACCTCAGAGTCACTCACAAGCATCACGTGCACAACCGCAGCAAAACCGAACATTGGAGCTATATGATGGTAGGAGTTGTCCAATAAGGCACATGACAACCTTCTGCAAGATATATGACACACTCAGGTATGATGATGCAACTCTGATCTTACTTTTTGTTATATCCCTCAAAGATGATGCACACAAATGGTTCGAATACCTTGCGGAAAAGAATCGCATGACATGGAAATCATTCTCTGCAAGTTTTTTACACCGATTTAGTCGTATGTGGCATGTACCCTCCTTTAATGATTTAGCAAGGTTATCCCAAAAAGAAACAGAACATTTTCGTGACTATGTAGATAGATGGTTCACTACGGTGAATGAAGTCCAACAAAACGTGCCTCATTATGATGAACTAATTAAGATGGTGATTCGATCATCGCAACCACCACTTTGTGACCAACTAACAACATTTGTCATTAAAGACTTTAGTGAATTGAAATCAATTGGTGAGAGAATTGACCGAGTCAGAATCCGTATGAAACGACCAAGAGAAATGAGTGATCCTTTACAGCTCCAATTAGGCCCTCCCTCAAACCAAAGCGATCTAATTTGCGAGCCCGAACGATATTGTGTATACCATCGTACCATGGGTCATCGTACTGAATATTGTGCAGACCTTAAAGAGGTATTAAATGCTCGAACTAGCGAGATGGGGGCAAACAAGGAACCCCTAAAACCACAATCACCAGAAAGACCACACAATGTCAATGTACTTACCAACTCAGATTTAATAGTTGATCCAGAAATGACAATTCAACCAATTAATGAACCCGAACCAGACTTAATAAATGACGAAATCCCAATGAATGAATACCAAATGACCAATCCAATTCTAGACCTTAACCCTGATGATGATGAATTACCAGCTGATTATTTTGATAACTATGACATACACGGGAGGCTGTATATTAATAAGAAATTGCAGAAAAAAATCATTGCTCACAAAAGAATACGAGAAGCAGGACAAGCTCCTCTCATGCCCGCACAAAACAAGCCACGGATGGAATGGAGGCCCAAGGCACGGAAGCCAAAATACAAGGTGCTGAAGAAGGTCATGGCAGCCAACGACATCTCATCCTTCATCCACAACACTACAACTGGATTAACGGGTCTCAAAATTTCTAAACCAATGGTAGTATGCCCGGACGATGATTGGCCAACATCAACCTCATGTGGTTCGCCTCAAGTTACCCCCGCCGAGCACACGACTAAGGTATATGTTCCTTCCTCCTCCTACAATTCGAGTCTGGTCCCAACTTTCCCGGACCAGCCAAAAAAAAAGTCCGCCTAAACCTAGGATATTATGTACATAGTTTATTAAAAAAATCCAAAAAAATAGAAAAACATTTAAAACCCAAAAAAATCATAAAGAACGAAAAAAACAAAAAAAATAGAAAAACCAAAATGCCCAAAAAAATAGAAAACTCGAAAATCCAAAAAAATGATAAACGTCCAAAAGCCAAAAAAAGTAAAAAGCCAAAACTTGCCAAAAAAATTTATGTTAATTGCATTAGTAAAACTTCTAAATTTAAAATTAGACCTAAATACTCCTCGGACCTTTTATCCATTGAAGATTCATACGAAACCATTCCCGATGAACTTTCCACCTTAATTACCAAATATGAAAATCCAACCACATCCATCCTTGAAGAGACAGAGGAGATAAATTTAAGTGTAAATGAAGAGTCCAAGTGTGTTCATATAGGAACTAATTTACCTCCAGAAATGCGGTCTGAACTCATTGATTTCTTAAGGGGTTATGTAGATGTATTTGCATGGTCGTATGCGGATATGCCTGGTTTAGATGAAAATGTAGTTGTGCATTAGTTACCACTCCAACCTGGGGCAAAACCCATTAAACAAAAGCTTCGAAGACTTAAACCCGAATGGATCCTAAAAATTAAAGAAGAAGTCATAAAACAATACAATGCTGGTTTTTTACAAGTATCCCCATATCCTGAATGGTTAGCAAATATTGTCCCTGTTCCTAAGAAGGATGGTAAAGTAAGAATGTGTGTAGACTATAGGAACCTAAACAAGGCCAGTCCCAAAGATGATTTTCCATTACCTCATATTGACCTCCTTGTCGATAACACTGCCGGTCATGAAATGATGTCCTTTATGGATGGATTTTCGGGCTATAACCAAATCCATTTAGCAAAAGAGGACATGGAGAAAACCTCATTCATAACACCTTGGGGCGTGTTTTGTTATCGGGTTATGCCATTTGGCTTAAAGAATGCAGGGGCAACTTATCAAAGGGCCATGACAGCATTATTTCATGATATGATGCATAACGAAATAGAAATATATGTAGATGACATGATTGCCAAATCTCAAAGTGCTAGTAGCCATTTGAAATGCCTTAAGAAAATTTTAGATAGGGCTCGAAAGTACAATTTACGGTTAAATCCCCAAAAATGTTTCTTTGGTGTCGCTAAAGGGAAAGTATTGGGTTTTATTGTCAGCCGTAGAGGCATTGAAGTGGACCCTAGTAAAGTTAAAGCCATAATAGAAATGCCACCTCCCAAAACTGAAAAGGAAGTCAGGGGTTTATTAGGGCGGTTGCAGTACATAAGCCGATTCATCGCTCAACTGACCCCAACTTGTGAACCAATTTTTAAATTACTCAGAAAGAATGCTGAAAAAGGGTGGAATGATGAGTGCCAATATGCCTTTGAAAAATTAAAATTCTACCTCCTAAAACCCCCTATATTAATGCCACCAAAACCCGAAAGGCCTCTCCTCTTATATCTATCCACCACACCAACATCTATGGGTTGTGTCCTAGGCCAACATGATGAAGGGGGCAAGGAACATGTTATATATTACTTAAGTAAGCGGTTCACAGGTTGTGAGAGTCGGTACACACCGGTAGAAAAGGTTTGTTTATCTCTTGTATGGGCCACCCAAAGATTGAGGCATTATATGCTATCCCACCAAGTTTATCTTATATCTCGAATTAATCCGTTAAAATACTTATTTGAAAAACCAGCATTAGTGGGTCGTAGTTCCAAGTGGCTCTTACTCTTATCCGAATTTGAGATTACCCATATCACACAAAAATCCATGAAAGCCCAAGCCATAGCTGACCATTTAGCTGACTCAGCCATTTCTGATCTAGAACCAATAAACGAAGAATTCCCAGATGAAGACATATTATTTACCACCTCAAATACCTCACCGTGTACTAATTTAAATTTACTTTGGAAGGTCTATTTTGATGGTGCGGTTAATAAACACGGTAAAGGTGTAGGGGCAGTTCTAGAATCACCATGGGGGAGTAAATACCCGGCATCCACTAAAATACAATTCGATTGTACTAACAATATGGCCGAATACGAAGCATGTGTACTTGGGTTAAAAATGGCCTTAGAACAAAAAGTCACTCATCTCCATGTCTTTGGTGACTCACTCCTTATAATCAGCCAAATAAAAGGGGAATGGAAAACCAAAGATAAGAAATTAATTCCATACTTTGAGTACCTAGAAAAACTGATAGAGGAGTTTATTGAAATTGAGTTCACCTACCTATCCCGAAACCGAAACTCTTATGCTGATGCCCTGGCCACACTAGCAGCCTGGATAGAATTAACCGATGAAACTATGACAATCCAAATAAATAGCCACAAAGAACCCGCATATTGCCTCCACATTGAAACTAACGAGTCCCACGAAAACCTACCTTGGTACCATGACATAAAACAATACCTTAAAAACAAATCATTTCCCACAGAAACCAATCAAACTGACAAACGTACACTGCAACGCTTAGCCATGCAGTTCACACTGTGTGGAAACCACCTTTATAAAAGAACTCCTAATCATGTCCTCCTCCGGTGTGTCGATGAGGCAGAGGCCCAAGAGATAATGCGAGAAGTGCATGCCGGAGTATGTGGCCCACACATGAACGGTTTGATGCTGGCCAAGAAAATAATGTTGCAGGGGTATTATTGGTTGACCATGGAGGCAGATTGTTGCAATTTCGTGCGGCGGTGTCATGAGTGCCAAGTCCATGGTAATCTTATCCATGCCCCCTCCTCTTGTTTACACAACTTATCATCTCCTTGGCCTTTTTCTGTTTGGGGAATCGATATTATCGGTAAAATTAATCCAAAGGCATCAAATGGTCATGAATTTATTCTGGTCGCTATCGACTATTTTACTAAATGGGTCGAAGCGGCATCCTATTCCTCAATTACCGCAACACATGTGTCCAAGTTTATTAAAAATAACCTGATATGTAGGTATGGAGTGCCAAATGAAATAATAACCGATAACGGTACAAATTTAACTGCAAAAAAAGTAGAGGATTTATGTAAACAGTTCAAAATTACCCATCGCCGCTCTTCACCCTATCGTCCCCAAATGAACGGTGCAGTTGAGGCAGCCAATAAAAACCTTGTAAGAATAATTGAGAAAATGGTTGTGTCCCACAAAGATTGGCACGAGATGCTCCCCTACGCGTTATGGGCCTATCGTACCTCCGTACGTACGTCTACTGGAGCGACCCCGTACTCATTAACTTATGGGATGGAGGCGGTACTCCCGGTTGAAGTGGAAATTCCATCCCTACGAGTTCTTATGGAGGCGCAGTTGAAAGAAGCAGAATGGGTGCAATCAAGGTATGACCAACTAAACTTAATAGAGGAAAAAAGATTAAAAGCCTTATGCCATGCACAATGTTACCAAAAAAGAATGGCTAGGGCTTACAATAAAAAGGTCAAATTACGTGAATTCAAAGAAGGAGATTTAGTATTAAAACAAATTAGGGGCAAGGACGGCAAGTTCAAACCCAATTGGGAAGGCCCGTATGTTGTTAAAGAAGTATATGCAGGAAACGCGATTCGACTCAAAAACATGGATGGAGATGAACATGCAGAACCAATCAATGCACAATATGTAAAAAGGTATTATGCTTAGTCCATTCCTCTTCCTGTTCCTTTTTTTCTAAGTATTGTATCTACTTTTGGAATTAACAACAACCTTCCAAAAACAAAAAAAAAAAAAAAAATGCTAAGTTTACCTTTATATCTTTCCTCAGTTTTACTAGTTTTCGCATTTTTATTTCTTAGGTAATCAAAGGGGAATTGCTTGAATTAATTTAGACTATGGTTTAGGCAATTGAGCATGGTGCCAAAAATTCTGAATTTTTTAAAAAAAAATTAGTGATTTCAAAGTGAACAATTAATTGCTAACCATGAATGTTGATCAAAAGTTGATAACTTTAGAAAATTATTATTGAATAATTTATTTTTATAAAGTCTTCTAAGTTTGAGAGTGATTTAAAGTAACCATTTATTATAGATTGACCTCTAGCAAAACTATGCAATAATTCCTCGTATGTATAAATACTTGAATTGTGTGTAATCATGGTACTTGTGACACAAAAATGTTTAAATTCTCAGAAAAATAGAAAAAAAAAAGAAAAAAAAAGAAAAAGAAATAAAAGATGGAGGTTAGAAAAATGAGTACGGGTGCCTACACAAGACTGGTTACCAATAGACTCGACCGAACCTCCCAATTTCCAAAAAATGTCACATGTGCCAACACACTTAGTTGTCATACTTTGCTCCAATTAATTGGGAAGGAAAATCAAAATTTGTATCATTAGAATTCCTATTTATTGGAAGGGATCAATTTATAATCGAAGAAGAAATTATCACTCTCAGATTTAGGGATATTTGCGGGATAAATTGTTCAAAATAATCATTCTAGGTGATGCATAATAAGATCAATCATGGGGTGAATAAATTGTACAAGGGAGAAATCATTAATATTTTTGAAAGTTCTATATTTTTGCATGCCATGTCAATTGTACCAAGTCCAAGTTCTAATTTAATTTGTAGCAAGTCCTTAAGATTGTATGGTTTAACCTCAGGTCGAACAAAATAGATTCACGTTATGCTCCCCATATATGCAACAACCTCATTAGAAAGTCACACTCATTACTACTAAATTTTCATAAACCAAAATGCTTGTGATTCCAAAGTAGTTATATACTAGGTTAAAGAAAGGAGGACGAGAAGGGATGTGTATGTAGCATAGTTCACTTGATGCATATGTGCGACCCAAAAAAAAAAAAAAAAAAAAAAATGTTTGTGTTCTAACCCTGCAGGTACCTAGTGGATCCCTGTGGTGCCATTGATGATTGCTTTATAACAAAATTATAATCCCTCGTGGATAAAAACATGTTTCAATGGGCATCTGAGGCAAAATACCACAAGGGAACACTATCACTCCAAATGCACCCTAGTGTTAACCATCTTGACTCATAATGTCAATGATAGGACAACAATGGGTAGCGACATGACTACAAGATATGACTCACCACTTCATTCTCAGGTACGTGATTAAAATAAAAAAAAAATGAAAAAAAAATTAGCTAATGAAATATAATCAAGGTTGGGTACCAAGTAGTCCTACCGGCACTTAACCAGATGAACGGGTTTCACCCTAGAATGCCTAATGCCTAATTAGGGACCCATTAAATGAACTTAAGTGCAAAGATAGCAGCCAGGTGTACCAGGCCAATAGTTATATTTTCATGAATGTGTGGGTGTCTCTTTGCTTCAGCATAGCTTTGTGAGACAAAGCTATCTGAAGAGGGGCAGCTGTAGACACCCAAAATTGTATAATCTTGAAAGCAGATAATATATTTGCACCAAGCACAAGTTTTAAAATCAAGGATGTAATATTCATGCTTCTACACAAAAATGTATGCTTTACAATTCAATTTTTCAAGATAATATTATTTACTGCCTAATTTCGAGTTGAATATGCACACAACAAGTTGAATGTCATTGGGTTAAGTTTAAAAGAATTCATGTTATACTAGAAAAATTGCATAATTATGAATGTCTTAATTTGGAAGAATAAATTATGACAATGCATTTAATACTTGAAATTAAGAAAGGAAATATTGTAAGGTATATTTTTCACATAATTCTATCCAAGGGATACTTATCACATTAGTCATTTTGATCATTTATTTTGCCATCCACGGTCTTGAGATAAATTATAGTAGTATGTATATATCATCTCGTAAAGATAAAATCTAAAAATGTAGTAAGGAAAATATATTTTAACAAAAAAAAATCATCTCATAAAATTAAGATAAAATCTAATGGTATTCATGAGCGATGACTTTTTAATGCTACAATGCATACTTTATTTAACTATGACAACATTATACTAATATACTATAGTCATCCTACTTAACTATAATAATATCATATTTTTTTCATACTGTGAACTCAAGAGACTCTTTCAAATTGGACTTTTACAATACAATAAACGATCACATGGTAAGTGCAGTCTCATGTCTCAACATTAAAAAGAAGAGAGTTAGCACCCTACAATGGGTTAGGCAAAATCCACACGGTACCTATTGTCACCTTCTATTACACCTTGGTATATGTGTAATATATCCATATGGCTAAAACATGTAGAACTTTATCTACTACTCTATAATATATATGTGCATGATTTCACATGTATGGTTGAATCATATTCCTAGTCTAATTTAATCATATTAGGTTAAAATCTGACATTTTATATAGCACATTATCAAATTAATTTGAACCAATTAGAAAAGTTATTATCATCAAAATCTCATTTTTTTAGACAAATTTCTAATTATTGATTAGTCAAGTTTTACATCAATTTAGATGTTATATGAATTATGAGAATATTTACATACATATGTTATCTTAAACGTTGATCAATTTGAGTCGATGTAAAACTCTCTACACTCATTATCTTGTTAGCATTATATTCAAGCATATTTTATTTTCATCTTAAAATTTAAATCTTAAAAAAAATATATATATATGTAATGTGAGAACAACTATAACTTTTAGGCATCTTTAGTCATCTTTTAAATAATTTAGACTTGGCAAAATTATTTTGTGAAACATTAATAGCTATTCATTCACAAGTTTTCATGCATATTAAGCCAAAATAGAGACCTTAATGAGTAGAAAAAAAAAATCATATATGAATTAGAATAATCATGAAGACAAGCAAATAGTCAAATTAGGCATTGTAGGGCCACAAAAAACTGTTCTTGGAGAAAATTTCAGCAAGAATCTTGCTTTTGCATCACTTGGAGTGAAAATTTTGGCATGGATTATTGATCCTTCACACGTGCATGTTTTATAAAATTGATTAGATTAATTTATCATACAAATATTAGCATAAAATATATCATTCTCAAGTCTAAATCATTATTTCAAAGAGGAAAAAACTGCTAGCTAAAGTTTCCTATCAAAATATAAAGGGCGATATAAACTTTGTATTATGAATCAAAACACCTAGAAATTTATAAAAATCACCATTTAGGACTCTAAATTTGAAACCATAAATTATCTACCTCTATGCACACATATTAAGTACATTTTATAATTTTTCTCATATATAGAAAAATTTCCAGCAACTAAAAAAATTCAGCAGGAAAATTCCAGCAGCAACGTTTTTTCCAGCAGCAAAATCAGCAGCATAAAATGAGATTAAGAGTAATTTAATTATCATACTTATGCATACTCAAAGTACACCTAACTTTGTCATATCCTTGCTGCAAATTTTCAGTTTTTATCCATGGAGATTGACCTTAGAATAGTGTAATTTTCTGAAATGAAGCAAAGAACATGGCTAGAATCCTGCTGCCATGTTTCCACTTCTTCTTGACAATAAACATGGTTATGACATGCTAAAATGGTTATATAAATTAAGTAAAACTTGCTAAACACCTGTATGCATGGTTTAGATTTTATATTTGCATTAAAATCATTATAATTAAGTCCAAAACTCTTGTTTAAATTCAGCAGGAAAAATTCCAGCAGTAACGTTTTTTTCCAGCAGCAAATTCAGCAACATAAAATGAGATTAAGAGTAATTTAATTATCATGCTTATGCATACTCAAAGTACACCTAACTTTGTCATATCCTTGCTGCAAATTTTCAGTTTTTATCCATGGAGATTGACCTTAGAATAGTGTAATTTTCTGAAAAGAAGCAAAGAACATGGCTAGAATCCTGCTGCCATGTTTCCACTTCTTCTTGACAATAAACATGGTTATGACATGCTAAAATGGTTATATAAATTAAGTAAAACTTGCTAAACACCTGTATACATGGTTTAGATTTTATATTTGCATTAAAATCATCATAATTAAGTCCACAACTCTTGTCTAATATCAATCAAATGTGTTTTTGTTCAAAACAGAACCAAATGTGGGGTATGCCATGTAGCAGCAGTTTGAGCACGTTTTTGAGCTTCAAGAGGCTTCAAACTTCACCTATAAATAGCCCCCTACATCTTCACTTCATCTTCATGGTTGGTTAGAGCATCCTAAGCACACAAAAGAGCAAAAAACGTTGAGATTTCAGCCCACAGAAAAAAACAGCAAAGGGAGAAAAACATGCTTTCTACAAATATCCTCATAAAACCCTAGTAGAGTGAGCTTAAGAAAGATAATGAGTGACAAACCTATTATGTCATGCCATTAACTTAGTCCTCAAATTACTAAAACCACCATCAAAGCCACCGGAGAGATCATTACAATGCTCTAATAATGAGAATGAAGATCTGCGTGATTTGAAAATCTTCGATCAATTTCTACTTTCTTTTTAGTCGCTTTATTTCTATTTTTCTTTCATTTTTAGTGTTGTTAGTTTATTTTATTTTGTAACTGGTATTATCATTGAAATAAAATTTTGAAAGCTAGAATTAGTAGAGACCAATTTCTCGGGTGAGTGTGGTGCCTAACACCTTCCGCATTCATAACCAAGACACGAACCTAGCCATTATCCATGAGCATAAATAGAAAATATGGTATATTTCCCGTAGCATTACGGGTGGCGACTCCAAATAAAATTTAAACCACACTTAAAAGGTTGAGTCGAGTGTTGGTTTCGTAGCACGGCAGCTACACCAACACATAACACCTTAGCCTTACTCTTATACTTTTGATTCTTATCTTTGTTGTCAATATCGATCTAAACAATCAATTGAAATTTTAGTTACATACAAGTATACAACCCAGTGGAGTTGTAACTAATTAACTTGAAAATTTTGAGGGTGTTTGCAGGGGCAGAGCCGGACTTTCGAATATTGAGGGTCAAACACATATGGGATCAATCATATAAAAAATTTCGAACCAAAGGGGTCAATTACATACAAACTTTATGCGGAAAATAGAGGTTAATTTTACCGTACCATGATATTTTATGCTATATTATATAGAAAATTAAATATAAATACAAAAATTTGAAAATTAAATGGGGTCAATTGATTAAATGGTGTTTATGTATATTTTTAATGTACGATTAAAAAAATTAACTTGGTAGTCCGCATTCTCCGCATCACCTTGCGTTGAAGTTTTGACTTCGGACCATCTAATTATAATTCAGACTAATTTAACCCAAGCTCATAGTTCTTTCAAATTCGTGCTAATATACCAAATGAATCGGATTTAAACTTAAACGGTGAGATACCCTTTTTATACAAATCTTTTATGTAAATTCAAAATTATTGTTTCTAGATAGTTTTGAATCTTTAAAAAAGAGTGATTTTGTACCTATCTAAATAAAATAGAAAATATTGTGGTCTTTTTATTTTTGAAAAAATAATAATTAGTTCTAGTTTTTTTTTTTTTCAAAGAAACGTTTGGCTCGTGTTTTAGATGTGAATTAAATTCACGGTAAAACCTAAAACCTAAAACCAAAAAAAATTTCGGTTTTTCGAAACTGTGGATTTGTTCTGTAGTTTGGAGGGGCTAAAACCGTGGATTTAATTTGCTGAACAAATCCAAAACTGTGAAATAAAATTGCAGTGTAGGCATTTTTCGAAATCTTGTCAAATAGGGTGTAGAATTCAAAATTTTTTTTTTTTTTTTGGATATTAATAAAAATTTCGGGAGTTTCTACCTATCTAATAAAATAGTAAAAATAAATATCAAATTTGAGATATAAGTACATTTTCATATGGAGGTCATGTTGAACGAATTATATCAACCGTTTAGACTTTGAAAATGGAGATATTGATCCATAGTACGGACTAACATGGACTATGCATATATAAAGAAATATTTAAATAAATATTTACACAAGTACTTGGAATATATCAATGTTGAATTGATGTATTCTAACAAAATTTGTTTGTGTAAATTTTGATGAATCTAAGACTTGAAATGTAGTCTCTATAGATTAAAAATATTAATAAATATCAAGGTTCTAAATAGCGTTTATAGCGTCATAGCGGGAAGGCTACAAAAAAAGCTATAGCGAATAGCATCGCTATAGCGGAAATTATGCCACATAACATTTTTTTTTACATTCCGTATATTCAATATTTGTATTAAATATCAACATTATCTAAAGTCTCATAGAACAATAAATAACACAAAGTAATTAAGAAACTATAATATTCATATTGAACCAGTACAAAGTCCAAATTGAGGTTCAAAATATCTATATTATTATCATAAACTATCGATTTTTCCTATTAAAAATATCTTAAGCATCATGATTTATGACATAATCTATTTTTTTTCTATTCAAATTTCAATTTCTATTTCCAATTTCAAATTGATTTATCTGTAGCAAGTAGCAACAAATTCAATTTCGGTTTGAGTTTTTTTTGGTCTTTATTTAAAGCCCATATAAATTGTTTAAAAAAACTCATATTGTTTTTTTTTTGAAAAATTTGGCAGTGGCTGCCAAATAGGTTTTATTATAAAAAAAAACCCATATTGTATAGCGGCTGTAGCGCAAATAGCGGACCGCCATCACTGCTATAGCGGCCGTAGAGCAAATAGCGCATTTTGATGTCATAGCTTAGCGTTTGGGGTCCAAAAACGCTATAGCGTGCTATTTAGAACACTGATAAATATTCACATTATGCTGTAAATTAATTCCAAATTTTTATCTGATATAAGTCTCTTCTTCGTTTATTAAGAGTATGTACTAATGTACATGATAATTTTAAGAGTATCTATTAATTTCAGTATTGTCGGACTTGAATGAAGGTTCTATTGATTAAAAAATACTAATAAATATATAGAGTGAGGCTATGGTGCTATGCATAGCACGGATGGCTAGTGTACTACGGCTCAATATGGTACTTTTTAAAATTCTAACGGTCGATCCGACCGTTCAATGTGATAACCATATGAATATGTACTTGCAAACTAAATTTTATATTTTTTCAAATTTTTTTACTATTTTTTCAGATAGGTAGAATTTTGATGGTCCAAAATTTTCAAAAAATACTGATTTTTCTACCTATCTAAAAAAATAGTAAAAAAATTTGAAAAAATATAAAATTTAGTTTACAAGTACATATTCATATGGATATCACATGGAACGGTCGGATTGACCGTTAGAATTTTAAAAAGTACCATATTGAGCCGTAGTACACTAGCCATTGGTGCTATGCATAGCACCATAGCCTCACTCAAATATATATTCTCAATCTGCCGTAATTGAATTCGCCAATACACCTTCACGCGACAGTCTTTGGAGTTTGTTAATGGACCCCATCATGTGTGTTCGGCGCCACCAAAATTTAGTCTTTTTTTAGGCCACTAATGCGGGCAGGTGAGGTGGAGTGTTCATCAGTTTGGTTCGGTTTCACGGTTCGGTTGAAACCGAACCGAACTAGGCAAACCAAAGTAATAATTTGGTTTCTGAGAACTAGTCTTTGGTCTAGTGGCAAAGGCACATGGTCTCTATGTGAGAGGTCATGAATTCGAAACTTAGATGGAGAAAATCATTTGTTGTAATAATAAGGGTATTAAATAGTTGGGTGGCTTGACCTCCAACTTTACTCAAAAAAAATAATTCGGTTTCTAAAATAGAACCGAACCGAACCGATTTAGCATTGCAACCGAATCGAACCGAAACCAAAGTTTTATTTCGGTTTGTTTGGTTTGTTTGGTTCAAACCAAAATATATTAATTTTTTATTTAAAACAATTGATTTATAATAAACCGAATTATATTAAGAAATAAATCGGAATATTAAAAAATAAACCGGAATATTAAGAAATAAAACAAAGTATTTAAAGCAATTGATTAAGAAATAAACTGGAACTGTCGGGACCAAATTCATAATATATAAAAGTTCAGTCGGTTCAGCTATTTCGGTTTTAAAAATTTTCAAACCGAACCGAACCGAACCATTAAACCGAACAAACCAAATCGTTTGGTCCAAACTAATTCGGTTCGGTTCAAAACCGACTAAACCGGACCCAATAAACACCCTAGCTCTCGTTGTTTCTTACTTTCGAGTTCCGAACCCATTGATCCGACGATTCCACCCACTACATCGTTAAATGCACCGGAAGAACCGAACCTTGGTTATTTGATCAACATCAGTCCACGACGTCTAGAAGACGCTGTAGGGCCCACCATGTGAAGCTTTATCCGTTGTTTCATGAGGTCTGACGCTGACAGTATACAATCCAGAAGCTCGAATAAAGCTGGAAATTAATCTGCTGTTATTTTCAGTGAATAACAGGAATCTGTTATTCAGATCTCAACCATTAATTTTTTTTGAGATTCGTGCAAAAAAACATATTTCTTTAAAATTCATATATGAAAAAGTTTGAACGGTTGAGAACGAAATGTCTCGGCATCTATCAAAGCTATATAGTAATCTTAAAAATCTTTCAAATTAAACAATTTTAATTATTATCCACGATTAAATAGGGAATATTCACTAACCTCCCCTAAATAAAAACCTATGCATAAGATCCGTGCAAATACACGGATGCTAACGGCGACAAGCTCCTAAAATTGAGATAGGAGTAGGTCCGATGGGCATCGGACCTACATTTAGGTTCAATGAGCTCTAGGACCGTACGATTAGCATCAAGATCTATGTGCACGGAAATTGATACAGACTTGCACGGATTTTGATACAGAGTACACGAATGGTGATGCAGATCGAATGGTCATCACACCCATCGAACCAAGATAGGTCCGATGGGCATCGGACCTACTCTGATTCCCCTAAAATTTATCCAGATATGACAGTCAATGACGCCATGATGCCTGATTATCACGCCTAACTTATGGACTTTTTAGTTTCATAAAAGAGACAGTATAAATTAAAAATTGAAATTGATCCAACTTTTTCTCTCACTATATAAATTATGACAGTCGTTACCTTTTTGTATAAATCCGCGAATACGGTTCTCTTGTAATTGGATGACATAGTGCCCTTGCCATTTAGTGCTTCTTTAGACTAAAAAAGATTCTCGCCGGCTAATCTATGGCACGATTGGAATATACTAATAGCTAGCTAGTCTAGTATTTAGTATTTACCGATCGAGACTTCGTGCACTAGTATATAAAATGCGATTATACATCATACACAAATGAGAAAAAATTGCACATTAATTAACAGTATGTAATAGAAGGAAGCGCTTGTGCAGAAAAAAACTCCAATATACACACACGGTCTGAAAGTAACGAACCGTGTCCAAAAATCACCAACTTTTGTTTACGGTTTTATAATACTGAACCGTGCATGATAGTATGGAACCGTACACGATTAGTTAGTTAAAGACCGTGTATGATTATCACCAATTTTCAAATTAACACGGATTTATACTTTTACACTGTGTAGTTTATGTTCTCGCTTTTTCAACCAAGCCTGCTCAAAATAAATTTCTTGTACCAATCGCTCCTTCGCTATGCGCGCCCTTTCACCTTCTGTCCTTAAATCCAATTTAAGTCCGCCCCCTCTCCCTTGTCTCTTCATTTTCACTTTTAGGATCTTATCTACATGGTGTGGAGATTCAGATTATCAATAGTGTTGGAGCTCATCTTCTCATGCATCTATCAAGATGAGATCCGACACAATTGATAATTTAAATCTCGACTTCACCTGTGAATTGCTTGATTGTTTTACACACGTAAAGGAGAAGGCCAGATCATATATATATATATATAGGAGTTGGCTACAGTGCCACACGTAGCATAGAGGGCCTTCGTGCTACGGCTCAATATTTGAGTTTTCAAAATCCTAACAGTTGATCCGAACCGTTCAACATGATCTCCATATGAATATGTACTTGCAAACCAAATTTTACATTTTTTAGAATTTTTTACTATTTTTTAGATAGGTAGAAAATCACTTGATCTGAATAGTACAGAATTTTCAGATCAAGTGATTTTCTACCTATCTAAAAAAATAGTAAAAAATGTAAAATTTGGTTTGCAAGTACATATTCATATGGAGATCATGTTGAACGGTTCAGATCAACTATTAGGATTTTGAAAACTCAAATATTGAGCCGCAGCACGGAGGCCCAATATGCTACGCGTAGCATATTAGCATTTTCTTATATATATATATCTTGAATTGATCGGCGTGGAGGAAGTGGATGACATGTCATTACGTCATCGCACTAAAATAGTTGACGTCTGCCCTTATTTGTAGTTGGCCTTTGAGGTTCGTTAACCCATTTGCAAATTAAAATGACTAATGAGCCACGAAGTTCAACTGGGAGAATGATTTAGATCAAATGTTTAGTAGCTCAAATGTGCGAATAATTGTCCTCCTCTTCGTTTTTGCCCATCAATTCAATAACATGCGTTTAATTTCTAGCTAAAAAATTAATTAATCTGATAACATGCATCTATAAAATAAGAATGCAATTGAAGTCAAAACACAAATATATACAAATTCATGAATACAAATTATTTTTTATAAAAGGCTAAAGCCCATTTCATTAAAGAAATAGATAACTTACAACCACAAACAATTCAAGTAATTGCAAGATGTAAATTCCTAATACCACTTAGCATTATCTGCTGCTCCGCTGGAATTGCAAGTCCAAAAGCAAAAGATAAAACATGTTCAACAGTAAGCATAAGCCACACATTGAGGCTGAGGAATATGAAAAGAACAAAATTTGGCAAGTTTGCCCATGAACTATATCTAAAGGGCTGCATCTTCATGAAGAACCAGCTGAGTATCTCCAACATCATCTGTAGTCTACAGGTCTTCATTTATCTCCATCATATACTCATCAGGGTGCCAGCTGGCAATTGGTATGGCATCCACATCCACTGGTAACCACAAAGCAGTGGACTCCGTCACTTTTTTCTTCACTTGACTTGACCAATAATGAACAAGAGAAATAATGAGCAGAATGATTTGTCTCACTGTTTTTTTCTTACCTGTGCCAAAACAAATTTCATTGCGGTGCTTCCATGCATAAAGTCCAACATACTGCACTAAACACCAAAATCAAAGCAGATCTGTTCATGAATGCAATTGAACTGGTTTAGTTGATTATGGCACAAATAGATCTTACACAGATATTGAGAGCAATCCGTGTTTATTTGTACAAAACATACACGGTTTCTAAACTATTAACCGCGTATGGAAACCTCAAGTCGTACACGGTTTAGTATTAACAAACCGTACATATATTGGTGACTTTACACGGTTGGGTTTTAAATGACCGTGTGGGTATGTCTGAACTTTTTTTCACGCAATCGTCTCCTCCCATTACACAATATTAATGTGTAATTTTTTCTTATCTGTGTATAAAATGCATGTATAGTCGCGTTTTATGTACTAGTGCATGGATGACAGGACTGCTTAACGACATAGTATTTGCATCAATTCCTTAGATATCATGGGATAGAAGAACAAGCATTTCGTTTTTTTCTTTTATCGGAATAGAATGAAACTGTAATAAATTCCGGAACAGAACGAAATTTGGTATTCGGACACGATTGATTTTTAGTCCTTAAAATTTTTAATCATAAAAGCCCTTAAAATTTTTAATCATAAAAAACATTGGAATCTCACATGTCAATTTGATTGCCCGGATCTGGACCGGATCTTTGACTTTGACATTATTGCTTACCGCTGTTGCATTAAGGCTAGACAAAATTATTAGATCTAAATATCTAATTATTCATAAAAGCCCGGATCTTAATATCTAATTACCACATAACTACTGAAGTAATTAAACAAAAAAAGATTGTTATTGACATTTAAAATTTACATCGGTTCTTTACTTTGGACCCTGAATTAGATACTTCTTCGGAATATCAGATAATGTTCGTGTTTGATTACTGGTATTATCAAACCGTCAAAAGAGAAAATTATAAATTATAAGCACTGCACTTTATCTTATTTTGGAAACTTGCTATGTTTTGAGAAAAATGAATTCGCTTAAACTTAGCTCATTCAGACGTGGAACTTAGAGTAATTATTAATGATTTAAAATGTTGTTTTGTTCATGCATATGGAAGGCAGCTAGCTGCATATCACATATTGTGCTATTGTACTTCGCGAAGTAAAGCCAATGTTTTATTTCATACTCATATTTCCATTTTGAAAATCCAAAACATCGATCTGAACCGTTCAAGTTGATCTCCATATTGAAATGTGCTTGGAGATTAAATTTTACATTTTTTGGAATTTTTTTATTATTTATTAAGTGACTTTGAAAATCGCTGATCCATTGGTCCAGAATTTTTTACTGTTTTGCTACTGTTCACAATGGATCAACGATTTTCAAAGTGGCTTAATAAATAGTAAAAAAAATTCAAAAATTGTAAAATTTGGTCTTCAAGCACATTTCAATATGGAGATCAACTGAAACAGTTCGGATCGACGTTTTGGATTTTCAAAATGAGAATATGAGCGTGAAGTAAAACTTCATTTTACTTCGCGAAGTAGAATATCCAACCCTCTCTCTCTCTCTCTCTCTCTCTATATATATATAAGCATATGATGGCATATGCTTATAAGTCAATTTTGAATTTCTAAAGTTCAAATAGTCGATCTGAAGCGCTCAACATGTTCTCCATATTAAAATGTGCTTGGAGACCAAATTTTATATTTTTTGAAATTTTTTTACTATTTTTTTAGAATTTTTTAAAACAGTGTTTCAATATGCTATAAAAATTCAGAAAAATAATAAAAAAAATCCTCAAAAATAAGTGATTTTGAAAAATTCTAAAAAAATAGTAAAAAATTTCCAAAAAAATGTAAAATTTGGTCTCCAAGCACATTTTAATTTGGAGAACATGTTGAGCGCTTCAAATCGACTATTTGAACTTTAAAAACACAAAATTGACTTATAAGTATATGCCATCATATGCTTATATAAGTAGAATAACCAACTTCTATATATATATTTTTCGAGTATCTCGAGGACTTGCGCACGATTTTTTGTCACCCTCTTTATATAGATTCTTGTAGTGAATATCTTAAAAAAATATATTGAATTTTTTTTAAAAAGTATATTTCTTATGGGATAAAAACGAACCAAATTTGGAAGGCGCATTTTTCTTTGGAAGTCCATATTTTCTGATAGGCACATGCCTCGCATCTCCTTAATTTGCTCCTATATATATTGAAGTTATAATCCAGCTTTATTGCTTCAATTTAAACCCGAGTCTCAGCTGTGAGAGACTATCTAACCGTCATATCGGATTGGAGAAGACAGGTCGAAGCCGGTTATAGACACCCTCATACATATCAAATACACGTGATATTACCTGCAAAGAATTAGGTATGCAGCATGCCTAACAAATTAAGAATAGATATATGTACTTGATACTTCACGGCATCATAATTCGAAAGAATAGCAGCCAATGATAACAAATTAAATTAATTAGAGGGACTGTTTGGATGACGTGCCCTTTTTCTGCATGAATGTCATAATATGCGGTTGCAATGTTTTCATGATTTTAAATGATCTACACATTGATAATTGGTTGCTGCAATCGTTCGTTGTCTGTATATATTTAATGCATTTTATATCTAACTTTTTGAAAAGCCATGTACCAGCTGAACTGTTGCATTACTAGCTAGTCTGCTGTCTCCTTAGTCCTTACTATCACGTGTCGAAAAGAAAAACAAAAAACAAATGAGAAGATTTCTACAACTTGCGATACTTTCGGGATTTGTTTGGTGCTGAAATGAAACAGGCTGAGAATAATTTTAATTTTATAAACGTCGCTAGCTAATAGATATTACACCACAATATCTTCTTTCCATTATGACAACTAAATGATCTAGAAAGGGATAATTATCATTTTTTAATATTAAAGATGGGAACGATAAGCGCATGTCAAAACACAATTCATAATATTTATAAGAAAATTAAGTTACGTGTTTTTTTTCTTCTTTTTTTCCTTTGCTTAGTGCGAATTAAAAAGAATACACAACCAACAATTCGAAATATATTATGAGGAGGGATCTGAGTACAATACTTTTGAGTTATCACGAAGTTACTACAACTATTTTCTACATTTTCAAAGTCCAAATCGTCGATCCAAACCGTTCAACATGATCTCCACAATAAAATGTGCTTGCAGATCAAATTTTACATTTTTTTGAAATTTTTTACTATTTATTAAGATGGATACAAAATTTAATGGTCTGAATTTGACTAGTTTTTGTAAAATACTTAATAAATAGTAAAAAAATTAAAAAAAATGTAAAATTTGATCTGCAAGCACATTTTATTTAGTTAATCATGTTGAACGGTTTGGATCGACGATTTAGACTTTGAAAATATAAAAAATGAAAAAGATAACTTTGTGGTAACTCAAAAGTGGTGTAATCAGATCCCTCTCATATATTATTCATATTATTTTCAGTTAAACAAGTTATAGTTCTCCTGTAAATTTTTCCTCTCTTTTCGGAAGGAAGCACGGTGCATATTCTGAACATGAAATTTCTTTTCTCCGCATAAGAAAATTAATATACAAATAAGAAAAACTATACAACAGCATACAGTGATTACAGTTCTAAATTATGACTGATGTCCTGGGCCTGCTGGTGCAAAACCCTGGCCGGGACACCACCATTTATGGCTGCTGTTAACCCAATTGCAAACTGTGGCTTCTCCTTGAGCATCAACACTTCTATGTTAAACCTGTGCATGATCGACACGATCACAGCTTTCATCTCCATAACCGAGAGCTCTTTCCCTATACAAACCCTCGGGCCAGCCTGAAAAACCGGGTACTTGTACAAATTCTCAGGAGTAAATACACCATCCCGAAGCCACCGCTCGGGCTTGAACTCCAAGCAATCCTCACCCCAGATGGACTCCATCCTACTCATAGCATAGGGGTGATATGTAACTCTTGTTCCCTTTCGGATTAATGTGCCATCCGGCAGGACATCGTCTTCAGCAGAGAACTTAGAGTCAAACTGCACCGGTGGATAGAGACGGAGATTCTCGTACAGAGCCGCATGCACGTAATGCATGTTTCGTAGTTGGTCTGGGTATAGTACATCATCCTTCTTGAAGGTATCTATCTCTTTGCGAATGGCAGCAGCGACCGAGGGGTTTTGAGAAAGGAGTAGGAAGAAGGTGGTGAGGCCTGAGGCGACTGTGTCGCGGCCGGCTAGGAGGAAACTAACCACAATGTCACGAAGATACCTGTTATGGATTGTACAAATTATGATTAATTAGTTCTTTCTAAGTAAAATGAGGAGAGAATTAAGTAAAGTAAAAAGAGCACGTCTTTTGTTCCTAATAATGCATTAATCTACTGTTATTATTGTATATAAGATTTATATAATGTAAAATAAATAACTTAGGCATTTCTTTTAAAGGTAAGTCGGTCAATGCAAGCTCAGCTATTTCAAAACATGTACTAGCTTGTCAAATATAACAATAGAAAATAGTTGTATGGTATTATTTAATTCTTAGCCAAACACGAGGTGTTTCTTTTTTTCTATAATGAAACAAAATAAAATTCATGCAAATAAAGAATGATTGGTTCTCTCTTTCTTTCTTTTATTATATTATATGTTGAAATGCTACCTTATCCAGAAACTAGCTGTTCCAGAATGGCATGGATAGCATATTGTATTATTCCACACTAAATGCATGGAAAAGTATTCTCCTTTCCTAGCTAGTACCTATTTTAAAATTACGGAATAACTCAAATAAACTTGTGTACTAACTAACTGCACACTTCTAAAATTATATATACTATAAGAATATGTTTTATTTGTGAAGATAAAAAATGATTATTGCTTAAAATAGATCACAAAAACTGTTATTTCCGATGATATAGTTTTTACATACGAGTGTGTTCGCGAGGATACCGACATCTAAATAAAAAAAAAAAGGTAATATCCCTATGAATCGTGTTACAATACTTACTTGTCATTAACTTGTTCATCAACGGCACCCATGAAGTGCGAAAGCAGATCATGACTTGTAGAAAATCCAATCTTGCGCCTCTCATGTATCACTGCCTTGGCCAGATCATCAACCAACCGTATTGCATGCTTCAGATCTTTCTCAGATCCCACATTTAAAAACCGCTTCAGCTGCCACACGATCGGTGCTGTCGTTATTGCTCGTCGTGCTGATAACCTTGAAGCCGTGTCAAATGCAACTGCAAATTCTGACATGGGCTGATTGAGCTCCAGACAACCCGGGTCAAGTCCAAACGATATCTTACATATTGTGTCAAAGGCAAACCTTCGGAAAACATCTTGTATATCAACTGTGCCAGTACTGTCATCCCTGCCTGAGACTGATTCAAGGAGGGGAATCAATCTATGTTTGATGTCTTTACAGACAATTTTGAATGCATAGGATCGAACTGAAATGCTACCAAGTTCGAGGCTCGCCATCTTGCGCTGAAAGTGCCATTTATCACCATCTGAGTTAAAGATTCCTTGCCCAAGAAAATCGCCCAAAATAAGAGAGAATTGTTTCCCTTTTGGGTAATTCTCAAACCGGGTCTTCAGTATGTGCTCGACATTAGCCGGGTTGGCAGTGATTGTGTTCCCCAGGACGTGTATGTGCACTGTACCAGTCGCAGATTCTTTCAACAGGTGTGTATACCAGTCCGAGAGGTTGGTGAATTCGCTACGCCAGGAGGAGCTGAGATAGGTCTTGCATAGGTGGCAATTGCACCATGGACGGAGCCTGAGGAAAAGGACAATTAGGCTGAAAGAGAGTAAAGAGATAGAGAAGGTGAGAAAGAGGAGGAAGAGGTAGTTCTGCAGTTGCGCCATGTCTATCTCCATTTCGTTGGAAGAAGATTATGCTGTTTGATTGTTTTGGGGAGGTGGAGATAAGAAAGGGGTAAATATAGAGTGGGCTAAGCAGAACTGGTTTTGTGAGCTAACGAATATGGGCAGCAGAAACAGAGAGAAGGCAAAGAAGAGAGAGAGAATAATAGCACGCATACCACGTGCGCTAATTTACTTGGACTTTTACAACCGTGATACGGAATCGCCGATTTGATGTACTGGTTGAAACAGATCCTCTCCATTTGTAACAGTTCTCCAGTAAGTATTACCCGAATGCTGATAACATGAGCGCGGGAGCAGCACATACGACGGTTGTGTTCTCATGTATAGAGAATAGTTTAATTTTTTTTTTTTTTGGTAAAAAGGCCGGAGCCCGGTTTCATTACGAAACTGAGAAGAGAATAGTTTAATTCCGCAACTTTATATTAAAATTTTATTCGAAATAAAATAAAAAATATTTCTTTGTTTGTTTATTTATTTATTTATTGTTGGAATCTATTAATAAAATTTTATGTCACTTGTGAAGGGTAAGCATGCATATACCACACATAAATATTTAAATTTTAAATTTAAACTTTATCTCTCACAATTGTCAAGAAGACTAATTATTTAATTTGGTAAGTGATATCTCTCATAATCCCAATATAATATGTTGTTGTGTCTTTTTTAATGATACCTGTATTCAGTTTTCAAACAACGTGTATTATAGAGTTCTTTTTAAATAATTTGACTCATACAAAAAATAATATATATTTACTTGCATGAATTTTTCGTCTCCATAATTAGTTTAGTTTGATTACATTCAATCAATTGTATTTCTCAGATGGTACTTAAATATAGTATTTTCTATTCATATTTTTTTTAAATATATATATATCTGTAAATACTTATTTAAAAATATTAGTATTTGAACTTCCCAAAAGGTTTTTGAAGCATAGCAATAATAAACTAACATATATAACATATACAAAAATTGTTGTCTGATAAGCCACAATTATATTTGGATTTTGGTAGGGTTTTACCTCTAGATTTGTATCAATTTTCTTGTATTTTACAGTAATTTAGTTTAGTTACTTAAATTATTGCCGTAGTCCGGATCTTTATTGCAAGAAAATGGAAAGAGGACCAAATTCAGAAGAAATTGCAGTTCCAAATACAAATTATTTAAATTAGTACAAATCTAGAGGTAAAACCCTACCAAAATTCAAATATAATTGTGGGTTATCATTGTCTTATCGTATATTGTATAATATATACAGATGATCATTTTTTTAATCGTATTAATGCATTAATATAATCCTAATTAAGTTAACATGCATTTAATTAAACTGAAGAGCCATGTCAAAATAATACATTCGTGTGTGAGTTCATATATTTAAAAATTCAGTTGAAGATTTTATTTATTTATAAAAGATAAAAGACTTTATCTCTATCTTTATCTCATTGAAAAGAATTTCCAATTGTTATTAGAGGAGGGATCGGATTACACCGTTTTTTTTTTACACATTTTGACACCTACTATTTTCAAAGTCCAAATAGTCAATCCAAACCGTTCAACATGATGGATATATTAAAATGTGGTTGGAGATCAAATTTTACATTTTTTTTCAATTTTTTTTACTATTTATTAAGATGGTTACAAAATCGTTGTTTTCAGACCATTGAAAAACAACGATTTTGTAACCATCTTAATAAATAGTAAAAAAATTCAAAAAAATGTAAAATTTGATCTCCAATCACATTTTAATATGGTGATCATGTTGAACGGTTCGGATCAACTGTTTGAATTTTAAAATTGCAAAATTGACCTTAAAAAAATAGTGTCAAGATGTGTTAAAAAAAAAGTGTAATTAGATCCCACTATTCAGGGTTGTAACGGAGAGGAAGAGAGACGTTTGGGAGTAGGTCAACATCGAAATCGACGTGCACAACGACGTCATGGGCTTTAGGTGTACACCGCTATCTTCTCCTGTAATCACTGTCACGTGTCCAGGCCCGTTTAAGGGCTTGGTTCTTCTGTGTCAATTTATTTGTAGCCACTCGTAAAGCGAATGTTAATATGAACTTTGTACTCGGGACGTGAAGCTTCAGCTCACCCAGATAATGGAATTATGGAAATGTTAACTTCGTTAATTCTCGTAATATTGTTTCCAACTTCAGCTTCTAAAGTGTATATTTATAAAACAATCAACAACTTTAACTAAAGAAAAACAACATAATGTCATTTGACAATTTAATCATTTTAATTATCAAATAATGACGTGTCTAGATATATATATAAAATCTAATGTCAGGTTGTCCAAAAATTCTTAATTGGTTAACACAAACTTAATCTTGTTTTTTTTTTTTTCAAAATTTGAATTTATGATAACTATTTTGTACATATATACGTCACTTTGCTTCTGCGTACAAATTCTGAGTATTTTTTATATACACAAAAAAAATGATAAAATATTGATCAATGTTTTTATTTGCGGCTGTTGTGTCTTTTAGGTCTTGAATTTTTAATTGATTGGATACACTTTTTCACTTTTAAATTTATAAAATCTTAGTACACAATGATAGATCGGTTGCAAGCATATAAAATCTTAGTACACAATGATAGATCGATTGGATACACTTTTTCACTTTTAACTTGCTTCTTTCGGAAAAGAGTTTTTTGGGTGCTTTCCTAACACACATCATTTACAAAATTAGTCACAGTGATCTATTTGGGTATGCCCTTCACCATTTCTTTATTTGCTAATTCTTTCAAACCACCAAATTTTTTTTTTTTTTTTTGATAAAAGGCATGTAAATGCCCATTTCATTAGAAACCAAGTGTTAATTTACAAAACCAAACGGACAACATTTTTACTAATCAAACCACCAAAATTAAGATGACCAAACCGCATGTGCCATAACCAAGTTTTATTCTCTACACTTGTCTTTAAACATTTTGCTTCAACATTCACCAAATTCAACTTAAACATGCGGTATTTGATCATTTCTACTTGGGCTAGCAAACAATTATTTTGGTCCCTCAAATAAAGAGCATTTCTTTAATGTTAACCGAATAACCCAAATTCCATTAATTGTCCCAAACTCAAAATTTTGGTTTTCATTTCCGGAATATAATAAACACTTGAAATAAACTTTTGAGTTCCGTCTTTCAATTAAATTAAAATATTATCTTGGCCTTCTACACGCACCTTAGAGGCATCTCCAAATGAGACATGACATTTTGTTATATCCTCAATGTTGTTAAACATATGCCTGTCCCCGCACATGTAGTTACTTGCACCCGTATCGTGATACCACACGTTCATTGTCGGGATTATTCTCTTATTAGTCAATAATACAACACCAATATTATCGATTTCTTCGTTGGTAACAAAATTTGCATTTTCTTCATTGTGATAGCATTCTGATGCATAATGATCATACTTGTTACAATTATAACATTGAATATTGTACTTACTTGATCTTCCTCTTCCTCAACCTCGGTCTCCACTGTACGAGTTTTGTTGGTTTTTTTCTTCCTTGTTCTCATGCCAGTGATCTTGTCCTCTACCTCGGCCTCTATAGCCACCATGGCCTCTGTCGCAATTACCTTCACCGATGCCCAATTTATCTTCTTTTAGACTTGCCTTGGCTTGAAGTGCTTGCTCTACCGGCTCTTGTTGAGTTTTTTTCATTCTTTCTTCATGGGCCAGCAATGACCCCTCAACTCATCGACTGTCATGGTCCTTTGACTCTTCAATAGCCACCAACACATGGTTGAACCTGCTTTAAGGGAGTGCAATATCTTTTCTACAACTCTCACATCTTGCACTTTTTCACCAAGCCTCTTCATTTGGTTCACCACTGCCAATACTCGAATAAAATAGTCTCCAACCGACTCACTCTCCTTCATCACAAGCGATTCAAACTCAGCTCTTAAAGTTTGGAGCCATTATTCACTTTGTCTACTCCAACCGCTGAATTTCTAAGAATCTCCTATGCATCATTAAAACTCGTCTCATTGACAATTTTCTCGAACATGTCGTCATCCAACCCTTGATGGATGATACTTAGCGCAGTTTGATCTCTATTTCTTTTATTTTGCAAAGCATTTAACTCGACTACCGTTTAGTGCACTATCATCTTCGGATTCTTCAATCTCATTTTCGACAATGCTTCACAAGCCGTGAGCGCCAATAGTAGCTTTCATTCGCAACGACCATTGATCATAGTTGATTTTGGTTAGAATTGGATATTGGAAGGAGACATCTGGATTTCTAGTAGTCATTTTCAACGAGGCTCTGATACCAATTTAATAGGATCAATTTAATATAGAGGCAAACTTAATATATTTTAGTGTTAGAAGAGAGAACACTCTATGGCAGAAAATTTACTTATATTATCAATATTCTCTTACTCTCTTACATGCAAAGAACTCCTTACACATTATATAGACCCATAAGAACTTTCTACATACTCTACTAATACTAAATAACATTTAAATCTCTCATTAACCCTCTCTATTTCCTATACACGCTTATCTTCTTTCAAGACAACCTAGAAGACCACAACATACATCTAGAAAATTCCAACAGTAACTATTATATTCATTACAATTCTAAAAAGTTCCATCATTAACTAATACATTTGACTACTAATTAAGTTTACATCGCCTCAGCAACAGCTCAGCCACAATCTTCCTTCTTGTAATATCCTCTCTGCTAAAATCCAAGGTGGCACTTTAGAATCTCTCAATATCCTTTCATTTCGCTGTTTCCATAATCCTCACGTCACGCTAATAAACCATGCTGTCCAGATTTTTTTTCTACTTTTTTGTTGCCAATAAAGGTGTTTTTGAATTCACCCCAAGACAGGAGCCATATCAGTTCACGCTAACAAATCAGGGTTTTCAGTATCTGATTTGTGAAGCTGGGTGTACATTTGAGACCAACAATAGCATTTTGGGTTTATTTTGGGTAGCGTTGCATTTTTACCTTTCTTTTTGTCTGACTCCTACTTTGTAAGTCATTTTATATAATGAAAGGGTTTTTCAGCCTATTTCTCAAAAAATAAATCATCTCTATTAGATAATATAGAATATTTAAATCAATGGTAAATTAGTAAATGAAATAAAAATAAAAAAAAGATTAGATATGTACTTCCGAAATTTTTATTAATTTTAAAAAAATTGAAATTTACAAATCTACAACCATTTTGAAGTTATTTCTGGATCTGTCTGACTTGGAGAATTATTTTCCAGATCTGCTCGACCTGGAGAATTATTTTCCGGATCTAGCATCTCTTTCCGGAAAATAATTCTCCAGATCCAAAGGTTCTCGTTACAGAAAATGATTCTCTGGATTTGAGTTTTATTTAATAAATAGAAAATGCTATGATTTATTTATTTTTTGTATTGAAATATTAGAAATATTTTTATATTTCTTTAAAAGTAGATGAAATACTATATAATTTGATTTATAAGAAAGATTGTGACAAATAACCCGGATCAATATTTTTCAGGTCATATTTTTTGCGTTTGTAAGTGTGTTATTGGAAAAAAATATTTTGGATCTGAATTATTGATTCCGGTTCAAAAGTCACTTCTAAATAAATAAAGAAAATGTCATGGTCCTTCTAATACGTTCAAATTCTAAGATAATACATCTATTTTGAAAGAAATATAAAAATATTTATAATATTTCAATAAAAAAATTATAATATTTTCAATTTGAATAACAAAAAAACCCTACCCGGAGAATAATTCTCCGGAAAGAGAACCTTTGGATCCGGATAATTATTTCCGGAAAGATACGCTGGATCCGGAAAATAATTTTCCGAATTGGGTAGATCTGGAAATAACTTCAAAATGGTTGTAGATTTGTAAATTTCCAAATTTTTTTGGATATTAATAAAAATTTCGGTATGTACTTCATAACAAACAGCTCAGATTTAATGTTCAAGTTTCGAATATGATATTTTTTTTTTTGAGAAAGGAATAATGTTCTCGCCCCTGTTTCAAATATGAAAATTTGAAGTTGCAGGAACAAAACATCTATACTTCGTAAAACATCTTGCTTGTCACAACTCTGGCTGTATACTCAGCATATGAAAAAGTATTTAAATGTGGTCAATTTATGTCAGAACCAATAAATTTTCAAATAAAAAAAAATGAAATGAGTGACTTGGAACAGATTAATATTTGTTATTATAAAAAATTGTAGGGTTAAAATGCACTATTGGTTTCAATCATACTCTAAATTCTTATCTCTGTTTTTGAAGTCCGAACAGTCGATCCGAACCGCTCAATATGATCTTCGTATTAAAATGTGTTTGGAGACCAAATTTTATATTTATTGAATTTTTTTTGCTATTCTTTAAATAGGTACAAAATCACTGTTTTGGATGGTCCAGAATTTTCTGAAACAATGTTTTTGTACCTATCTTAAAAAATAGTAAAAAAAATTCAAAAAAATATATAATTTAGTTTCCAAGCACATTTTAATACAAAAACTGTGCTGAGCTGTTCAGATTGACTGTTCAGACTTTGAAAATATATTTTTCAAAGATAAGGATTTAGAGCCTTATCCTACTTTGTAAAAAAAAAAAGAGTTTTCACATATACCCATCCTATTGTACTCGATTTTTGCCCACACCAATCCGGATAAATCCTCAACTGATTTTAACTGTCCGCTAAACCATCGATATATCTATGTCATCACCAAAAATATTTCTTCCGATCATTAATAAATCAAATCACCTTTGTCTCTGTCCCCATGGCATCTCCTGCATCTTCTACCTCCACCTAACTTTCATTTTCCGATCTCTCTCTCTTTTAATTCTCAATCTCACCTCCCTTTACCAAAACCCAAAGCTCTCTCTTATGGTTGCCCGATTCTCTTCCGCCTCTTCACCGGAGGCCTTGTCGTCGGAACCCTTACCAAGATCTCAGGTGAATCTGCTATATTCTCTTCTCTTCCCCTGGCGCGGTTGCTCCGACCATGGAGATAGGAAGAGACGATATGGAGAAGAGAGATGAGAGAGAGGCGATCTGGAGGAGAGAGATAAGAGAGAGGCGATCTGAGGGAGAGAGATGAGAGAGAGATGATCTGAAGGAGATAGGAGGAGACGATCTGAGAGAGGCGATATGGAGGAGAGAGATAAGAGAGAGGCGATCTGGAGTATTAACCTTGTTGTTTTATAGTATCCATCTTGTGGCGATCTGGAGGAGAGAGATGAGAGAGAGGCTATCTAAAGGAGATAGGAGGTGACGATCTTTGAGAGGTGATATGAACTCGAAAGAGTCATGGATCCAGACCTTTTCAAGGCGATCCTGAGGAGCAGTAAGGAGATCGTGCTCTTTTTCCTCACCACTGGTAGAAACTACAACAATTATCAGCTGCTACCGAACGAGCGACCTGAGGAGTATGAGGAACGGTTTTACAGTATTTCACATTGTAGTTTACATGATTCTATGAAGAGTTTTACATCCATTTTCAGGCGAAAAGTGTTTCACCCAAAGTTATTAGTCAAACAAGTGGAGAGGCGTCTGATGACACTGGGAGGCGAAATTCGCAAGATTTTTGTTCTTATTTTTCTTTTTAGTGCTTATTTACAGTGCATTGAAAGGCTTTAGTGTAATAATTTTGAAATTTCTTACTGAAATGGCTCAATTTTATCGTTATTTGATTTTTTTCACTTGATCTGTCAGGGTTTACAGTGTGGATTAGCTAGTTTTACAGTATCTATATTGTAGTGTTATAGTATGGATTTAATCAGTTTCTTGCTGAAATGACAAAATTTTAACTCATTTTATTTGTTTCACTTGATATGTTTAGGTTTTAAAGTGTCGATTTGTTATGTTCACAGTCTGGATCGGTTAGTGTTACAGTATCTATGCAATAGTTTTACAGGATATATGCAATAGTTTACATGATCTATGCAATAGTTTTCAGTTCTTTATTTTATATATCTAGATTGATTCATGCAGCTTGTTCAGTTAGTATTCCAGCTGATGCAATTGTTTTATAGGATTCTTGTAATTGTTTTACATGATTCTTGCACTAGTTGTACATGATTCTTGAACTAGTTTTATAGGATTCTTGCAATTATTTTACAGGATTCTTGAACTAGTTTTATAGAATTCTTGCAATTGTTTAACAAGATTTTTGCAAATATTTTACATGATTCTTGCAATTTATAACCTTGTTTTTTTTTTTTTGCAGGATGATATTTGAAAGGAACGTCTTGTTCTAATGATGAGACTTCTCTCTTATCCAAATAATGTTCATTAGAAGGTTATGAAGTAACAAATTTTCAAAAGATCTATCATTCTGTCTATTGTAACATTTGTGTGTTGAATAGTATGCTTTTGTGGAACAGATATATGTGTGTGTTGAATATTACTGTTTGTGTATGCTAGTGTTGTTGAACAGTTGTGTTTTGTTGAACAATGTGTTTGTGACCAACGACATTTTATGTTTGTGAACAGTTATGTTTGTTGAACAATGTGTTTACATTATCCATCATGTTGTTTTATAGTATGTATCTGTTAGTTTTACAGTATTCATGTTTTATTTCACTTTGCAATATCCATCTTTTGTTTTACAGTATATATATATTTGTTTTACAATATACATAGTGTTATTTTACATGATCTGGATACATATATAAATATTAATATTTGAAAATATAAAATTTTGAAAGAAAATTAAAAAATATTAATTTCCAAAAAATATTAATTTTGAAAAAAAAATATTATATTTTGCATTATTTCAGGTTTTATTTGGAAAAACTACAAGTTTCAGAAGTGGTCTCATTTTGAAAAATTCTAGAAGTTATCCCGGTGAAAGTACAGGCAGTTTGGTAAGTTACAAACAGTTAGCAACTAACTCGAAACCACTTTCAAGAGTCGTTAGTTGTTAGAATTTTGAATTACTTATTGTATATGATTTGCTATTGCGGTTTACAGTATGAAGTATTGAGTTTTACAGTATTGACGCTAGTCAAATGACAGTTGATTTGGATAAAAACTGAGTACAAAATCTTGGGTACAATTAATCGCTTCCATAAAAAAAATTCAAAATTTAGTTATAAGCTTGTCGTTAGAGTAGAACTAGGATGTTCCTAAGCTCACCAAGTCCTTCGTGAGCTCGACTCTAAAACCTATCGAATTGACTTCAAATGACATTTTCAAACCGTTAGATGTTCAATCTATATTAAAATGTGCTTGAAGATCAAATTTTACATTTTTTGGAATTTTTTTACTATTTATTAAGATGGTTTGAAAATTGCTGTTTTCCAATGGTGCAGAATTTTAATGAAAACAACGATTTTCAAACTATCTTAATAAATAGTAAAAAAATTTCAAAAAATGTAAAATTTGGTCTCCAAGCACATTTTAATATAGATTGAACATCTAACGGTTTGAAAATGTCGTTTGGAGTCAATTCGATAGATTTTATTGTCGAGCTCACGGAAGGGCTTGGTGAGCTTAGGATCACCCTAGTTCTACTCTTGTCGTTATAAAGGAGGAATCTTGAGGACTTTCGGAGAAAATAATCTTATTTATGACTTGGCGGTTCCTAATAGGCAAGTGTGAAATAAAGAACAGGTTATTCATTTTGGTATACAATAAACAAATATTTATGTAGCCCATTTTGTCAAATGGTTTCCAAGAGAAGAAACTCAAGCAGGCGTCGTCTTCTCGTGCTGTACAATTGTACACAAGTAATAACACTAAACAAAGTGCTTCTGTACTAAAATTAATTAAAGAATTAATTTTTTATTTACATTTTAATGCGAAGGGTAGGTACGTGGCATCATCAGTGACAGTTACATTTTAGAAACTTAACATCGAGATCATTAAATTAGAAAGTCGGTGAGCTCGTCTTTTTGCTTCTAAGTACAATGCTTCAGGCTGCAAGCCAGCAACAGATTCCTTCTTTTAAGCTGTTAGGTGCTTTCCAGTGGAATTTCACCATCTCAAGCACGTTTTAATAAGATATTACAAAACTGTGTGAATTTTTAATAAAAGGATTTTCTAATCCAAATTGAGAAAAACGCGACACATACATCTGTCAAACATATTAAATCCATTCTTTCAAAATTTTAAAATTTAATAGCGTCCCATCTTATAATTTTTTTATTTTTGAGGGAAGTCTCATCTTACAATTTTTTTAGTAGAACTAGAGTCTAATATGCTCACCAAACTCTTTGGTGAGTATAATTTCATATAATTTATTGTATTCACTTTAAACGAGATGAATCCAAGCCGTTGAAACCGATGTACTTCACGAGTGATGTGTGTACATGCAAAATTTTGAATGTTTCGAATTTATTTAGTACAAAATCAAGCGGTCAAAATTGATGAAAAATGAATGCATTAAAATAACTTCTAAAATTTCATTTTGGATAATTCATTTTTCATCAATTTTGACCACTTGACTTTAGACTAAATGAATTCAAAAAAATTCAAAAATTTGCATGTACGTGCATCACTCGTGAAGTAGATCAGTTTCAACGGTTTGAATTCATCTCGTTTGAAATGAATCTGACAGATTATAGAGGTATGCTCACCAAAGAATTTGATTAGTACATCACACCTTAGTTCTTCTCATTTTTTTTTTATTGCAAGTTGCATCTTACAATTATTTTGACTAGGAATGTCATGACTTACTCTTTGCTACAACTTTTCCTCCTGTCTCCATATATTATGACGTACTCTTTTTTTTTTTTTGCATAAAAATAGGTATAATTTATACCTATTTTTATGCAATGAAAAAAAATCTAAGAGAACTTATTCTAGAATATTTACCGTTATATTTAGAGGTGTTTATCGATTCGGTTCGGTTTAAATGTAAAATTGACAAATTAAAATTTTATTCAATTTTCAAAAATCAAAACGAACCAAACTGAACAAACTAAAGTAAATTTCAATTTGTTCGGCTTAACCGTTTTAAACTGAAAAAAACAATATACATTATGCTATAATTTTTGTACTTTTTTTAAATGTATGGTTTGGACGGGAGATGAGTTAAAAAACTTTCGGTCGGTTCGGTCTAATTGATTTTAAAATTTCTAAACTGAATCGAACCGAACCGAACTATTAAATTGGTTTTAAAAAATAAACCGAACCGATCCATTATATGATGGATTAACGGGGCAGAACATTCTTTTAAATAATCCGGACGGAAATCGAAAAAAATAAAATAAGAGAAATTAAGAAGAGAGGAGTGACAAGCTAACGCCCACACCAACCAGGAAACTAGATTATATTTAGAGGTAATTTGGGAATAATTCATTCTTTGTTTAATTCATCGTTTATTCGCAAGTCGTCATCTTATTCGGATTATTATCATTAAAATAAATATCAAATTACCTAGTTTTTTAACGGGAATTTTTTATTAGTAGAAATTAATGAAAAAGAAGCGAAGGAAATAGAAAGAGTACATGAGTTGTAATATTGGTAGAAAGACCGGTAAAATTTTTACCGGTCTAAAAAATCAAAAAGTTTGGACCGGTAGGAATTCTACCGGTCCAAACTTAGTTTTTTTTTTTTTTTTTAAATCTGATGTATAGATGGAGGGAATTCTTATATTAGATTTTTAGTAAAATATGAAAAAATATGAAAAAATAGATATAATGTTTCTATTATATCTAAATTTTAAGATACTCTATCTATTTTTATAAAACAAATTATATGTTACTAGAAAAAATAAAAGAAAAAAAAACTTTTAGACCGGTAAGAATTTTACCGGTCTTTCTATCAATATTACAACTCATGTACTCTTTCTATTTCCCTCGCTTCTTTTTCATTAATTTCTACCAATAAAAAATTCCCTTTTTTAACTATAACATAAACAGAAATCCGAAAAAACATAACATCAGATTGGCAAAATCCCAAAAAATAACACTACCACTGACTGGTTTAGACTCCTACCGTTAACAAATGAGTTTAGATCTAAGATAGATTATTTGACTTGTTGTAAATATATATTTTTTATTAATAAAATCGTTAGTAGATATTTAAAATCACTGACTTAAAAAAATTTGATATGAATACTAAAAAATTCAGCTTCAAAACACAAAAAAAAAAGTAAGCACATCAATGAAGCCACAAAAGTAAAAAAATTCAAACGTTATTTTTTTTTCTTACAACAAGCTTGAATTGGTGGCATTTTTTTTTTTTTCTCAATGCACACACTCAGGACCGAGATTTTTATTTTTACCCAAAGAAATATATATTTTAATAAAATTATCCAAGTTTTTGAAAAATTTAAATTTATACCCAAACCGTAAAAAAAATTTACGGTTTGAATTCCGAATTCAAACCAAAGCCCGACATCTCTCCCTCTCTGTGTCTCCGCCAGAAAAGAAAAAAAAGAGTTCTACCCCCCTGCCCTGCCTCCGGGCCTCCGCCTCTCCGCCCGAAGACCGGCGCCGCCACCCCCTCTCCCCTCCGCTGCCACCCCCGCTGCCACCCCTCCGCTGCCACCCCTCTGCTGCCACCCCTTCCTCCTTCACCGGCAGCCTTCACCGCCTCGCCTCCCTTCTCGCTCATGGTCCTTGCTGCCTCCGTCGCCTCCTCGATTTGAAATTTCGTGTAAGTTTTTGTATTTTGATTAAAATTTGATTAGAGTAGGATTAGAGTCAAGGATTAGGGTTTATGGCACAAATTATTGTTGCGATAATTGGACTTGAATGTTTGAATCGTATCGGGTTGTTGATTTTCCCGAGCAATTGATCGATCGTATTAATATTTATTGTATTTTGATTAAAATTTGATTAGGGTAGGATTAGAGTCAAGGGTTAGGATTATTGGCACAAATTATTGTTGCGAAAGGACTCGTTGATATTGTTAGTTTGAGATAATTGGACTTGAATTTTTGAATCGTATCGGGTTGTTGATTTTCCCGAGCGATTGATCGATCGTATTAAATATTTATTGTAGGTAAGTATTTAAATATTCTTTCTTTATGTATTTTTTTTTCATGTAATGTACTCATTTTTTTCAAAAGAACACACACAATTTAGTGTAAATAATTTAATTCACCCAAAATTAAACAGTTAACAAAACAGATGATAATTAAAAGTTTTAATCACAAACTAAATTGAATTTTACTCCAATAAGTTTTGCAATTTTTTTGCTAATTAAAAAGTTTGAATTAATTAACAATTACCAAAAAATAGTTTTCCAAAAGAAGTTACTGTGAATCGAAAAATTTCATTGTTTGTAAATTCATAAAGAATGTGTAAATAGATGTTCTAGATTTTAACATTTCTATGCTTGATAAAATAATTTAAATGTTTGAGATTTAACCAAATTTTAATTTACTTATATAATGTATTGTACACATTCTTTGAATAGTTTCATTGTTTCTTATTACAAACTTTTAATTATCTTCTGAACCGTGAAACAAAATATGGAGTCTCAAAATCTTGTATTCTTCTAGAAAACAACAATATTAGTATCTATTTGGGAAATAAAAAACAAAAAAATTGTAAAATTTGGTTTTCAACCAGATTATAACATAGAAATCATGTTGAACTGTTTGGATAAACAGTTCGGACTTTGAAAACAAAGATGAGGATGTCAGAGTGATTAACACAAAAACAACATAGCATTTTAATCACACTCATAAAAATTCATGGAAATAAAAATGGAAGAGTTGCATTGTTTTAAATTTATTGCACATGTCATATATTTAGAAATTAGTATAACTTGAGAAAATAATATATTTAAATGAAACAGTATAACTTAAATGTATTGAACTAAAATTTTTTTTACTGTCCAATTTTTTAGATTAATATTTTGAAAAAATAAATTAGCTCTTTGATAATAAAATTATAGTATGACATAAACAGTAAGAATCACGCAAAAAAAAATATACTTGAGAAATGATTATAGAAAGTATAGATGCTAATATGCATAAATTATTCTTAGAAAAATCATTCTAATAATTATACAATTAACTATTAACGTAGGATGACTAGGGGACGGCATAGGAGACCACCTGCAGCCGACCCGGTTGATGAGCCCATTCCCGCAGACAGCAAGGACCATTTCAGTCCTTTATTATGGATGCCTCACGATGAGCACCGAGTCTCAGAAGCATCTAGAGAGGTACTTGAATTCTTTTTCTTTAAGTTTAAATTGTGTTGTTTTCGTATTTTTAGATTTTCATGTTGTTTACTTTTTCCAACGCAGAGTGAGGCAATTATAACTGCCAGGGGCCGGTATTATGACTTCTAGTACTACTCGCAGATGGAGCCATATTTGCAAAATTTGGGGGTGCAACATTTGGTCGAAATTCTAGAGTCGGAGAGTACGGCCATTAACGCGTCCCTCATTGCAGGACTAGTGGAGCGATGGCGCCCCGAGACGCACACGTTCCACTTACCTTTTGGAGA